>VFSX01000319.1:10000-157500 GCA_016618255.1 Chlamydomonas sp. UWO 241
GCATGGCCATTGTGCTGGCTGGGCTCGCTAAGGTGCTGATACGATCGTAGTTTGCCAGGGGCTGCTTGCTGCTGCCGCTGCCTGCTGCTTCTTCTGCTGCGGTTGCTGTGCATGGTAATGCAATGATAATGCGCACTGCTGCATGGCCAACGTGCTGGCTGGGCTAGCTAAGGTGCTGCTTGCCTGCGCATCAATGATGATGAGATGAGAACGACACAACCGAGACGGCAGCAGTGGGACGAGTCGCTCTCGCTCGAGCTGGCTGGGCTCGCTAAGGTGCTGATTCGATCGTAGTTTGCTAGGGGCTGCTTGCTGCTGCCGCTGCTGCTGCTGATGCTGCTGCTGTTGCTGCTGCTGCTGCTGCTGTGCATGGTAATGCAATCATAACGGGCACTGCTGCATGGCCACCATGCTGGCTGGGCTAGCCAAGGTGCTGCTTGCCTGCGCATTGATGTTGATGCGTTGAGAACGGCACGACCGGAGCAGAAGCAGTGGGACGAGTCGCTCTCGCTCAAGCTGGCTGGGCTCGCTAAGGTGCGGCTCATGCGACAGTCATTGGCACTACAGCATGCTTGGTCATTCAGCAAGCTATCTGCTCACCTCTACACTGCCCCGCCCCACACGCGCTTGTGCTGGCTGGGCCCGCAAAGGTGCTATCTGCTCATTCGATCGTGGTTTGCTAGGAGGTGCTTGCTGCTGCTGCTGCTGCTGCTGCTGCTGACGCTGTGCATGATGATGCGATATTAACGGGCACTTTCACCATGGCACTGCCGCATGGCGCCCGTGCTGGCTGGGCTCGCAAATGTGTGGCTTGCTGCTGCTGCTACTTGCTGCTGCTGCTGCTGCTGCTGCTGCTGCTGTTCATGCTGCTGTTATTCATGCTGCTGCTGTTCATGCTGCTGCTGTTCATGCTGCTGCTATTCATGCTGCTGCTATTCATGCTGCTGCTGTTCATGCTGCTGCTATTCATGCTGCTGTTCATGCTGCTGCTGTTCATGCTACTGCTGCTGCTGCTGCTGTTCATGCTGCTGCCGTTCATGCTGCTGCCGTCATGCTGCTGCTGTTCATGCTGCTGCTGTTCATGCTGCTGTTATTCATGCTGCTGCTGCTGCTGCTGCTGCTGCTGCTCCTGCTGCTGCTGTGCATGTTCATGATGTCACAACTGCCACAGCAACCTGACACTGCCGCGTGACCACCGCCCTCTGCCCGCTCCATACACACACAGACACGCACACACGCACACACGCACACTCACACCAGGGGTGTACCCGGGGGCATATAACACACAAACACACGCACTCACGCACGCACACGCGCCCCGCCATTCGCAGGTTATGCGTGCACACCTCCCCCAGCTGTCCACCCTCCCCCGATTCAACGAGCTGTGGGGCGACGTTGTCGAGGTGCTGTGCGCGACGCTGTCACAGGTCAGCCAGGCACCTGTCGTGAGCGCTGATACAGTAACAGTAACATCGGCTTTCCAGCGAAGACTGCCTACTAGTCCTGGTACAACCGCCTAGACCCAAGACCATAACTTAAATGCCCTCACAATCACTTGTACGGGGCGGTTGCCACCAGCCGGCCGCCTGCCAACGCGTAGTTTTATTACATTGTATTCGCCTTGGCCACCTGAAACATAGACCCCAAACCCTACGTCTATGCCACGCCGCAAGGACACCGCGACCGCCGCCACATCGCTCGTCACATGTACAGCGCTGATCAGTGATGTCCTTAGCGCCCCCGCAAAACGGGAAATTTGGCGGGAAACTGCGGGGGCGAATCGCGGGAATTTCGCTCCGAAAAGTGTGGAAATCGACAATTTCACACTTTTCCGTGATTTTTTTTTTCTGCGGGGACAATTTGGCATGTTCCCCACAATGTCGCGGGGGCAAACAGGACATTGTTGGTTTCCTTAAGGACACCACTGGCGCTGATCCCCCAGTACCTCCGCCTAGTCTCTATGCTACAGTTTACTGTGTTGCCTTGCCAATCAGGCCTGCAGTAACAGTAACACGGGGTTTCCAGCTAAGCAGGCTTCTCTTCAACTAGAGACAGCCACCGATACTCCAGCACAATCAGGCCTGCACCCCCTATAATACATACCCCAAACCCTGCTTACTGCACGCAGGGCCGCAAGGACACCGCGACCGCCGCCACGTCGCTCATCACAGCGCTGTGCCAGGCGCACGGCCCGCCGGCGGTTGGGTTTGAACCCAGCCGTTCGAATTCGAACGTGCCGTCGGTGCAGGCCAGCGGGGAGCTGCCCCCGCACGGCTCAGCAGCAGCAGCAGCAGCAGGTGTGTGTGCCTGTAGGTGGGTGTGGGTGATGCCTCCGCACGGATCATCATCAGCAGCAGCAGCAGGTGTGTGCATACGTGTGAGTGTGTGTGTGTGCGTGTGCGGTCGGTTTGAACCCAGTCGTTCGAATTCGAACGCGCCGTCGGCGCACAGCTCAGCAGCAGCAGGTGTGTGTATATGTATGTACCCCCGCACAGCTTCCCGGCAGCTGCAGCTAGTGTGTTTGTGCCTCCGCGCGGCTCAGCAGCATCAGCAGGCGTGTGTGTGTGTGTGTGTGTGTGTTGAAGTTGTGTGGTGGGGGGGAGGAGAGGGGTCAACCCTGATGGGTGCATCAATGTGGGCCAACACTGCAAGCACACCCTCAGCCCTCCCCCCAGCACCACACACACACACACACACACACTTACACACACACACACACTTCAGCAGGACCAGCCCCCCCCCCCACACACACCACACACACCACACCACACATACACACACCAGCAGGGCCGGGCCCGCACGCGAGACACAACACAGCGCATGATGCTCAGCAGCACGCTCCCCCCCCACACACACACAAACACACACACATGCACGCACACATCCTCCAAGTGGGCTGGCCTCCCCTGCACATACAACACACACACACACACACACACACATCAGCAGGGCGGGGCCCACACACACGGCATGACACGCACACACACACACACACACACAAGCAGGGCCAGGCTCGCACGCGTGGCACGACGCGGCACAGCACTCTCAGCAGCAGCATGCCCAGCAGGTGCAGCAGCAGCAACAGGTGCAGCAGCAGCAGCAGCACGCCCAGCACGCCCAGCAGCAGCAGCAGCATTCGTCGACATCGGCTTCGCCCGGGGGGAGTGGCACGCTGCAGCCATGGATGTGGCGCGGGCTCATGCAGGTGTGTAGCACACACACACACACACACACACACACACGGGGTGGGGAGCGGCACACTGCAGCTGTAGATGTGACACGAGCTCATGCAGGTGTTTAGCACACACACACACACACACACACACGGGGGGAGTGGCACGCTGCAGCCGTGGAAATGGCGCGGGCTCATGCAGTTGCGTCGCACACACACACACACACACGGGGGGGGAGTGGCACGCTGCAGCCGTGGATGTGGCGCGGGCTCATGCAGTTGCGTCGCACACACACACACACACACACACACACACACACAGCGTAGCATAGCATAGCACAGACTCTCACACACACAAACACACATGCACACACACAGCGTGGTACAGCGTAGCACAGCGTAGCACAGCGTAGCACACACACACATACATGCGCCATCAATGGCGTCCAACGGACTGTAAAATCGACCCCACACACAAAATGCGCCCGGGGGGGGGGGGGGGGCACGCTTCGGCCGTGGCGTGGGCGCATGCAGGTGCGCTTGGACATCGGGAGGGGGGGCTGCACGCAGGGGTTTATGTTTCAGTGACGGGGGGGTGGGGGGGTACGCTGCAGTTTGTGGCGCGGGCCTACGCGGTGTACGGTGCCGAGGGCATGCGAGGTGTGTGTGGTGGTGGTGGGGGGGGGCAAGATGCAGTGTGCGTTGGCCACGGTGGCCGTCTGTGCAGGACTGCAGCCTCCCCTCGACCTCTGCTGCGCCACCTGCCTGTTCACGCCACCCGGGGCTGTCCCCCCACCACCCAACCATCCCAACCAACCACCCAACCAACCACCCCAACCAACCACGCAACCACCCAACCAACCAACGACCCAACCAACCAACCACCCCCCCAACCACCCAGCCCCCCCACCCCTCTACCTCCCCACCCACCACCCAACCACCCCAACCACCCCAACCAGCGCAGGCGATCGAGCGAGGCATGCAGTTGGCACTATCCCTTGCGTTGTAACACCCCTGCTCCCGCCCCACACCCACCCACCCACCACCTGACAAACACAGGCAATTGAGCGGGGCGTGCGGTCGATGGCGACCCCGGGGACGCGCGTACCGATGCAGGCTCGCACCGACCTCGCTGCATGCATAGCAGCGTGCTACGCTGCACTGCGGCCGCAGGTGTGTGTGTGTGTGTGTGTGTGTGTGTGTGTGTGTGTGCCGGGTTGTATTGCTGTTAGTAGTTCAGGCATTGCCGGTGCATGCGAACGGCCTCATGTAACGCTTGGTTGGTTGGTTGGTTTGTGTGCATTTGCGGGGGGAGGTATGCATGGTTGTATGCCGACCAAGGCGCTGCCGTGAGTGTGGCACTTTATGTATAGCTTTGAAAAGGGAAACTTTCGTTCTAGTTATATAGCTTCAGCGTTTCTGCCTCCAGCAGAACCTCTTATTACCCAACCACCCGCGCCACAGCTGTTCAGCTGCCAGCGCCCCCTGATGATGTGTGACAGCCAAGGACCTCACGGCGCATGCATTGCCATGCCTGTCGATCATTCGCGTGCTCGCATGCCAAGGGCCGCCGTGAATGTGGCTTGTCTAGTTTCCCAACCGAGTTGTTCTCCCTTACTCGTCCGCGTGGGGTCAACGATCCTGTGCAGGCAAGCGATACGATCCAAGCAGTCAATCCAACAAATCAGCACAACAGTTCAGTCAGCCAGCTCCGCTCCTTAATAAGAGCGAAAGCTGGTATGTAAACTGTCTCTCTTGCTCTCCCTCTCTTGCTCTCTTTTTCCTTGTCCCCGCCCCCATCGCAAAGCCCCCCCCCCCCCTCTACACACACACGCACGCGCACACATACATGCAGCACAGTGCCGACGACGTCCGCCGCGTGCTGCGCTGGCTCTTCTTAACTCTCTATTTTGGCTCTCTTTCTTTCTCTCTCTCTTTCTCTCTCTCTCTCTCTCTCTCTCTCTCTCTCTCTTTCTTTTCCTTTCCTCTCTTCTTGCCCCCGCCCCCAACGCAAAGCCCGCGAAACCATTCTCATACACACATCCGCACGCACACACGCAGCACGGTGCGCCGCGTGCTGCGCTGGCTATCTCTCTTTAACTCTCTCGTTTTGTCTCTCTCGCTCTGTCTATCTCTCCTTCTCTCCCTCTCTTGCTCCGTCTCTCATTGTCTCCGCCCCTATCGCAAAGCCCGCAAAGCCATCCTCATATGCACATCCGCACACACACACGCAGCACGGTGCCGACTACGTGCGCTGCGTGCTGCGCTGGCTGTCTCTCTTTGACTTTCGTTTTGTCTCTCTCGCTCTGTCTCTCTCTCCTTCTCTCCCTCTCTCGCTCTGTCTCTCCTTGTCCCCGCCCCCAACGCAAAGCCCATGAAACCATTCCCCCCCCACACACACACGCACACGCACACGCAACTCGGTGCCGACGACGTGCGCCGCGTGCTGCGCTGGCTCTCTTTAACTCTCTCTTTTTAGCTCTCTCCTTAACTCTCTCTTTTTGGCTCTCTCTCTCTCCTTTTCTCTCTCTCTCCTCTCTTCTTACCCCCGCCCCCAACGCAAAGCCCTCAAAACTATTCGCATACACACATCCGCATACATACACACACACACACACACACACGCAGCTCGGTGCCGACGACGTGCGCCGCGTGCTGCGCTGGCTCTCTCTTTAACTCTCGTTTTGGCTCTTTCTCTCTGTTTCTCCTTCTCTCCTCTCTCCTTGCCTCCGCCCCCATCACAAAGCCCGCGAAACAGTTCGCATACACACATCCGCATACACACACACACACACACACTCACGCAGCTCGGTGCCGACGACGTGCGCCGCGTGCTGCGCTGGCTCTCGCGATTCTCGCGCTACCCGATCGGCGCCGACGACGCGACTGGCTTTGCCTCGCTGGCTTTGTCGGGGCAGCTGTCCCCAGTGCAGGTGCGGGTGCTGACCAACCAAACAGTTGCAGTTACAGTTACATCAGCTTTCCAGCGAAGACTACCTTCTAGTCCTAGTACCACCGCCTGGACCCAAGTCCAGTTCTGGCCCTAACAATTACTTGTGAGGGGCGGTAGCCACCAGCCGGCTGCCTGCCAACGCGTAGTCCCTGAGCAAAAATGAGAGCTATTGTGCGACGCCTCCAAAATAGGTCCTAACTGCTTCCAGGGGATAGGGATAACCATGTGGTTAAGTTACGGACCCCTTGTATAGGTATGCAACTACACGCACAACCATGAGAGCCCAGATCCCTTTACCTGAATTGGCGCCTGTCCAAACGACTTGGCTTTGCGTCGCTGGCTTTGTTGGGTCAGCTGTCACCGGTGCAGGTGCGGGTGCTTACCAACCATGTGGTTAAGTTACTGACCCCTTGTAAAGGTATGCAACTTCACGCATCACCATGATCCCAGATCCCTCCACCTGAATTGGCGCCTATCCAAACGACTGGCTTTGCATCGCTGGCTTTGTCGGGGCAGCTGTCCCCGGTTAAGGTGCGGGTGCTAACCAACCATGTGGTCAAGTTACTTAAGGGGGGGGGGTATGAAATATCCCATGTTTCATAGGGTTTGCTTCCGACGAAGCGTTTCTTCGTTTTACAACCTGCCCTCGAAGGTGAGGGTTACCCTAACTGTGATCTATCATCCTACGAAGTGCCATTGAGAGAGTCCTACCCTACCCCATTGTATAGGTATGCAACTAAACCCATAACCATGAGCCCAGTTCCCTTAACCTGAATTGGCGCCCAACCCAATTCCGACGACGCGACTTGGCTTTACCGCGCTGTCCTAATTAGGGCATAGATCTGTCCTTGTCGCAGGTTCGGATCCCAACAAACCCTGTGCTACCTGATGCCAGAGAGAGAGTTACTGACCCCTATTGTATACAACTACCGTAGTACCGCTTTGCCTTGGCGCCACTTTTATGAAGGGGGTAATTGTTGTAGAATTTTGGTGCCTTGCCGCGGGATTTTCCCCCGTTTGACGTAACTTTTCGACTTTCTCGGCAATACTTTTAAGAAATCGACCTTGCCTTGAGGCCATCCCCACCCAACCTGGGCCCACCCCGGGGGCAAAGTGGCCAAAACGGGCGAAACCAAACTTTGGGAATTTCTTGTGGCTTCCCTGGTTGACCAAATCCACTTTTGACGCATGCTTTTTAGTTGCCGCCAATCTCATTTAGACGCATGCGTCGTGGGTGACCGTGGCTTGGAGAGACGGTAAAATGCGGGACGAAATCGTTTGGCGTCAAACGCAACCGTGACGTGTAACTAAAAAGCACGCGTCAAAAGTGGATTTGGTCCAGAGGCGCCGCCGCAAAACATGCCGAAAGTTTGGTGTCGCCCAGCACAGCGACCGCGGCAACGCGGCACGGCACGGGACCCAGCGCCTCGTCAAGTTCATACCACGGGTAGTACCGATCGGTAGGAGGCGTCGCGGGGGGCTGGCTCCCCCCAGCGGCGCGGCAGGGGGGTGGGTGCGACTGTTGCATGGCGCTCCGCGAGGCCCGTGACGGCCCCACGACGTATCCCAGCACACGATCTCGACACGCATGTCTATAGTACGTGTCGAGAAGTCATTCTGCACGCGCGATGGGGCCGTTTTGTCGACTTTGGAATTTTGGGTGTGGCCACATTTTGGTCACAGGTTGGGTGGGGATGGCCTTGACGATCTCCGAATTGTTTAATTCCAAGGCAAAGCGGTACTTAAGTACTACGGTAAACCCATAACCACGAGCCCAGATCCCTTGACCTCAATTGGCGAGTGCGGTGTGGTCGCTGAGTAGAGTGCTGCGGCGGGTGTGCTACTAGCCCCGCTTCCGGTGGTCTGGGGGAGGGCTTTTTGGTCCCTTCATGGTTTTATACCTTGGGTCCGCCCTCTGGCCATTTGAGGGGCTGGGTGTGCAGCCTGCACAGTGGTGCTGCTTGCTTGGCGCCCGCCACCAAGTGTGGATGGCGTTACCGTGGGCTACTTGAAGCTTGACCTTTTGTGGGCCTTGAGCCTTGTTTCTCTAAGTCCCACTGGAGCTTTGGAACCGTACGTGTGACCGCCAGAAGTGGATTGTAAAACTCTCATCATCATCAAAAATTGGCGCGCTCAATTGGCGCCTATCCAAACGACTTGGTTTTGCGTCGCTGTCGCTGTCAGGGCAGCTGTCCCAGGTGCGCAGGTGCGCTCCCAACGTCGCGCCCAGGACCCTTTTGGGCCCATCCGCTACACCTTGCCCCCCGGCCCGACTTACAAAATGCCCCTCCCTCTCCCTTCGCAGAAAGCCGTGCTGAAGGGCGTTGCGGTGCTCGTGCCGCTGCCTGCTCGCAGCCAACGAAAAGACCCGACTGACCCCACCCCCCTGTGTCACAAACACACCGGTACATAATAAGGCCAACAGCGCCCATAACGCCAACAGCGCCCAGTTCCCACCGATACCTAGGACCCTTTTGGGCCCATCCGCTACACCTTGCCCCCCGGCCCGACTCACAAAATGCCCCTCCCCCCCTCCCTGCGCAGAAAGCGGTGCTGAAGGGCGTTGCGGTGCTCGCGCCACTGCCTACGCCCGAGGTGTGTACGTGGCCCGTGGTTGCATGGCACGCACGCACACAGGGGAGGTGGGGCGGCACAGACAGCGTGCCGCACACCCTCCGGAGTGTGTGTGTGTGTGTGTGTGTGTCTGGCAGGGCCGCACACCCTCAGGAGTGTGTGTGTGTGTGTGTGTGTGTGTGTGTCTGGCAGCGCCACACACCCTCCAGAGTGTGTGTGTGTGCGTGTGTGTGTGTGTGCGGCAGCACTGCACACCCTCCAGAGTGGCTGTGGGTGTCTAGACAAGAGACGCCCAAGAGGTGTCTGACAAGGAAGAGTGTGGACACCACCCACTCCGCACACCTGCGACCCCGCTTCCCCCTCCCCCGCCCATTCCCTCCTTTGTCCAGGTGTGGCCGGAGGCGCTCGAGCTGCTGTGCTACACGCTGCACCCGTTCAGTGCCGCGGCCTCGCGCGCGCACGCGTGAGTGCTACAATCAGGCTTAGAGAGAGAGAGAGAGAGGAGAGAGAGAGAGAGAGAGGGAGAGAGAGAGTAGTGTTAGTACACCGCATGATGTGCGTCAATCTTGCTGAGCTTCACACTTCATCCTTTTAGTGCCGCAGCCACGCGCGCGCACGCCTGCATGCTGCGACCAGGCTAAGAGAGATAGAAAGAGAGAAAAGAGAGAGAGAGGGAGAGCTTTTTAGTGTTAGTACCCCGCATGATGTGCATCAATCGTGCTGTGCTTCACACTTCACCCGTTTAGTGCTGCGGCCACGCATGCGCACGTGTGAGTGCTGCGATCAGGCTAAGAGAGAGAGAGAGAGCTACGTGTTGTTATTACCCTGCATGTCGTGTGCTGCACGCTTCACCCGTTGAGTGCTGGGGTGTCCTAGTCCAGGTCACGCGACCAGCAACTGCGATCAGGCTTCTATAGATCGCAGTAAGCAGTGCTGGGAGTGCTGGCACATGCACTAAATCAGTACACCTAGCTAGGAGTACTCATTACACAATAAGCACCATTGCTTACACCTAGCACCAGAATGCTGGCGCATGCACTTACTCATTCTAGGAGTACGGTACTCATTCACCTAGCACCATTGCTTGCACCTAGCACCATTGTGATCCGCCCCTCGCAGCCCGCCAGGGCGCCCTATCAGCGTCTCCAGCATCAACCAGCGCCACTCAGTCACTCACCCATGCGTGAGCGCAGCAGCGGCAGCAGCAGCCCCACCCATTGCACCTTACACCACTACGATCCTGCCCCTCGCACACACTAACCCATTCCACCCTAACACCATTGTAATTCTGCCCCTCGCAGCATGCCGGCCGGGACCCAGCAGCGCCTACAGCCCCAGCCAACGCCGCTAAGCCCCTCAGTGAGCGCAGCAGCGGCAGCGGCCGGGCCCTACCCAGTCGACCTGTCGGTGGAGGCGCCGGGGCTGACGCCCGCGTGGATGGTCAAGGCGTGCGAGCAGCTGGCTGCGTGGTACAAGGACGATGTGCCGTGGCAGGTGTGTGTGTGTGGGGGGGGGGGTAGTTGGCGGTTTGGTGGGTTCGTTGGTTCGTTGTGACTCCCGCGTGGATGGTCAAGGCGTGCGAACAGCTGGCGGCATGTGCCGTGGCAGGTGTGCGTGTATTTATGCGGACGAACTCAGGACTAGGGATGAGGGCTTTCGTGGTTGAGGGTTTGGGGGCGTGGGTGGTTAACCAACAACAACCGACAACTGACAACCAAAAACAACCAACAACCAACCAACAACCAACAAAAACTAACAAAAACCAAAAACCGATAACCAACAAAAACCAAAAACCAAAAACCAAAAACCATCGACAACCAACAACAAGCAACAACCGACAACAACAACAACCGACAACCAACAACGATATGCTGTGACAGGTGTGTACGTCACACACCTGCGCCACAGGTGTGGCATCCACACACCATACACGCGCACATACACGCCATACACGCGCACATGCACGTATAACTGGGCTGGGTTCTGGGCGGTGGTACGAGGACTGGCATGTGTCTCTGCTGGAAAGTTGACTGTGACTGTTGCGTTAACGCGCGTATACATGGAACGCACATGCGTACACACACACACACACACACAAAGACCCTTCCCTGTCTGGGGTCGCCAGCCTGGCAGGTGCCGGTTTCTGCGTTCCCAGCGCTCGACACACACACACGCACACACACATGCAAGCGCACACACACACGCACAATACAAACACACATACTCCGCACAAACAGGTCCGTGTCCGTTTTTCCGGCAGTGTCAGAGTGCCTCACCGAGTGCCATGGCATGGCATGGCCTCCCGCCATCTGGGCACGCACACTCACACACACACACACACACACACACACACACAAACACACACGTGCACACACACACACACACACACAAACACGCCATGCCGAGTGCATGACGTCGCGCCATCAGCGCGACTGCGACACGCACACACACACACACACACACACACACACATGCAAAAACTCCGCCCAAACAGGTCCGCGTGTCAGCTTTCCCGGCAGTGTCCAAGTGCCTCGCCGAGTGCATGGCCTCCCGCCATCTGGGCACGCACACACACACACAAAAAAAGCACGCGCGCACACACACACACACACGCACACACACACGCCATTCCGAGTGCATGGCGTCGCGCCATCTGCGCGGCTGCGACGCGTGCACACACGCACGCACACACACACACACCTGCACATACTCCGCACAAACAGGTCCGTGTGTCCGCTTTCCCGGCAGTGTCCGAGTGCTTCACACAGTGCATGGCATCGCGCCATCTGGGCACGCCCACACACTGTCACACACACACACACACACACCACACGCACACGAACACACGCACACACGCACACACACACGCCTTGCCGAGTGCATGGCGTCGCGCCATCTGCGACGCGTGCACACACACACGCACACACACACATACTCCGCACGAGCAGGTCCGCGTGTCCGCTTTCCCAGCAGTGGCTGAGTGCCTCGCCGAGTGCATGGCCTCCCGCCATCTGCGCGGCTGTGACGCGCTGTGGCGCCCGGCCGCGCGCGCGTTCGTCACTGTCGTGCAGGTGTGTGTGTGAGTGGTGTGGGGGGGGGGGGATCTGCGCGGCTGCGACGCGCTGTGGCGCCCGGCCGCGCGCGCGTTCGTCACTGTCGTGCAGGTGTGTGTGTGAGTGGTGTGGGGGGGGGGGGATCTGCGCGGCTGCGACGCGCTGTGGCGCCCGGCCGCGCGCGCGTTCGTCACTGTCGTGCAGGTGTGTGTGTGTGGTAGGGGGGAGGATGGGGGGGGGCGTGTGTGCGCGTGTGTGTGCGTTCATCACTGTCGTGCAGGTGTGTGTGGGGGGGGGGGGGTATGTGGGGGGCGTGTGTGTGTGCGTTCATCGCGGTCATGCAGGTGTGGGGGGGGGGGGGGGGGTATGTGTGGGGGGAGCGTGTGTGCGTGTGTGTGCGTTCGTCGCGGTCGTGCAGGTGTGTGTGTGTGTGTTTATGGGGGGGCCGTGTGCGCGCGTGTGTGTGCGCGCGCGTTCGCCACTGTCGTGCGGGGGTGTGGGGGGGGGGGGGCGCGCGCGTGTGTGTGTGTGTGTGCTCGCGTGTGTGTGTGTGCGCGCGTTCATAAGCTGGTACACGCACATACACACACACACACACACACACGCGCACCGCAGTCTGGCCTTCCCAGCGTCAACACCAGCGCGCAGACGTCACACAAGCACACCAGTGATTTCCTTTTCGGCTCTCCACAGCCATTTGGCTGTCTTCCGGCTGTATTTAGACCTTGCACACAGCTCAACCCTGCCAGGGGATCTTGAGTCTGACAAGCCCGCCAGACATAGTTTGTCAACAGCTTTCAAATAGCCTATGTATGAGGGCAAACGGTCAACGGTAGGTCAACAGTCAATTGATGCGGTCAAAGCAAAATCTGGTTGTGGAATAATTAATTAAACATCACAAAAAGGAAATCACTGAACCACACACACACACGCACACACACACAAACACACACACACACACGCACACCGCAGTCTGGCCTTCCCAGCGTCAACACCAGCGCGCAGACGCCACACACACACACACATGCACGCACGCACACACACACACACACCGCAGTCTGGCCTTCCCAGCGTCAATATCAGTGCACAGACGCCACATGCACACACACACACACACACACCGCAGTCTGGCCTTCCCAGCGTCAATATCAGTGCGCAGACGCCACACACACACACACACACACACACACAGACACACACACCGCAGTCTGGCCTTCCTAGCATCAATATCAGTTCGCAGACGCCACACACACACACACACACCGCAGTCTGGCCTTCCCAGCGTCAATATCAGTGCGCAGACGCCACACACACACACGCACACGCACACACACACACACACACGCACACACCGCAGTCTGGCCTTCCCAGCGTCAACATCAGCGCGCAGACCCTGGCGACGCACCCCCAGGGGCACGCGTCCTCGGGCAGTGGGGGCGGCGCCGTGGCTGCCACAACGCCGGCCGGAACGTGGCCCGTGCTCGTGCACGCGTTCGAGGAGTTCCTCCTGGGGCAGGCGAGTGATGATGATGATTATGAATAAAGTCCACCTGACAAGTACACGTACTGGGTTCCAGAGCTCCAGAGCAAGAGGGAGCAGTCCTGACCTGACCTGGTGACCTGGTGACCTGACATACGTTAGAATGGGGGGGCGTGCTCGTGCGCGCGTTCAAAGGAGTTCCTACTGGGGCAGGCAAGTGTGTGGGGGGGGCGGATGCGCACCAGATGATGGGTGGGTGGGTGGGTGGCACGTGGCCCGTGCTCGTGCGTGCGTTCAAAGGAGTCCCTACTGGGCAGGCGAGTGGTGGGGTGGCGGATGCACACCACAGGGTGGGTGGGTGGGTGGCACGTGGTTCGGTCTCGTGCGCGCATTTGACGAGTTCCTACTGGGTCAGGCGAGTGATGATGATGATGATGAATAACAGCCCACCTGTTGACTGGACATACACAATGGAAACGCGGCGCCCCGCTGCCACCACCACCACCACCACACACGCGCACATGCATGCACGCACACGCGCGCACCGTTTTCTGCGCACCGACACACATGCACAGAGAGAGAGAGAGAGAGAGAGAGGTTGTTGCAGAGAGCTCTGAGCGGCAGACCTAGATGGGCTGTTTCCAGTCATCATGGGGGTCATCCCCCCCCGCACACACACACACAATGCACACACACACGCGCACACGCGCCGTACCCTTCGCAGCACCTACCCTAGGAGGGTGGCACCCCGCTGCCGCCACAGCTACCACAGCCACACACACACACACACACACACGCATGCATGCACTCACACACTCTCACTCGCAAACGCCGTACCCCTGCGCAGCACCTACCCTGGGAGGGCGGCACCCCGCTGCCGCCACAGCCACCACAGCCGCCACAGCCACAGGCAGCTGCAGCGGGTGCGAGGGGGAGTGACGCACGGCCAGCACCGCACGCCTCAACGTCGGGCGCCGCGGACTTTGAGGTGTGTGCGCGTTTGGACTACACGTTGGCAGGCAGCCGGCTGGTGGCTACCGCCCCTCACAAGTAATTGTTAGGGCCAGAACTGGACTTGGGTCTAGGCGGTGGTACAAGGACTAGAGGTAGTCTTTGCTGGAAAGCCGATGTAACTGTAACTGCGCGTTCGGGTGTGTGTGTCGCGCCCCCCACGCACGCACACATGAATGCATGCCGGACGCCGCACGTCTCTGCCTCAACATCGGGCACCGCGGACTTTGAGGTCTGTGTGTGTGTGTGTGTGGCTGACTGACTGACTGGCTGACCGCAACGAACGAACTCAAGATCCATGGGTGTTTTTCGACTTCTGAAACGATTGCCGGGGTGTGTGCTCTAGTTAGCACAGGCATGAGCCGTAATCCACGTTGCCCGTGCGGTAAGAACTGTCACGAATGTGTATCTGTGTGTCTGTGTGTGTGTATTTCGGGCGTGAGTGTGTCGCGCTCGCGTGCACATACACACACACACACACCTCTGCACGCGTCCCTGCTGTGTGCTATGCCACAGGCGCTCGCCGTCGTGATGGACTGCCTCTCAGACACCGTGCTCACCAGCCGCCAGTTTGCGCCGCTAGGCGCGCACCAAACTGACCCCCCCCCCCCTTACTCCACCCCCCTTGCTCCTCCACACCGCTGCACGCGCGTCTCCCGTGCCCCCCACTCACCCCCCACCACCACACACACGGGCGCTCGCCGGCGTGATGGACTGCCTCTCATCAGACACCGTGCTCACCAGGTTCCATTTTGCGCCGGGCGTCTGTGCCACCTGCTGGGTGCAACAACTGACCCTCGCCCTCGTCTCCTCCCCCTTCCCTCCCCCCGCTGCACGCGTGTCTGCCATCACAGGCGCTTGCCGTTGTGATGGACTGCCTCTCAGACACAGTGCTCACCAGCCGCCAGTTTGCGCTCGCGTGCACACACACACACACACACACACACACGCACACACATATGCACGCGGCCCTGCCGTGTGCCATGCCACAGGCGCTTGCCGTTGTGATGGACTGCCTCTCAGACACGGTGCTTACCAGCCGCCAGTTTGCGCCTGGCATGTGTCCCCGCAAGGTGCAACAAACTGCCACCCCCCCCCCCTCCCCGTCTCTGCACGCGTGCTCACAGGTGCTCGGCCGTCGTGATGGACTGCCTGTCAGACACCTTGCTCAACAGCTGACAGTTTGCGCCGGGCATGTATGCATCGGCTGGCCGCGCCAAACTCACACACACACACACACACACGCACACACACGCACGCACGCACACACACACACACAAACACACACACACACACACATCTACACGTGTCCCTGCTGTGTGCCACAGGCGCAGGCCGTTGTGATGGACTGCCTCTCAGACACCGTGCTCACCAACCGCCAGTTTGCGCTCGCGTGCACACACACACACACACACGCACACACACACCTGCACGCGTCCCTGCCGTGTGCCATGCCACAGGCGCTCGCCGTTGTGATGGACTGCCTCTCAGACACCGTGCTCACAAGCTGCCAGTTTGCGCCGAGCGAAACGCGCGCCGCGCTCGTGCGCGTGATCGACCTCGGGTCGCGCTGCAACAGCGGCAGCGCCAGCAGCGGCGCCAGCAGCACGGCCGGCAGCGCCAGCAGCAACGCCAGCACCAGCACAGGGGTCCCTGCCGCTGCTGCCGATGCCAACGCTTCGCCCCAGGGTACCGCCGCGCCCACGCCCACTCCCCCCCTCCCGCCCTCGTCGCCGCGCTTCCAGAACCTGTGCCTCTCAAAGCTCTTTGTGCTGTGCAGCCGAGGCCACGGCGGGGGTGAAGGCGAGCCACGCACGCAGGTGTGTGTGTGTGAGAGAGAGTATGTGTGTGTGCGTGTGTGTGTGTGTGTGTGCAGCCTAGGCAACGGCAGGGGCGACGGCGAGCCACACGCGCAGGTGTGTGTGTGTGTGCATGTGTGTGTGTATGTGTGTGTGTTTTGTGCCGTGGTGGTTTTCTGCTGTGTAGCCGAGGCCACAGCGGGAGCGACGGCGAGTCAAGCAGCTGTGTGTGTGTGTGTGTGTAGCCGAGGCCACGGCGGGGGCGACTGCGAGCCACGCACGCAGTTGTGTGTGGGTGTGTGAGAGTATGTGTGTGTGTGTGTGTAGCCGAGGCCACGGCGGGGGGGACGGCGAGCCACGCGTGCATGTGTGTGTGTGTGTGTGTGTGTGCAGCCGAGGCCACGGCGGGGGCAACGGCGAGCCGCGCTGCCAGGCAGAGGTCGCTGCGCTCGCGTGCCGGTGCTGTTGCCGCTCTGCCTCCTGGCCTTTCAACACACACACACACACACACGCACACACACACGTCCGCAGTCTGCGCGCTGCCAGGCCGAGGTCACGGCACTCGCGCTGCCGGTGCTGCTCTCGCACTGCGACGCGCACGCATACACACACACACACGCACACACACCTCAGCAGTCCGCGCGCTGCCAGGCCGAGATCGCGGCGCTCGCGCTGCCGGTGCTGCTCTCACGCTGCGACGCACGCACACACACACACACGCACGCGCACACACACACACACACCTCCGCAGTCCGCGCGCTGCCAGGCCGAGATCGCGGCGCTCGCGCTGCCGGTGCTGCTCTCGCGCTGCGACGCGGTGCTGCGACGGTACGCGGCAGAGGCCTCGGCATCGGCGTCTGCCGCCACCACCGACGGCGGCGGCGGCAGTGGCGGCTTAGACGTGTCGCCACGCGAGCCCAGCGCCTCTGACGGCGCGGCAGCGGCGTCGACGACGACACCGCCGGGACCGACAACAGCAGCGGACGCGGCACCGCCAGAGGTCGCTGCGCCGCCGCCCGCGCTCGCGCTCGCGCTGTGCGCCGACAAGGTGCGAGGCCAGTCACGCTGAGGGTGCCGATGCATCCTGCGTCACACAGGCTCATGCGCAGATGAGCATGCTTTAACGATGTGATAAGGCCACCATCAGGTTGCCAGAACCGCAACCTGTCGCCGAACGCGTCACGTCCCAATTTACCATCCAGAGATCTCGTGCCATGCAAACGCAATTTTGGTCAAAAACGTTGTTCCCGAACAACATAGGAGTCGTCAACTAAGAATGTATGTAGGGGCCCGCCCGCCAAGCCAAAGGAGCTCCTAGGGGCCCGCCCCTAGCCAGGAGGCCCCAAGTCTAAGTTTGGGGGAAGGTCCTTCCCCAGACTATTGGGTTGTTTGCTACTTGTAGCTCTTCAGGTTAAGTAACCCTGTAAGGGGTCTAGCCCTCACCGTCACCCTCCCCCCCACACACACACACATACACATGGGCGCCACTTGGTTGAGGTGCTGCGCCAGCTGTGGGGTGCTTAGGAGGGGCACTGTAGACGTCCTTAGCCTCAACCCATCGCCCTCACACACGCACACACACACACACACACACACAAAAAATGCGCGCCACTTGGTTGAGGTGCTGTGCCAGCTGGGGGGTGCCTAGGAGGGGTACTTAACACGTCCTACGGCTCAACCGATCGCCCCCTACACACACACGTGCACACACACACACACACGCGCACGCACGCACAGGCGCGCCACGTGGTCGAGCTGCTGCGCCAGCTGAGGGTCGCGCCGGCGGTCGTCGACGCGGCGGTCGCTTCGTCGCGGCCGCAGCTCAAGGTGCGATGCGGGCTGGTGTGCTGTGACGTGCTGCGCTGTGATGGGCTGCGTGTGGCTGTGATGAGCTGGGCTGAGTGTGACTGTGATGGGCCGCGCTGTGCCAGCTGAGGCACAGCGCGTTGACGCGGCGGTCGCGTTGTTGCGGCCGCAGCTGAAGGTGCGGTGCGGGCGGGTGTGATGTGATGTGCTGAGCTGTGATGGGCTGAGTGCGGCTGTGATGGGCTGAGTCTGGCTGTGATGGGCTGCGCTGCGCCAGCTGAGGGGCGTTGACGCGGTGGTTGCGTCGTTGCGGCCGCAGCTCAAGGTGCGATGCGGGCTGGTGTGCTGTGACGTGCTGCGCTGTGATGCGCTGAGTGCGGCTGTGATGGGCTGGGCTGAGTGTGACTGTGATGGGCTGCGCTGCGCCAGCTTAGGGTCGTTGACGCGGCGGTTGCGTTGTTGCGACCGCAGCTCAAGGTGCGATGCGGGCTGGTGTGCTGTGGCGTGCTGAGATGTGCTGCGCTGCGCTGTGTTGTATGCGACTGTGATGTAATGCGCTTTGTTGTGATGCGATGCGATGTGATGCGATGTGATGCGCTGCGTACTGTGCGATGCGGCTGTGAGGTGATGTGCTGCGATGCGGCTGTGGTGTGATGTGATGTGATGTCCTCTTGTGCGATGTTTCTACGCTGTGCTGTGACGCGATGCGCTTGTTTTGCGCCAATGGCGACTCCCGCTTGCGCACTTGCCCGCCTCGCAAAGCAGACGCATTTGCTGACGCTGTTGCCCCCCCCCCCCTTCCCCTCCCACGCACACGCCCCCGCTCCTCGCCCACACGCTACTCTTCGACCTCCTACCTGTAGCCGTGGCTCGACGTGACGCGCGCGAGGCGCAAGAAGGCGGGTGGCACCACCGGCAGTGGGAGCAGCGGTGGGGGTGCGGCACCGAATGGTGGCGAGCAAACGCACTTGCTGGCGCTGTTTGGCGCGCTGTGCGCGTGCGCGGCCGCTCCCGACGCGCGCGTGCGCGAGGGCGCAGGGCAGCTGCTGCTGCAGGTCGGGAACGACGTTGGGCTGCTGGACCTGTCGCCGAGCAGCGGGCACCTGGCGCTCAACGACGCGTGAGCGCCTGGCAACAAACCCAAGCTGTCTAGAAGTTGGGCAGGGTGGCGCAAACCTATTGTACCTTGTAGGTAGACAGTTGGTAGGTTGGACTCGGAGTGTTGGGAAGTCGCAGCCCATAACACACATAGACGTGAGGCAGATCACATATGGCGGCGCTTGTAAGTTACCCTGTGTGCACATCTGCACGTTTTTGCGTTTTTTGCAGCATAGGGGGTAGAACTGCTAGGGCCAACGCCAGGTCACCAATGCCAAGTGCGGCTAGTGGGAAGGAGCGTGACGCTTATAAGCAACGGGAGTGGTAGCTCTCCTGCGATCGGGCGACACAGAATCAGTTCACCAGACAATCAGCATCAACAACAGCACAGCAGCAACACGAGAGGGCCACAAGCACCCCACACAGCATAGCACCAGCACCCCGCGCGTACAGTAACACGACCAGCCCACAAGGGCAAGCAACCGTTATTAAGAGGCCCCGAGTTCAAGCTACGCGTTCTTGTTGAGGCACAGAGCGAGCAGCGAGCTGAGCAGTTTGGGGCTGAGAGCCGCCACCTCTTCCCGAACACCGCGCTTCAGCAAGACTGGACCCGGCATCATGATGGCCGACTGCAGGTCGTCTTTTGTTGCGCCCCTCAGCTTGCCGAGGCACAGCTCACGCAGCTCGTCCAGCTGCAGGCGCTCCGCCAGCGCGAGCCACGTGATGATGTAGGTCTTGGGGAGGAGGGGGTTGATGTCCAGCTCCTGGTCCTTGACAAAGGCAATCAGCAGCCTCGTGATGGCCTTGCTGAAGTCGTACTTGTGCAGCGTGGGCAGCAGCGTGTAGGCGCTGCCCCAGTCGAGGGCAGGAGGCTGGTGCAGCGGGTAGAGGTGGCTGAGGATGTAGGTCCACGTGCCGAAGCTGCCGTCCACCTGGGGGAGTACGTGAAACGCAGTAAGGATGTTTGTCAGACGGCCACAACGACAGCGGCATACAACTGGTGACAGCGCGCCATCTGTGCGCAATCCGCTCACCGGGATCGGGGCGCTGCCAGTCACGTCCTCCAGCATCTCGCGGAAGAAGGGCGAGGCCATCTTGAGGAGATGGCTGACTGCTGGCAGCTCTGCCCCGCACGGCAGCTTCAGGGTCACGTCGCAGGGCACGCCACCTGCAGCGCGTGCCAACACACGCACGTATCAGCATGGCATGCTTGGCAGCACACGGCCTGGCGACGTAGCACATCGACGCACCTGTGTCCAGCTGGAACCTGTCCTCGCGCTCCACGGTGACGGTGGCCTTGAGCACCAGCGTGTCCTTCACGAGCCAGCCGGCCGCTGCATCCCTCAGCACGGACAGCTCCATTAATGCGGGAATTCCCCAAGAACTCTGTTGTCCTTCCGTGAACGCCCTCATGCCTATCACTGCGGAGTGGACACAAGGCAGTATCAGGCGTGAAGGCGTCAGGGAGGAGGATTCAGCTGCCGCGGGTGGCCCCAACACTGTTCACTGACCCTGGGAGATTTTCTTGTTGTCGTGGGACTGGTTGAGCAGCGACAGGATGCACTCTGCTTTTGGCGCCCACATTGTGTGCTGCGCCTCCAGGAAGACCGACAGGTGCGTGCCTGTGCAGTCACCATTGCCATTTGGAAGCACGATCAGTCGCCTGCGGGCAGGTCCGCCAATATATGCAGGGCAATCAGCAGACGTAGACGGAAGGCACCAGATTAGTCGCGTGCACTCATCCGCAGCAGTCGCGGCCCACCCACCAGGTGCTGATGCCTGCCTCGAAGCACTCGGAGTACACTCGCACATCCATCAGCTTGCTGAAGTTGTCGATGCGCCACTGCGGCACCACACGCATGCAGCAGCAGCACAGCACCATCCAGCATGTCGTGGCACCACGCAATTCAGGTTCAGCATGGGACATCGGCTCCAGGCTGATGCGCATGTTGCTGCCTGCAACGAGCAACAGGTGTGTGCAAGCACATGGTGCATGCATGTTGGCGTGTGCTGCATGGCGTGCAGCCATGCTGATCTGCGCATGGAAGGTGGTCCTGTGTGCCCATGTACGCAGGTCGCGCCAGTGCTCTGTTGTGCTCAGGGACACCCCGCACCGTGAACGACACCCCTCCTCAGGTGGGCGCCTCCAGCTCATCTGCGCTGCGCTTCTGCCCCGCGGCGGCCATGCACCTCCCTCTTCCTCCCCCCCTGGCGGCGCCATGACAACCAGGGCTCCCTGACGCGGCTGATTATCCACACGCGGAATGTGTGGATTATGTTCAGCCTCCCAGCCTCCCCCAGCCCTTACCGCCTTCACCCAAGGCCCAAATTGGCCTTCCTTGCTGCCCGCACGGAGGCACGGGAGTCCCCATGGCCTCTCTGCACGCTAGTGGCTCGATGCGTATGGGCAGGGCGGCGCAGCATGGCACAGCCGCCCTGCGCGTGAAGCCGTTCAGCGCCACCCGCGTGCCGTCCAGGGCGCAGGGGATCCGCACGCGCGCGGCAGAGGGCGACGCTGGGGAGGCTGTGGTGCTTGAGACGGCTGCTGTTGAGGTTGCTCCCATGGAAGATGACTTCGCGTTCAATTACAACGACGCCGTTAAGGGAAATGATTACAACGCCTCAGATGTTGACATGGCTCTCGCGTTTTACGGCGGTCACGGCCCCAGCCCAGCGAGCAACGACGACCACATTGTGAACCTCCTGGGGGACGAGGATGCGTCCTACTTCGATGACATTGACAACAACGAGGCATGGGAGGAGAACGAGTTCCAGGTGGCAGGTGGGTGATGGTGCAAGACGGAGTCGGCCGCAAGGCGCAGTCGGCCGCAAGGCAGAGCCGGCCGGCCATGCAAGCCTCCCCCATGCAAGCGGCCATGCAAGCCTCCCCACCCCCATGTTGCCTCCCCGCCCCCCCACCCCACCCCCCCATGTTGCATCCCCCGCCCCCGCTTCAGGTATTCCTGAGGCTGCTCCCAAGACCAAGGGGAGGGGCAAGCGCCAGGACGGGGCTGAGGAGGAGGAGGGCGATGAGACAATCGCCAAGGGCAAGGCCCTGGACAAGTTCAAGGCCATGGAGGACGCGATGGTGCTGGAGGCTGCGATGGAGGAGGAGTATGGCACGGAGAGCCGCAAGGGCGAGTCTGAGGCGGAGGCGATTGCGGCCGGCCAGCAGGGCGTTTGGGACTGGCTCGTGGACGCCGACGCTGGCGTGGAGGACCTGGCGTCATCCAAGCTCTCCTCGATGCGCCGCTCCACCGTGCAGCTGCCATCAGACTACGAGGTCCTGTCTGGGTTCTCCACCCTCAAGGTCGATGAGCTGGACGAGCAGACGCGCGACATGCTGGAGCTCATCATCGGCGATGAGGTCACCGAGGACGAGCTCAAGACGGTGGACGCGGACGTGACGATGGACACGCCCGCGTCAGAGGCCCTGACTGGCGCTGAGGCTGACGCGCTGGACGCGCTCGCCAACAGCGTGTCCGTCGCCGTGGACTCTCTGGAGATCGAGGAGCTGGAGTTCCGCGCGCCCGTGGCGGTGAGGGGCGCATTGCATCGCACGAGGGGAGGGAGGGGGGGGGTGCATGGGCTGCTGTGTGGCCACGACAGCCAGCCGCCAGATGGAATTGGGCGCCTCCAATGTGTCGCAGCGGCCGGCAGGCGCACAGCGGCGTCGCAGGCCGCCCCAGAGGCCGCGATTTGGGGGTACTGGGGGTGGAGGGGGGAAGAGAGTGCGAGCGCCATGCATGGTGCATGCCAGCCTTATCTGCATGCCCACTGGCACGACACGCATGCGGCGTGCCCCCCAGCGCACGCAGCTGCCCCAGGCTCCAATTGGTTGTAAAGGGGTGGAGGAGGATGGACGGATACATACATCACAACAAAGACATACATCTCAACGGGCACGCCCGATCATGCCACCACACGCGCGCTGCCCTATGCCGCACGCCCGTGCTCCTCCACCACCACCACCACCACCACACGCACACTACACACACACCTCACTCACACGCACACACATGCGCGCTCCCCACAGGCCAACGCTGCCGATGACGTCGGGCTCGCCAAGGCCGACGTGGACGCGTACATTGCGTCGCTGTCGGCCGCTGCAGGCGCCGCGTCTGAGATGGGCGTCGACCAGGTGCGCTGAAAACGCATGCACGTGCACGCACATGCAGCTGTGCTCATCGTGCCGCTTTGTGACTTCAGGGGCACACCGAGCCTCGCCCCTGCGAAGCATGCCTGGATGATAGACAGAGCCAGCCAGGCAGCCGCCACTCAATCCACCCTCCTGAACTCCCCCTCGCCTCCCCCACGGCCTCAGGTCAAGGAGATGTTCGCTGCCGACGGCGAGGCCGTCGAGGTCGATGCCGAGGCTGAGCTCGCGGACGACGCCGAGATCGCGGCGCTGCTGAGCAAGTCGGAGCCGTCGATCCCCGGCGAGGAGACGCTCGACATGGTCATGGTGCGGAGGGCGTCTTGCTTGTGTGTGTGTGTCTGGGGGGGGGGGGCGCTGGCGCGGCATGTTCATGTGTGGCCATGCAACCCACGCATGTGTGCCCATGCAACCCATGTACACATGTATACGCACAGATACGCGCACACGCGCACGTCATGCTGACGGCCCCCTTCCCCCCCCACGGAAACCAATCGCCAGGTCGACTCGCTGCTCATCTCCGCCGAGGAGGAGGCCGACTATGAGGTGAAGGACATCAAGACGGAGCTGCGCACGCTCGCAGCGCTCGACGACTTCTCCGAGGACGACATGCCCGACGACGAGCAGCTCGCGATCCTCGACTCGTACGTCGCGACGGCCGAGGCGTTCCTGAGGGAGGAGTCGGCCCGCAAGGTGGGTGTCACGAGGGCTCATCTCCACCACCTTGCTTAGTTGGTTGGTTAGTAAGGGCTAGGTTTGGGGCTAGCTTCCATGGTTGCTTCCTCATGACCAGTAAACTGCGACTGCGGAGGTCTTCCTCAGGGAGAGTCTCCCCGCATGGTGAGCTTGCGAGGGCTTTTGTCATCATCGATGTGGTTTAGGGCTAGGCTGGGCTCGCGGCTTCATGTGATGGTTGCAACCTCGACTAGTACGTCGCGTCAGCCGAGGGGGTTCTGAGGGCAGAGTCGGACCGCAACGTTGGGGTGTTGGTTTCAACTAGGCCTGGAGTCCACTGAGCCAGCCTCCCGACTGCAACCTCCCACCAGCCCGCCCTACCTCGCAACTCCCTCCTTCACCCTTGAAAGGGGCGTCCACTGCAGTCCTTTCCTACTTGACCGTGTTGGTGCACCTGCAACCCTGTGCAGGAGTCTGCCGAGAGGATGGTTCGCGACGGCGAGCTGCCCGCTGACGTGTTTGCCGAGGAGCTGGAGGAGCTGCCCGACATGGAGCGCGACTACGCCGAGGAGTACGCCGCTGAGGTGGGGACCAGAGGAGGGGGGTCGTTCAGAACACACACACACACACGCTTTCAGCACAACACACACGCAGACCCACGTTTACAAGCATGCATGCACACATACACACACACAAACACACACTTACATCAACAGACCCACACACACACACGCACGCACACACACGCGCATGCACGCAAACACACACGCTCACAACAGACTCACTCTTACACACCCATACATGCATGCAAACAGATGGCTGCCCAGGGCGATGACGACGAGGCGTTCGCTGCGTACGAGGACGAGGCCGACCGCGAGAACTGGCAGGAGCGCATCCTGGAGCTCAACCGCGTGACCAAGGTTACCAAGGTGCGCGAACAAAGGCATGACGGCGCAACCGCTGGCCCGTGGGCCGCGTCATATAATGTGCCTCACTCTCTCGTGACTCGAGTCTAACGCACGCGCACACACACCACGCCATGGGCCCGACGTCTGCCTCTCCCTCTCTCTCCCTCTCTCTCTCTCTCCCTCTCTCTCCCTCTCCCTCTCCCTCACGCACCACACCGGTACCTCACATCGCAGGGTGGCAAGATCATGGGCTTCCGCTGCACCGCCATTGTCGGAAACGGCGCTGGCCTCATCGGCGTCGGCTGCCAGGTGCGTGTGCGAGCATGTGGTGTGAGTGGTGTGCGTGTGTGAGGGGAGGGAGGGAGGGTGTGCCTGGCTTGCCTCCCGTCTGCCAGATGCGTGCACGAGGGGTGTGTGTGCAAGGGGAGGGCCTCGCTGCCCCCCGTCTGTGCCTCCCATACGCTGCCTCCCCTCGCTCCATCCCCATTCCATCTCCCTCCCTCAGCCTGCCCTCCATCACTCTGCCTCCTTCATCACCTTGCCTCCATCTGCCCCCTCCCCCACTCCATCTCCCCCCTCCTGCCACAGTCTGCCTCCCTCATTCAGCCTGCCCCCATCTGACCCCTTTCCTCACACTCCCATCTTGCCTCTCTCTTTGTGCTCCCCCCATCCCCTTGCCCCTCGCAGCATTCTGCCTCCCGTCCTCCCTCACATTGCCTCCATCTGCCCTCTTCCTCACTCCCATCTGCCCCTCTCTTTGTGCTCCATACAGGCCGGCCGCGACGTCGCCGTCGCCGCAAAGCGCGCGCTCGTGGACGCGCGCCGCAACATCGTGATGGTCCCCCTCGTGGGCGCTGGCACGATCCCCCACAAGGTGAGAGCGTGTTGAGAGAGCATGCGCATATGAGTCACAACACGCACTTACGGCATGATTCACACCCCACACAAGTTGGACCACGCACACACACGCACACACAGATTGAGGCCATGTGCCACGCATGGTCCACACCCCACAGAAACACACGCACGCAAACACACACATCGAAGCCAAGTGCCACGCATGGTCCACACGTTTGACACACGCACGCACATGGGAGCCAAGTGCCACGCATGGTCCACACCCCACACTTTCACACGCACGCACACAGATGGAAGCCAAGTACACATCGCACGCGTGATCCTCTGTGCCATGGTCCCCACACAGTTGGACCACACGCACACACACACAAACACGCACACACACACGCACACACACACGCACACACACACGCACACAGATGGAGGCCAAGTACCACGCCGCGCGCGTGATCCTCGTGCCCGCGTCCGACGGTACCGGTGTCATCGCCGGCTCGTCGATCAAGTCGGTGCTTGAGCTTGCTGGCGTGCAGAACGTGCTCGCAAAGCGCATAGGATGCCGCAGCGCGCTCAACAACGCGCGCGCGACCGTCAAGGTGTGTGTTTGGGGGTGGGGGGGCAGATGGGGAGATTCAGCCGTAGCGCGCTCAACAACGCGCCCGACCGTCGACATGTGTACGTGTGTGTGTTGGAGAGGGGGGGGGGGGGCAGATGGGGAGAGGCAGCCGCAGCGCGCTTAACAACGCGCGCGCGACCGCCAAGGTGTGTACGTGTGGGTGTTGAGGAGGAGGGGGGGGAGAAGCAGCCGCAGCGCGCTCAACAACGAACGTGCGACCGTCAAGGCGTGTGTTATTGTTATTGGGGGGGGGGGGGGGGAGGAGGACGGCAGACAGTTCTACCACAGGGCTGGTCGATGCGGGGCTGTCGACGGCTTGCATCCTCGCGGCACCTCGCACACGACCACCCGCCCGCGTGACGTCCTTGCTGTCAGCTGATCTCGCTTAACGACGCCACACGCACCACACACGCTTACCAACACACGTGGTGGCCCTCCCTCCTCCTCTCCCACAGGCGCTGTCTCGGCTGCGATCGCTGAACGACGTCGCGCTGTCAGCTGATCTCAATGACGCGACGCGCACCACACACACGCGTTCCAACACACATGGTGGCCCTCCCTCCTCTCCCACAGGCGCTGTCCCAGCTGCGCTCGCTGAACGACGCGACACGCACCACACACGCTCACGTTCCAACACACATGGCGGCCCTCCCTCCTCATCTCCTTCAGGCGCTGTCCCAGCTGCGCTTGCTGAACAAAGTCGCCATGTCAGCTGATCTCGCTGAACGACGCGACACGCTCCACACACACACGCGTTCCAACACACATGGTGGCCCTACCTCCTCTCCCACAGGCGCTGTCCCAGCTGCGCTCGCTGAACGACGTCGCTCGGGCGCGCGGCGTGCCGATGGACCGCCTGCTGTTGCCCAGGAAGAACTAAGCTCTCGACTCTTTATGAGCAGCGAGGACGAGGTTTGGGACCTCCTCGCTCTTTATAGATGGATCGGGGATGTTAAACCTCCTCGATCTTCGAAGAGGAAGGAGGACGAGGTTGGACCGGACCGCCAGCACTTTTCTGCGCCAGCCGTAGCGCAGGCAAGCCGAGGCCCTCGGACCACGGGAGATTGTTAGTAGCTGCATGTGCTTGCGCGAGGGTCACCCAGCGGGGTGTTTTCCAGGCGCGCGCCCTGTGCCCAGGCACCCAGGCCAGCGCAGGGCGTGCGTCTCTTTTTATTACAGGGAGGGGGGGCAGCAAGAATCAACCGCACAATATGAGAGGAGAAAAGCTGTGTTACCATGGGTGTCAACGTCTTCGCGCACTCTGCACGCGCGCGTGCCGGCCTTCCTCAACTCCACTTTCAAGCCGGCGTGGCCGCTGCAGGTGCGGGGAGGACGCTTGTCACTCGAGAACGCGCGCTTGTGGTTGCTAACCGCAAATGGCTCTTAGTACCTGCTTGGTGACACAGCTGGTGCTGGCGGTGTCGCCCGACTCTGCGCTGCGAGGGGGCAGCAGCGGCGTGTAGTTGATCTGCTGTGCGCTCGCGACGCCGCAGCAGCAAAGCTTGCCGCCGCGCCCCGAGGGTGCCCAAGGACGCGGGCTGTTGCTACGCCTGCCGCTCCAAGCTCGAGCGGCTGCCGCGGCCTCCAACAGCGCGCAGACAGCAGCTTGTGGCGCGCAGGCACTTGGCCTGCTGAATGCCGCGGCAGCTAAACGTCGACGCGTGGCGCAGGGGGGGGGGGCAGCCCGGCGACGCGCCCGGCACGCGTAGGCACGCCTCGGCTGCGGCGTCAAGGCCGTGTCAGCGGCCCACAGACAGTGCCACCGTCGATGTGGCCATCTTGAGGATGGCCATGGCGGTCATGTGGTCAAAGCCCTCGGGCATCACACGGCACTGCACGATCGCGAGGCCGGTGGCGGCGTCAACGTCAAACCCAACCGGCACGAAAACGAGTCGCGATCGGCACGAGCACAGGTTGTCGCCGCTCGACCCTGTTGCTCCCTGACCAATCGCCTGGCGGTCGCTCATCATCGAAGCCAGTCCCCCGGCTTTATGAATACTGTCAACACCTTGAAGCTTACAGTCGCGCGTGACCCAACAGACACCACCCTGCATCTCCTAGAAACGCTTCCTCGACTCTGCCTTTGCTTGCGCCGCCGCCTTCGCCTTGGCCGCGTCCTCCGCCTTGGCCTTTGCTGCCGCGTCGCGCTTGGCAGCGTTGTCCTCCGGCCTGCGTGTGCGAGCATGCGCGAGCGTGGCGAGTGTGTCCCTGTTGTTGGGGTGGAGAACACAGGGGTAAACATCCCAAGCCCCGCACCCTAAAAGAAACCCAATAACCTTTTACCGTGAGCCCGGCTGCCGTCACCCTCCCGGAGGCTGGGCTCTGCTGCTCCCTCCCTTCCTCCCTTCCTCCCTTCCTCCCTTCCTCCCTTCCTCCCTTCCTCCCTTCCTCCCTTCCTCCCTTCCTCCCTTCCTCCCTTCCTCCCTTCCTCCTTTCCTCCCTTCCTCCCTTCCTCCCTTCCTCCCTCCTCCCTTCCTCCCTTCCTCCCTTCCTCCCTTCCCCCCCCTCCCTCCCCCCCTCCCTCTCTCACCTGCGTGCAGCCTGGCTCGCCGCACCGCTTGCGCGCACCGCGACACCGACCACGTGCCCCTCGAGCGCGTTGTCATACTCGACCTGTGCATTCAATCAGTGCTTCTTCAATTGATTTCAATTAATTAATTCAGAAAGCCCGGCCGCTGGCGGCCAGGATCAAAATCGGCAAAAAAATCGGCAAAAACGACAAAAATCTGGCGGTAAACCCTAAAACAAAAACAATTATTTCCGCTCAGAAAACGCCGTAGGCGGTTAACCACCCAATCGAAGAAGCACTGCATTCAATGAGCATGCGTGCACGTGGTGATTGGCGATTGGTGTGTGGGGGGGGGGGGGGGGGGGGGGCACGCAGAACACGACTACCGTCGAGCGCGTTGCCGTATTGAACCTGTGGCCATGCGCGCGTGTGTGTGGTGGATGTGGTGGTGTGGTGTGTGTGGGGGGGGCGGGGGGGGGGCAGAGGAGGTGAAACCTCACACGCGCACACGCATGCACACACACTCACAGCACAATACACACCTGCCCCCACGCGCTCTCGCTAGCCTTGAGCAGCCGCAGTAGCCGCCCAGAGTCCGTCTCAACAAAGATGAGTGGCCGTCCGGCCTTGAGCACGCGCGTCGTTTCGTCAAGAAAGAGTGCGGCGTCGCGGTCGGTTGCTGATGAGCTCACGGAGCCTGTGTGCGTGTGTGTGTGACAGGGGTTTCCTTGGCGTTGGTAATCCTTTCGTTTTTCGCGAACGCACCCTCCCCCAAACCATCGGGAGCGCGCCCTCAGGGCACGCATTTTTTCGTTTCCCGATCGGGAAGGAAACCCCTGGTGTGTGTGTGTGTGTGTGTGTGTGTGTTTGCAGCTCAAGGCCACCTCCCCAAGTCCAGAAACCGTACTAGCCCCTCGGTGTGTGTGTGCACGAGCGTGTGCGTTTGTGCATGTGTGAAAAGCTCACTGCCACATTACCAAGTCCAGTAACCTAACTAGCCCCTCGGTGTGTGTGTGTGTGTGTGTGTGTGTGTGTGTGCGCGAGAGTGTGCGTGTGCATGTGTGTGCAGATCCCCGGCCACGTCTTCAAGTCTCGTAACCTAGCTGTTGGGAGCGTCACACACGACTGTAAAATCCATCATCATAAAATCCATCAGCTAGCCGTTGAGAGGGGCCACACCCATCGAGCGACACGACCGCGCGGGAGGCGGCTGGGAGCTGGGGAGGTGGCCGGGAGCTGCACACACACACACAGACAGCAGCAGCAGCAGCAGCACACACACACACACACACACACACAGCAGGCGCCGCTGAGGAGGCGGCCGGGAGCTGGAGAGGCGGCCGGGAGCTGCACACACACACACACACACATACTGCGACCGCTGAGGAGGCGGCCGGGAGCTGGGGAGGTGGCCGGGAGCTGCACACACACACACACACACACAGCAGCACGACCGCTGGGGAGGCGGCTGGGAGCTGGGGAGGTGGCCGGGAGCTGCACACACACACACACACACACACACACACACACACACACACACACAGCAGCACGACCGCTGGGGAGGCGGCCGGGAGCTGGGGAGGTGGCCGGGAGCTGCACACACACACACACAGACAGCAGCAGCAGCAGCAGCACACACACACACAGCAGCACGACCGCTGAGGAGGCGGCCGGGAGCTGGAGAGGTGGCCGGGAGCTGCACACACACACACACACACAAAGCAGCACACACATGCACACACACAGCAGCACACACACACGCAGCAGCAGCAGCACACCCACCGAGCGACACGACCGCGTCGACGGACCCCGGCGCCGCAAACCCGAGGTCGGTAGGTGATCGAATCGCAGCGATTGTCGGCACCTGCGCGCACACGAGCGCGTGCGTGTGGGCAGGAAACCAGTGGTGTCATACCCGCCCCTGCAGCCCCCTCAGCCCCCGTTGTGGGGGCAAACCGGGAAATTTTGGAGGAAATGGCGGGGTAAATCTCAGGAATTTCGTTCCGAAAAGTGAGATTCGACGATTTTCACACTCACCCCCTCCCCAAAACGCCTCCTGCAGGGGCGATTCGGCATGTTCCCTCCTGTGTTGCGGGGGGCAAACAGGACATTATTGGTTTCCTGAATGACACCATTGCGGGAAACCCAGACAACAGCCAGCACCCTCGTTTAATTGTGTGGTCGATGTTCCAGTCCGCCAGACGCCCGTGATGGCGTATTGTGTTGCTGTTTCTGCTGCTGTGACTGTTGTGACCTTCGCCTGCACGCCCGCCTGCTCCAGCAGCGACGCGTCAACCTTCTGCCCCCCATAAACTGTTGCGGATGCTGCCTCTGCGGCTACCCTGGTACTGTAACTGTACTGCTTCTGTTACTGTACGGCTTCCGTTGTTGCCTTTGCCTGCACGCCCGCCTGCTCCAGCAGCGACGTGTTGCCTCCCATTAGGTGTTACGGATGCCGCTTCTGTTAGTGCGGCTACCCTGGTACTGTTACTGTACTGCTTCTGTTACTGTACAGCTTCTATTGTTACCTTAGCCTGCACGCCCGCCTGCTCCAGCAGCGACGCGTTGACCTTCTCTCCCACGACCGTGACCTGGCGAGTGTCCTTGGGGTAGTAGAACAGCTCCTTGGTCCCGCCGCCGACCTGGTGTGTGTGTGTGTGCGTGTGTGCGTGTGTGTGTCCGTGTGTATGCGTGTGTGCGTGTGTATGTGTGTGTGTGCGTGTGTGTGTGTGTGTGTGTGTGTGTGCGTGCTTGTATGTGTATGTGTGTGTGTGTGTGTGATTGACCTGTGTGTGTGTGATTGACCTGGTGCGTGTCCCTCGGTTACAGTTACAGTTACATCGGCTTTCCAGCAAAGACTACCTCTAGTCCTAGTACCACCGCCTAGACCCAAGTCCAGTTCTGGCCCTAACAATTACTTGTGAGGGGCGGTAGCCACCAGCCGGCTGCCTGCCAACGTGTAGTCCCAGAGCAAAAAGGAGAGCTATTGTGCGACGCCTCCAAAATAGGTCCTAACTGCTTCTAGGGGATAGGGGGTCAAGTGGCGCTTGCCAATCTACTTGACCGCCGTGGTGGAGGGGCCGGCGCCTGAGGGGCAGCCGGACCGTACACCACGGCTCTCCACCCGACCCTATCCTGAGCACGCTCAAACGCCGTGTCCGAAAAAGTCTTCCAATCAGAACGAGTGCCACTAGTTTCGCCTAGCTGCTGAATCAGTAGCTTAAGAAAATAGTGTCGGGAGGAGGCTGGAGGCCGGCCTTGCTGCCGAGCCACATCCATTGTGCAGTCAAAAGTCGTACGAGGAAGACGAGAAGCCGGCATGCGCATCACATGGCCTAGCCACTGCATTGATCGCTTTGCCACAAGGCTCTCAATTGGCTCAGTGTCGCACGCCTGCCGAATATAAGTTAATCTGTGCCGGTCGACCAGGCGCACGCCCAGAATGCGACGAAGGCAGTTAGAGTGGGCAACCTCCAATCGGGTCAGTTGTGTTTTAGTAGGGGCCCATGTTTCGCAGCCGTACAGAAAGTGGGGCAGCACGAAAGTGTTGTAAACCCGCATCTTAGACTGCACTTGCATCTTCTTCAGGAGCGGCTTGCCCGGCGCTGTCATGGCTTGGCGAGTAGCCGCGGCGCTGCCGCGACCCGTGGGAGACGGCCCTTATCCTCCTCCCATGCAGGACGCCATGCGGCACCGATCTCGACGAGTTGATCGACGAGCGGAGGAGCTGGCGCCCGTCAATGCATGCTGGACATCGGTCAAGATGGCTGCTCGTGGGGGCGAGCTACCATCAGGGCTTCAGCGGTGGTGACCGCCGAGGCAACAACAGAGTTTATCCGCTTCACCATCGCAGCGTTTGTCACCGCGCTCACCCTCGGGGGCACTCGTCTGCCGGTGACTGGCGTCGGCATTGGTCTTCAGGCAGCCTGCCATGACGACTCTGTTTGCCCAGGCCCCCCTGGAGGGTGGGACCTGGCCATGCATGACGCATGGGGCGCAGGCAGAGCCCCATGCATGGAGTTGGACAACCATGCACCATGCCAGGCGGGGACTTTTCTGCTTCAGCGCCGCCAGTCGGCACAGCCGGCGTGGTTGGCCTCAAAGGCCAGGAGGAGGACGGTCCTTTCCTATACGCTCCTTGCCAGACATGTCCCTCAGGGACTTGTTTGGGTCTAAACTAGCCGGCGGGAGCGGTGGTCTAGACGGCAGGTAACCGGCTGGTGGCTATCGTCCTTCACAGGGCGGTGGCACTAGGACTAGTGTTGTCTTAGCTGGAATGCCATGTAACTGTAACTGTAACTGTAACTGCATCTTCTTGCTGGCCCAAATCTTATCAAAAGACGCGAACACGCCCAGCGCGCGACCGACACGCACACCGATCTCCTTCTCCACACCACCACTCTGGGTTATCCAACTCCCTAGATACTTAAATGCAGAGACGGTCTTCACTTCACCACCAGTCAGCGCAAACGCGGGCAGATCCGCGTCAAAATCTGCTGGCAAAATCATCACTTCTGTCTTGGCGGCGTTGATTTGCATGCCAAAGCTAGAGGAACTTTGTCAAGGATTTTCAGCATAAGCGCCAACTGAGCTGGGTCATGCGAGAACAAACAAAAATCGTCGGCATACATCAGCATTACTATGCGCTCAACCGACGACGACAGAGCCGCCGGCTCGGGTCACGACTGACACGCCAGCCCCCTCTGGCATCATGTCTAGCGCCTTTTTCACTATGTGGTGTCCCTCGGGAAGTGAAATAACTCCCTGATGCCATGCATGTGTGTGTGTGTGTGTGGGGGGGGGGGGGCGGCCTTGCGCGCAACGCCACCCAAAAAGTGCACACCGAGCGAGACATTGGGAGTGGGATCCTCGGTCGTATCACTCGCGTACACACGGCCCTCTCCTCCATCCCTGTTTTTTTTTACAGTTTTTACATGTACGCGCCCGGAGGACTCCAGGGCGTGAGTTAAGGCCTAGACTACATGTCTAGGGGAGCTCTACTAGAAGAGCCCGCAAGGCCACGCAGCGCGCCAGCCTACCAATCATCCATCCCTGACAGAGCAGGGGCGGACTGGGCGCACGAGACTAGCCGACTAACCGCCTGGTGAAGTGAGTGATGGGACACTCTGATGAGGAGTGATGATGCATCAGAGTGACCGTTCCCTCGCCTCACTCTCATCGGACCCCCCCCCCCCTCGTCTCATTCCCATCAGAGTGACCGGCCTCTCGAATCACTCTCATCAGAGTGACCGTCCCCTCGCCTCAATCTCATCAGAGTGACCTTCCCACGCCTCACTCTCATCAGAGTGACCATCCCCTCGCCTCACTCTCATCAGAGTAACCGTTTCCATCGTCTCACTCTCATCAGAGTGACCAAGCACTACCGTCGCCACGACCGCGCCGTTGCCCCCGCGCGGCACGTGGTGGAGTGAGTGGTTGGTCACTCTGATGAGGAGGAGTGATGTGATGATGCACCAGCGTGACAGTCCGCACCTGCACCACGACCACGCCGTTGCCCCCGCGCGGCACGTGGTGCAGTGGGTGATTGGTCACTCTGATGAGGAGTGATGTGCTGATGCATCAGCGTGCCCGCACCTGCACCACGACCGCGCCGTTGCCCCCGCGTGGCACGTGGTTGGTGAGCATCGCTGCGGTGATGTACTCGAGCGTGCCGTAGTTGCGGGCCTTGAACACGGCAAAGCTGCACGTGCATGCGGGCGCGCGGGCAGCGCCATTTGGCGAACAGTGGGGGTCGACTGGTTCATCGGCTGCTGGGTCAGGACTACGGACTGTGCGTGTGCAAGTGACTGCTGTGTCTGGTCTGGTCTGAGTGCGGCAGCATACTCACACTGCCATGGCACACACACACACACACACACACACACACACACACACACACAGGCGCTCACCCGATGAGCGGAACAAGCACCGCCGCAGCGATCACTGGCGTGGGGAGCGCCGCGAGGGACGCTGCCACGTCTGCGTCTGCCAGCGTCGATACCAGCTGCACAGCTCCTGATGACCCAGGGGGCGTGTGGGAGGGTGCGTGTGGGAGAGCGCGTGTGGGAGGGCACAAGTGATGGCGCATGGCGCAAGGCGCATGGTGTGCATGCATGCGTGTTCCTTCAGATCGCACGCCCGTGCACGCGTGCTCGCACACCCAAGCACGTGCGTCGCCATCTCAGGCACCTGGAGGCAGGGCGGCTGCTGGAGGAGAGAGATGGCCATGGCGATGTTGTGACGCTCTGTGCGCATGCTCGCGTGTCAGGCTGCGAGGCTGTGCTAACCGTACGAGACGGAGGGGCGCCGAGCACGATTCAGCTCTGTCAGCGCCACTGCTGACAGAGCACGCTCCGCGGGCAGAGGACGACGAGGCGATCATCGGGAGCGCCGAAGAGATTTTGTTTGTGTCAGTCGCCGCTTCGTGTCGAGCTTGCAGGCACCGCGTGGACTAGAGAGACCCCTGCGAGAGACGATGGCGGGAACTTCCCACACTTCCCACACCTCCCTATGCAACCCAACATCAACACATTGGCTCGCATTACTACCATGGTGCCCCCCGCCGCGAGCCTGGAGGGCATGGGCAGCAGCAGCGTGCAGGGGAAGGCTGGCCCTTCCAGGTTTGATCGCTGGTGCGGGGTACCAGTACAGCGCGTGAGGCCTGGACTGCTGCTGCTGCTCTTCTCTTACGGCATGCTGCTGATCTGGATGGATCAGGCGCGTCTGCATGCACCCATGCACACTGTGCAGTTGCGCGCGCACACACACACACACATAGGGTTTAAAACACACACACACACACAAACTCCCATGTACATGCGCGTACACACACACACAAGCACACGCACACACAGGCATACTCACGCATACACTTGCACACACAGGCATACTCATGCATAAACACAACCGCGTATACGTGTATACATACACGCACACGCACTTACGCACACACACGCACTCACACATGCACACACGCACGCACAGGGCACCATATCAGCGACCCAGGTCCAGGGCCAGAGACCCGGTGAAGAGTACACCGACTATGCAGATGGAGTTCCAGGGCTCATCCCATCCCTGGGGCTGAGCACCACACAGTACAGGCAGGTCTCGCATGTATTGCCAGTGGTGGCCAGCGGTTTGAGCTCTAAACCCAATCTTGTAACCCCGCCCCCTACCCGCAACCTGCTCTAGGGCCACAGCCTTCACGATCAGCAACGCCTCCGGGTCTTCCGTATTTTGGGGATTTGCCTTCTTGGGGATTCGAACCCTACTACACGCACACCATGCCTCACCACACCGCAGCCTGCTGGGGCCGTGCTTCACGATCGGCATCGTCTTCGGGCCGTCCGTCCTTTGGCGGGCTTGCCTTCTTGGAAATTTGAACCTTAAACACCATGCCCAAACCACCCGCAGCGGTTGCCTTCTCGGGGATTTGAACCCTAACCGCACACCATGACTCACCACACCGCAGCCCTCTGGGCCTTCACGATCAGAATAGTCTTCGGGTCGTAGTTCTTTTGGGGGCTTGCCTTCTCGGGGATTTGAACCCTAAACGCACACCATGCCTCTCCACACCGCAGCCTGCTGGGGCCATCCTTCACCATTGGCATCGTGTTCGGGTCGTTTGGTTTCGCCGCGGCAGCGCGCCACACGCAGGCGATGTGGCTGCTCGCGGGCGGCACGGTGCTGTGGGCGGTGGGCAGCGTGCTGGCGGGGGCGGCGCCAAATTTCGCGGCCATGGTTGTGGCGAGGGTGAGGGTCAAGGAGGGGGGGGGCGTTTAGGGTGCAGGGTGTAGGATCGGCTAGTTGTGGCCGTCATTGTGGTGAGGGTGGGGTGAAGGGATTCTCTGATTTGGGGCCTAGATTTTAGGGTGTAGGGTTAGGGCACGACGCCGAACTTTGCGGCCATCTTTGTGGGGGCGCTCTACCCCTTCAGCTTCACACCCACACTAACACTCTCCCGCACTCTTCCGCACACACACACACACACATACGCACACACACACACGCGCGTACACACACACACACTCGTGCACACACACACACATATACATAAGGGTCCAGATTAGAGTCTATATTCTCCACGGGGCTCGATTAACGGAGGCGCGTTCTCGTCGCCGGGCCCTGGACCCAGCAATGCGGCGCTGCTGGTGACTAGGATCTCCGTGCCGCTGACGAGCGGGATAAAATACGACTGGCCTGGCTCCTGCTAGACTGCCCCTCGGTGGAACACTTCAGGAGCGGCTTGCCCCGGCGCTGCCATGGCTTGGCGAGTAGCCGCGGCGCTGCCGCGGCCCGTGCTGGGAGACGGCCCTTATCCTCCCCCCATGCAGGACGCCATGCGCCACCGATCTCGACGAGTTGATCGACGAGCGGAGGAGCTGGCGCCCGTCAATGCATGCTGGACATCGGTCAAGATGGCTGCTCGTGGGGGCGAGCTACCATCAGGGCTTCAGCGGTGGTGACCCCCGAGGCAACAACAGAGTTTATCCGCTTCACCATCGCAGCGTTTGTCACCGCGCTCACCCTCGGGGGCACTCATCTGCCGGTGACTGGCGTCGGCATTGGTCTTCAGGCAGCCTGCCATGACGACTCTGTTTGCCCAGGCCCCTCTGGAGGGTGGGACCTGGCCATGCATGACGCATGGGGCGCAGGCAGAGCCCCATGCATGGAGTTGGACAACCATGCACCATGCCAGGCGGGGACTTTTCTGCGTCAGCGCCGCCAGTCGGCACAGCCGGCGTGGTTGGCCTCAAAGGCCAGGAGGAGGACGGTCCTTTCCTATGCGCTCCTTGCCAGACATGTCCCTCAGGGACTTGTTTGGGTCTAAACTAGCCGGCGGGAGCGGTAGTCTAGACGGCAGGTAACCGGCTGGTGGCTATCGTCCTTCACAGGGCGGTGGCACTAGGACTAGTGTTGTCTTAGCTGGAATGCCATGTAACTGTAACTGTAACTGTATTCTCCACGGAAAGACTATATAGTCTATACATAGTCTTTTATAGCCATGTATAGACTATACAAAAAAAACTAGTCTATAGTCTATTATAGTCGTTTGGACCCTTACATACACACACGCCTCTTCTCCCAGATCCTCGGCGGCGTCGGTGCAGCCGCGTTGACGACCCTCTCTCGTCCCCCTTCATCGATGACGTCGCACCCACTCTCTCTCTCTCACACACACATACTGCATGTGGCCCACACGCGCAAACACACAAACACACACACACACACACACACTCACACACTCTCTCTCACTGCATGTGGCTCACACACGCAACACACACACACACACACACATACGCACACACACGCACACACACACACACGCGCAAACACGCACACACACACAGTCTCTCTCACTGTCACATCTCTTCTCGCAGGTCCTCGGCGGCGCCGGCGCCGCCGCGATCATGACCCTCACGTTCCCCTTCATCGATGACGTCGCACCCGTGCGGCACCGCACGCTTTGGTTTGGCTGCCTGGGGCTGTGCCAGCCGGTAAGGGGTGGGTAGAAGTGGTAGTGGGTGTAGGAGGGCTTATGAACAGAAAACCGGCTTGGAAAACCAGCTTGAGGTAAAACCTGCTGAAGCCTACACTAAACTCCCAGAGGCAGGGGACGGATGTGCGCCACCGCACGCTTTGTTCTGGCTGCCTGGGGCTGTGCCAGCCGGTAAGGGGTGGGTAGAAGTGGTGGGTGGGGGAAGAAGGGCTGATTTACGCGAAAAGCAGCTCTGTGATACATTGCAATGGGCACTCATCCACCACCCACCACCACCAAGTCTTCCTCACCTCTCCCCCTCATATCCTCCGCCTCCTCCTTCCTCCCCTCTCCTCCCGTGACACTCGTCCTCCCGCCTCCAATGGCAGAGGTCGGAGTGGCCCTCGGATGTATTGCAACACTGGGGCACTGCTCCACAAGCCACATCCACCAAGGCTCCCCTGCCTCCTCATCTCTCCTCCTTCTTCCTCTTCCATCCTCACCCTCCAATGGCAGAGGTCGGAGTGGCCCTCGGCTATTTGCAACACTGGGGCGCTGCTCCACAAGCCACATCCACCAAGCCTCCCCTGCCTCATCTCTCCTCCTACTTCCTCCTCCTTCCGCCCCCTCCAATGGCACAGGTTGTAGTGGTCCTTGGATATATCGCAACACTGGGGCGCACCACCACCAAGCCTCCCCTGCCTCCTCATCTCTCCTCCTACTTCCTCCTCCATCCCCACCCTCCAATGCATTGGCACGTGCCATATGGCACAGGTCGGAGTGGCCCTCGGCTATATCGCAACACTGAGGCGCTGCTCCACAAGCCACGACCACCACCACCGCCACCCTCTCCTCCATCTCTCCTCTCCTCCTGTCCGCCTCACTCCTCCCCTCCCCCACCCTTCTCCTCCCTCCTCCCTCCTCCCTCCTCCCTCCTCCTCCTCCCTCCTCCCCTCCTCCCTCCTCCTCCTCCCTCCTCCCTCCTCCCTCCTCCCTCCTCCCTCCTCCCCTCCTCCCTCTCCTCCTCCTCCTCCCTCCTCCTCCTCCTGCCTTCCCTCCTCCCTCCTCCCTCCTCCCTCCTCCCTGCCTCCTCCTCCTCCTCCTCCTCCCTCCTCCTCCTCCCTCTCCCTCTCCGCCTCCCTCCCTCCCTCCTCCCTCCTCCCTCCTCCCTCCCCCCTCCTCCCTTCCTCCCTCCTCCCTCCTCCCTCCTCCTCCTCTCCTCCCTCCTCCCTCCTCCCTGCCCTACCCTCCTCCCTCCTCCCTCCTCCCTCCTCCCTCCTCCCTCCCCTCCCTACTCTCCCCTCCTCCCTCCTCCTCCTCCCTCCTCCCTCCTCCTCCTCCCTACTTCCCTCTCCCTCCTCCCTCCTCCTCCTCCCCTCCTACCCTCCTCCCTCCTCCTCCTCCCTCCTGCCCTCCTCCCTCCTCCCCACTCCTCACCTCCTCCTCCTCGCCTCCTCCCTCCTCCTCCTTCCCTCCTCCCTCCTCCTCCTCCCTCCTCCCTCCTCACCTCCTCCCTCCTCCCGTCCTCCCGTCCCCCTCCTCCCTCCTCCTCCTCACCCTCCTCCCTCCCTCCCTCCTCCCTCCTTCCCTCCTCCCTCCTCCCTCCTCCCTCCTCCTTCCTCCCTCCTCCTTCCTCCCCCTCGAATGACACAGGTCGGAGTGGTCCTCGGATGTATTGCAACACTGGGGCGCTCTACAAGCAACCAAGCCTCCCCTGCCTCCTCATATATCTTCCTACTTCATCCTTCATCCTCACCTTCCAATGGGACAGGTCAGAGTGGCCCTCGGCTGTATCGCACCACTGGGGCACACCACCACCAAGCCTCCCCTGTCTCCTCATCTCTCCTCCTACTTCCTCCTCCTTCCTCCCCCTCCAATGGCACAAGCCACCACCACCACCACCGCCGCTCTCTCCTGCCTCTTCCTCTCTCCTCCTCTCCTGCTCCTCCTCACTCCTCCCCTCTCCTCCCTCCTCCATCCTCCCTCAAATCACACTCCCTCCACCCTCCTCCCTCCTCCTCCTCCCCCCCCCCCTCAAATGACACAGGTGGGAGTGGCCCTCGGCTTTATCGCAATGGGCTCTGCTCTACCAGCGCCCATTGCCAGGCCTCCCCTGCCTCATCTCTCCTCCTCCTCTCTTCTCCTCCGTGCTTTCTCCTTCTCTCATGACACTCCGTCCTCCCTCCTCCCCCTTCCCCCCCCTCAAATGACACAGGTCGGAGTGGCCCTCGGATACATCGCAATGGGGGCAGTCGCGAGTGGACTCGGATGGCGAGCAGCGTTCTACGTGCAGGTGTGCGTGCGTGCGTGTGTGCGTGTGCACGTGTGTGTGCGTGTGTGCGTGTGTGTGCGCGCATGCGTGTGTGTGGGGGGGATGAGTCAGGGGCGCAGTCGCGAGTGAACTTGGGTGGCGAGCAAGCAGCGTTCTACGTGTATGTGTGTGTGCATGTGTGTGTGTGTGTGAGCGTGTGGGAAGGTAGGTGGGTGGGTGAGAGGGGGGCAGTCGCGACTGGACTCGGGTGGCGAGCAGCGTTCTACGTGCAGGTGTTTGTGCAGGTGTGTGTGTGTGTGTGCGTGCGTGTGTGTGGGGGGTGAGGGTGGGGGGGGGTGAGAGGGGGAGGGAGTCGGGGGTGCGGTCGCGGATGGCGGGCAGTGTTCTACGTGCAGGTGTGTGTGTGTGTATGTGTATGTGTGTGTGTGCATATGTGTGCGTACGTGCGTGCATGCGTGTGTGTGTGTATGTGTGTGTGTGTGTGCATGTGTGCGCGCATGTGGGTGTGTGGGAGAGATTTGGAGTCGCGAGTGAACTTGGGTGGCGAGCAAGCAGCGTTCTGTGTGTGTGTGTGTGTGCGTGTGCGTGTGCGTGTGCGTGTGCGTGTGCGTGTGCGTGTGCGTGTGCGTGTGCGTGTGCGTGTGCGTGCGTGTGCGTGCTGCGTGCGTGCGTCGTGGGTGGGTGGGTGGGAGGGGGGCAGTCGCAACTGGACTCGGGTGGCGAGCAGCGGTCTACGTGCATGTGTGTATGCATGTGTGTGTGCGTGCGTGCGTGTGTGGGGAGTGGGGGAGGTGAGAAGGGGAGGGGGGGTTGGTGTCGTAGTCGCGGATGGCGAGCAGCATTCTACGTGCAGGTGTGTGTGCAGGTGTGTGTGTGTGTGCGTGCGTGCGTGTGTGTGTGTGGGGTGATGGGGGGGGTGAGGGGTGGGAGTCAGGGGCGCGGTCGCAGATGGAAAGCAGCGTTCTACGTTCAGGTGTGTGTGTGTGTGTGTGTGCATGCGCGTGCGTGCGTGCAGAAGTGTGTGTGTGTGTGTGTATATGTTTGTGAGTGTGGGTGCGGGGGGTCACGGTGTCACAGTGGAAGCTACATCACACACACACACACACACACACACCACGCCACGCTCTACACACAGGCCGCGCTCTGCACCCCACCCCACACCCGCAACTGCTACAGCAGCCACGATAGTGGCGGGGACCCAAGCGTGGGTTCCCGAGGAGCTGCGGTGGACTGTGCCGTTTGCAGTGCACCGCAGCTGGCGCACCTGAGAAATGCCCACGCTGGGTCTCACACGTGAAAGCTGCCTCAAAGATGACGACCTCAAAACGGAGTATGCAGAAGGAACATATTTATCCGCTATAACCGGGGGGCAAGCTTGCTTTCTAACCTATCACCAAATCCCACACTGTTGGTCACTACTGACCGCCTTTTCCAGCCCCTTTCTAGGTAGTTAGGCTTAGGGATGTGCCCCTCACCGAGTCCTTCTGTGCCTCCCCCCTTCAGCAGGGGGGGGGCCTGCGACACGTCCAATGTCGTGCTCGGTGCAACTACAAGGGGTCAGCTTCTGCTCAGAGCCGGGTTAAGGGTAACAGGTTGAGAATCCTGTGAATGCTGGTTGAAATCCCAGTTAGAAAACCCCTTAACACGTTAGAGGTTGCGGCCCGGCTGGATATCCTTTTCGGCCACGTCTTGGCCTTTCTCCCCACGGGGGGATGTCTCTTCTGGCAATTGGCGACGAACCTGCCTTGCGTTTTCCGTTTCCCAACATGCGCTCACCGACTTCAACAAGCGTTTGCTGCCGCTGCGGTAGGGGACCTAGGGGTGCGCCCACGCTCTTTACAGAGTTGGGGTTCCCTACCACCAACAGCCAGCCATCTCAGTAAGGTGCTCGGGCCATATGGCGCCGAGCACGGTCTTATACGCCTTTAGAGGTGTCCCTGACTGTAACATCAATCATCACACCCCCCACATCCCACGCACACACACACGCACACACACCACCCACAAACACAGAGGCTGCGCTCTGCACCCCCTTCGTCATCGCATCTCTGATTGTGCCAGACATCACACTCCACATATCCCCACACATCCCACACTCCCCACACATCCTCCCACACTCCCCACACTCCCAAACCACAGGCTGCGCTCTGCACCCCCTTCGTCGTCGCATCTCTCCTCATGCCACACATCACACTCCACACATCCCCACACATCCCACACTCCCCACACATCCTCCCACACTCCCCAAAACCCCACACTCACAGGCTGCGCTCTGCACCCCCTTCGTCATCGCATCTCTTCTCATGCCAAACATCACGCTGCGCACGCGGCTGCTGCACCCCACACGCCCCACACACACCCACACACTCTCCCACACAAAAACCCACACATCACAGGCTGCGCTCTGCACCCGCTTTGTCATCGCATCTCTCCTCATGCCATACATCACACTCCACAAATTCCCACACTTCCCACACTCCCCCCACATCCTCCCACACTCCCCAAAACCCCACACCACAGGCTGCGCTCTGCACCCCCTTCGTCGTCGCATCTCTTCTCATGCCACACATCACGCTGCGCACGCGGCTGTTACAACCCGGGGATGCGGGGCAGCTGGAGTCCTCGCCGCTCGTTGGAAATGGCGGTGGCGGTGGTGGTGACAGCGACGGTGCAGGCATTGGTGGAAGTGGCGGCAGTGGCGGCAGTGGGGGCACTGGTGACGGCAGCGCCAGCAGCCTGCTGCGGGCAGAGCACCAGCAGTTCTCGCAGTCCACATCCCCACACCTGCCGCAGTCCACGCTTCCACACCCGTCGAGCGTGTCAACCCCACACTTGTCGTCCCCGGCGCGCCGCCGCGCGGCGGCCGCCGCCAGCGGCGGCGGCGGCGGCGGCTCTCCTGCAGGCTCTCGTTTGTGTGGCAGTGTGGACGGTGTGAACGGTGTGGGAGGTGTGGACGGTGTGAATGGTGTCGGAGGTGTGGGCGACCGCAGCGGGCGGCGCGTCGCCCACACGCCCAACCCCGCGCCCGACCACACCTGCGGCGGGCAGTGGGCGCGCGCGAGCGCGGGCGCTGGTGACCTTGCCACGGTGGGTGCAGTTCTACCGCCTCCCCCCTATACACACCCCAGTGCTTCCTGACGGGTGTCCAGTGATTCCCCTGCAAGCCGTATACCGCTCGGGGCCGGATTTCCCATTTCACAGAAAACCACCCCACACTTGGTGGGAGAGGGCGTGGAGGGGTGCGTTGGAAAGCTCTTGCCGAGAGCAGCACAACGGCATGTGTTGCGTGAAACCCGCTATGAATTGCGCCTGGTGTGAGCGGTCAAAGTTGCTCAAGCCGGGAAAAATCTAACTACCAACATCCTTCCCAGGGGCCACTGCGGGTGTCGCACCCCACCCACGCCCCACACCAGTGCGCGGGTGCTGGCGACCTTGCCACGGTGGGCGCAGTTCTACCGCCTACGACCCGCGCCCCCCCCCCCCTTGCCCCGCTCGCCCTTCTTGCCCCCCTTCACCCCCTCACCTCCTTCACCCCCTCACCTCACACACATACACACACACGTACTTTTCAGGCCGCTCTGGAAGTGCTCCGCCTTCCCCCCTCCCCCTCACCTCCCCCATCCCCCCTCCCTCCCCTCACCCCCCTGGCCCCTCATCTCACCCCACCCCACCCCGGTCCCACCCCGTTCTCTTCAGGCGGCTCTCGAAGTTTTCCCCCCCCACCCCCTCTCACTCTCACAGAACAAAAAATAATGGTTTTGTCAAATTCTTCCCTGCCCCCCCCCCCGCCCCCAGACTCCTCAGGCCGCCCTGTAAGTGATCCGCCTGCGCACACACACACACACACGCGCACACACACACACACATTTTAACGCCTGCCCCCCCCCTCCGCCCCCGTTTACTTCAGGCTGCCCGCGAAGTGATCCGCCTGTGCTGCCCCCTCCCCCCCTCCCCCCGACTCCTAAGTGCTCCGCCTGCACACACACACACACACACACACACACACTCTTTAACGCCTGCCCCCCCCCCTCCATCCCCGTTCTCTTCAGGCTGCCCTCAAAGTGATCCGCCTGCGCTGCCCCCCCCCCCAGACTCCTCAGGCCTCCCTGTAAGTGCTCCGCCTGCACACACACACACGCACACACACACACACACACACATGTTAATGCCTGCCCCCCCCCCTCCACCCCCATTCTCTTCAGGCTGCCCTTGAAGTGATCCGCCTGCGCGCGCACACACACACACACACACACACTTTAACGCCTGCCCCCCCCCCCCGTCCACCCCCGTTCTCTTCAGGACGCCCTGGAAGTGCTCCGTCTGCGCGCGCAGACAAACCCATCTCACACACACACACTCCCCCCCCCCTCTCTCCCTGCCCTCCTCCCCCCTCTCACGGACACACACACACACACACACACACACACACGCCCGATCTCTTCAGGCTGCCCTCGAAGTGATCCGCCTGCGCTGCCCCCCCCCCAGACTCCTAAGTGCTCCGCCTGCACACACACACACACACACACATATTAACGCCTGCCCCCCCCCCCTCCACCCCCGTTCTCTTAAGGAGGCCCTGGAAGTGCTCCGTCTGCTCGCACACACAAACCCATCTCACACACACACACACACACACACCCTCTCCCCATGCCCTCCTCCCCCCTCTCACGGACACACACACACACACGATCTCTTCAGGCCGCCCTCAAAGTGATCCGCCTGCATGCACACACACACACACACACACACACATTTTAACGCCTGCCCCCCCCCCCTTCCACCCCTGTTCTCGTCAGGCCGCCCTCGAAGTGATCCGCCTGCGCGCGTGGTCCTACAACAACTTTGGATACCTGCCCGTGGCGTTCGGTGAGAGTGTGTGTGTGGGGGGGGGTCCTTTTCGGTGTTTTCTTACTGTTTTCCACGGCCATTTTACTGACATTCCGGCTGTGTCCGGGGATACCTGCCCGTGGCGTTTGGTGAGTGCGTGGGGAGGGATCAGTGTTTTCCTTTTCGGTCTTTCCTTACTATTTTCCACAGCCATTTGACTGACATTCCGGCTGTTTCCGGCTGTGAACAGCCGAAAAAGAAACCCCCGAGGTGGATACCTGTGGCATTCAATGAGTGCTTGCGTGGTGGATGTCGCCGAGTGCTTTCGCAAGTCATTGCCCCCTGGGAAGGATTTTAGTAATCCGTTGTTTCCCGGCTCGAGCAACCTTGACCGCTCATACCAGGCGCAATACACGGCGGGTGTTCGCGCAGCGCATGCCGTCGTGCTGTTCTTGGCGCGAGCTTTCCAACGCACCCCTCCGCGCCCTCTGCCACCAGGTGTGGGGCGGTTTTCTGGGAAATGGGAAATCCGGCCCCGAGCGGTATACGGCTTGCGAGGGTGCGGGCACTGCTAGGAGGACTGGGGCAAATTATCTCACTTTGCACTTTCCCCCGTCAGCTCTCTAATAATAGGGACACCCCCGGACAGCTCGTCCAAGCCACCCCGCCCATAGGACTTCAGATGTGATTCCTTGTGTACGCCCAGAGAAGGGGCCTCAGGTCTGAAGGGCAGTGGTTTCTTTTTTGGGTGTGCAACCAGCCGGACAGACGGAATGTTGGTCGAGTGGCTGTGGATGCAACAATTGAACATCTTGATGTCACTAGGCCAGTGGTTCCGCTTGGGTTCCGCTAGGAGGACATTGGGGCAAGTTATCTCACTCTGCACGTCATCCCCCCCTTCCCCCCAAGATCTCACTCCACATTGGGTTGCTGCTGATAATAATAATAATAATAATAATAATAATGATGATGGAGACATCCCAGCACAGCTCTGCACAGCTCCTCCTGCAAGGCACCCCACCTACAGGGCTTCAAATGTGATTCATTGTGTACGCTCAGAGAAGGAGGGGATTGGGCCCCGAAAAGGGCCTGGCAGGATCCCTATATGCGGAGTGCCTGAGCGGGAACCTTGGATGCAGCTTCACACACGGGAGTCGGGGCTCCCTCTGGGACATACACGAAGTGCTCAGTGGTAAGGCACACACGCATGCACACACACACACACACACGCGCGCACACACGCACGCACACACATACGCACACGCACACACACACACACACACACACACACGCACACGCACACGCACACGCACACGCACACGCACACGCACACGCACACGCACATGCACACGCACACGCACACGCACACGCACACGCACACGCACACGCACACGCACACACACACGCACACTAACACACACGCACACACACTCCCCACCCCCCCCCACCCCCACACACGCAGTTCTCAGCATGTACGCATACTGGGCCCCGCGCATCGTCAAGAGCCTCTACAGCCAGCTGTCAAACAGCGATGCAGACCTCATCATGGGCGGCACAATCGTGAGTGAAATCTGAATCAGGGGTGACAGGTTTAGGGCTGGCTCGGAGTGTTAGGGGGGGCCTGTGCATCGTTAAGAGCCTCCACAGTCAGCTGTCAAACAGCGATACAGACCTCATCATGGGCGACACCATTGTTGATCCCAATAAGGGGCTTGGGAGGGGAGGGTAAAGTGTGTAGTAAGGGGACACCACAATCGGGCATCTACAGCCAGCTGTCAAACATGATGCAGACCTCATCATGGGTGGCACAATCGTGGGTCCCAATCAGGGAGGGCTCGGGAGAAGAGGGTTAAGTGTTTAGGGTTTAGTAGGGGGGCCACCACAGCCGCGCCTCTGCTGTTTTAGTGCGAGCTGCCAAACAGAGACGCAGACTTGGCCATGGGCGGCACAATCGTGGGTCCCAATTGGTTTTTTCAGTGTTTGTAGAGTTTAGGGAGGCACTCTCATCCAGGAGGCTTCAATCGTGATTGCAGACTGCACAAGTACAGTAGTGCACACACGCACATACACACACACACACACACAGGTGGTCGCTGGCATCGCCGGCGGCCTCGGAGGCGGGCTCTCAGCTTGCAGGCTTCAATCCTGATTTCAGGCTGCGCACACACACACGCAAGGGCAGACAAACACGCACACACACACACACACACACACGCACGTACAGATGCAGAAACACGCACAAACACACGCACACACACACGCACACACACACACCGGTGGTTGCTGGCAACGCCGGCAGCCTCGGAGGCACTCCCATCTGGCAGGCTTCAATGGTGATTGCAGACTGCACAAGTACAGTAGTGCACATACACACACACTGCACACACACACACACACACACCCTAGGTGGTTGCTGGCATCGCCGGCAGACGCGGAGGCGGGCTCGCATCTGTCAGGCTTCAATCTTGATTGCAGACTGTGCACACTCACACGCAAGGGTAGACACACACACAGACAAACACACACGCACGCACGCACAGATGCAGAAACACACACAAACACACACGCACACGCACAAACACACGCACACAGGTGGTTGCTGGTATCGCCGGCAGACGCGGAGGCGGGCTCGCATCTGGGAGGGTTCAATCATTGCAAATGCAAACACACACACACACACACACACGCGAGGGCAGACACACACATACACACACATGCAAACATGCACGGACGCAGAAATACGCACACGCACACACACGCACGCACACACACACACACACACACACACTGAATCCCCCCTGTGCCCCCCCCCCCCTCCTCCGCCCCCCAGGTGGTTGCAGGCATCGCCGGCAGCCCCGGAGGTGGGCTCTCAGCTGGCAGGCTTCAATCATTGCAATTGCAAACACACACACACACACGCAAGGGCACACACACACACACACGCACTCACAGATGCAGAAACACACACAAACACACACGCACACACACACACACACACACAGGTGGTCGCTGGTATTGCAGGCAGCCTCGGAGGCGGGCTCGCGCTCGACCGCCTCGGCGCATCACTCAACAGGCGAGTTTGTTTGATTTCGTGGTGATGTTGATGATCGTGGATGATGATGGTGTGGGTGGACTTTTCGGCCTGTTGGACGCAGCCCCTCGGCGGCGGGCTCGCGCTCAACCGCCTCGGCGCGTCACGCAACAGGCGAGTTTTTTGTATTGCGATGGTGTTAACTGTGGATTCCGCAGTCGGTTGGACACAGGCCTATAGATAGGCAGTTCATCTGAACAGTTACAGTTACATCGGCTTTCCAGCAAAGACTACCTCTTGTCCTAGTACCATCGCCTAGACCCAAGTCCAGTTCTGGACCTTACAATTACTTGTGAGGGGCGGTAGCCACCAGCCGGCTGCCTGCCAACGTGCAGTCCCAGAGCAAAAAGGAGAGCTATTGTGCGACGCCTCCAAAATAGGTCCGAACTGCTTCCAGGGGATAGGGGGTCAAGTGGCGCTTGCAAATCTACTTGACCGCCGAGGTGGAGGGGCCGGCGCCTGAGGGGCGGCCGGATTGTACACCACGGCTTTCCACCCGACCCTATCCTGAGCACACAGGTCATCTTAAAGGAGCTCCTAATAGCGTGCTATACCGCTGTCACCGTACGATCACCACTAGTCTAGTGACCGAGGCTTCACCCTCGCCAACCAGGTCTTCTGCTCTGGGCGCTCCTCCACCCCTACACCCGCGCACCCATCACCCCCAAACACGCACACACACACACACACACACGCACACACAGTGGCTTCATGCTTTCGACGCTGTGTGCATGCGTCTCTGCCGTCTTCCTGATCCTCCCGATGACGCTGCCCGGTCTCCCGCTGTGGGCGTTCATCCTTCTCAACGGAATTGGCACGCTCGGCGCGACCGCCCTTAATCCGATAAACTACGCACTCAGTATGTGGACGGTGCATCCTAGCGCGCGGTGCGTGTGTGTTGTTTGTGTGTGTGTTTGTGTGTATGAGCGTGCGCGCGCGTGTGTGTGTGTGTGTGTGTGTGTGTGCGTGTGTGTGTGCGTGTGTGTGGTTTTGGTTGTGCGGATGGAGTCAATGTAGATGGTGCACCCGAGTGCGTGGTGCATGTGTGTGTAGGGGGGGGGTGCGCATGTGCGTGTGCGTGTGGGTGGGCGGGTGTGGGTGTCTCTGCGTGCGCAGACACATGTCGCAATCTGTACTGCTCTTGTGCCAACGCTCTCTTGACCAACCTCCCCACGCACACATGCACACGCCCCCCCCCCTCCCCTGTGCCACCCTCAGCCCTAAACCCTTTACCTCAAACCCTAAACCCTAGACCCCATCCGCAGACCCATGTTGCAATCTTTACTGATCCTGTGCCAGCATGCATGTCATCGACATCCCACGCACGCATGCATACGCACATGCGCACCCTCCCCTCCCCTGTGCCACCCTCAGCCCTAAACCCTTGACCTCAAACCATAAACCATAAACCACATGCGCAGGCCCATGTTGCAATCACTACTGATCCTGTGCCAGCATGCATTTCACCAACACGCACACGCACACATGCACACGCACATGCACGACTCCCCTCCCCATGCGCCATCCTTAACCCTAAAACATTGACCTCACACCACAAACCATCCAATCCCATGCGCTGACCCATGCTGCAATCCCTACTGATCCTGTGCCAGCATGCATTTCATCAACATCCCCGCGCACACATGCACACACGCTCACGCACGCCCTCCCCTCCCCTGCGCCATCCTAAACCCTAAACCCTAAACCCCATGCGCAGGCCCATGTCGCAGGCCCTACTGATCCTGTTCCATTGCGCGGTTCCCCGACATCCCCATGCACACGCACATGCGCGCCCTCCCCTCGCCTGTGTCATCCTAAACCCTAAACCATTGACCTCAAACTCTAAACCTTTAACCCCATGCGCAGGCCCATGTCGCAGTCCCTACTGATCCTGTGCCAGCGCGCGTTCGGCGACATCCCCGCCCCGCCCGTCATCGCAGCTATCCACGAAACTGTGGGCGACTGGTGGGTGGCCCCTGCTGCATGTGTGCACGCACGAGGTGTCGGGCTGATGATGATGATGGATGTTACAGTCTGTGTGACACCAGTCATGATGTATAAGACCTGTGTCGGCGCTTGCGCCCAACACCTCTCACTCAGTTTCACTTAGGCTGAAACTGGCTAGGCTAGGGACCAAAGGTGGTTCAACACCACGTGAACACAGCACCGCCTCAGGTGCCCAGAGTCTGGCAGGGGTGGGTGGGTGAGTGTCTGGCTGCTTGGGAGCCGTGCTACGTGCCTGGATCACTGCCTCTGCGCTCCGTCCCTCCTGCTCTTGCTCCCTCTCTCCCCCACCTGCCACACACACACACACACGTACACGCTCGCATCAGAGATAGGTAGAGGCAGAAATATTATTTATTTGTATTTAGCTCGGGTGGGACCACCATCCTGGATTGCGGCTCGTGCCTGTGCTTAAGCAGAGAAACCGGCATTTTTTTTAACGTCACAATGTTGTTCAACACCCTCGGATTTACAGTTTACAGTGTGTAGTACACACCCTTGAGGCATGGGATTGAAGGGGCTGCCTCGTGACTGCTACCTGGCTACTGAGCTGCCTCATGGCTACCTGGCTACAGACCTTGGATCCCATGTCACATACACACACACACACACACACGCGCGCGCGCGTGCGTGACGACACGCCCCCCCTCAGGGCGACCGCGTGCGCAATCTGCCTCTCCATTCTGTCGCTGTCAATTGGACTGTACGCAGCGGGGTGGGCAGACGCTGGGCGCTGCAAGGACTGGCGCGAGGCGTACGATGAGCAGGGTGGGTTGATGTTGCTGAGGGTGTTGGGGGGCTGGGTGGGTGGGAGCGTGCACCATTGTTTTGTCTGTCGGTTATGTCAGTTATGTCAATCAGAATGATCGCTGTGGGTGGGCGGTTGCTGGGCGGTGCTGTGAAAGGACTGGCGTGAGGCGTACGATGAGCAGGGTGGGCTGCTGAGCAAGTTGGGGGGCTGGGTGGGTGGGAGCGTGCGCGATTGTTTTGTCTGTCGGTTGTGTCGGTTATGTCAATCGGAATGTTCACCACGGGGTGGGCGGATGCTGGGCGGTGCTGTGCAAGGACTGGGCGCGAGGCGTACGATGAGCAGGGTGAGTTGCTGAGGGTGTTAGGGGGCTGGGTGGGTGGGAGCGTACGCGATCGCTTTGTCTGTCGGTTGTGTCGGTTATGTCAATCGGAATGTTCACCAGGGGGTGGGCGGATGCTGGGCGGTGCTGTGCAAGGACTGGGCGCGAGGCGTACGATGAGCAGGGTGGGTTGCTGAGGGTGTTAGGGGGCTGGGTGAGTGGGAGCGTGCGCGATTGTCCGTCGGTAGCGTCAATCGGAATGTACGCTGCGGGGCAGGCGGACACTGGGCGTTGCAAGGACTGGCGCGAAGCGCATGATGAGCAGGGTGGGTTGTTGAGCATGTTGGGAGGTCGGGTGGTAAGTGGGTAGGAGCGTGCGTCGGTCCGTCGGCCCGTCAGTCACTCGTGCACACGTGCACTCACGCTCACTCGCACCACACTGCCGGCCTGCCTGCCTGCCTGCAAATGCGTATGCTTTTGCACAGAGGCATCGGAGCTTTTGCTGACTCACCCACTGCCTGCCTGCCTGCCTGCGCATGTGTTTGCGCCGAGGCAGCAAAGCTCGCACTCACTCACCCACTGCGTGCCTGCCTGCCTGCCTGCGCGTGTGCTTGCGTAGAGACAACAGAGCTTCGCCCACTCACCCACTGCCTGCCTGCCTGCCTGCCTGCGCATGTGTTTGTGCATAGGCAGCGAAGCTCGCACTCACTCACCCACTGCCTGCCTGCCTGCCTGCCTGCGCATGCATTTGCGCAGAGGCAACGGAGCTCGCACTCACCCACTGCCTGCCTGCCTGCTTGCCTGCCTGCCTGCGCATGCATTTGCACAGAGGCAACGGAGCTTTTGCCCACTCACCCACTGCCTGCCTGCCTGCCTGCCTGCGCATGTGTTTGCGCAGAGGCAGCGAAGCTCGCACTCGCTCACCCACGGCCTGCCTGCCTGCCTGCGCATGCGTTTGCGCAGAGGCAGCGGAGCTTTCGCCCACTCACCCACTGCCTGCCTGCCTGCCTGCGCATGTGTTTGTGCATAGGCAGCAAAGCTCGCACTCACTCACCCACTGCCTGCCTGCCTGCCTGCGCATGCATTTTCATATAGGCAACGGAGCTTTTGCCCACTCACCCACTGCCTGCCTGCCTGCGCATGTGTTTGCACAGAGGCAGCGAAGCTCGCACTCGCTCATCCACCGCCTGCCTGCCTGCCTGCCTGCGCATGTGTTTGCGCAGAGGCAGCGGAGCTCGAGGCCGAAGACGACAAGGCCCTCATCACAGAGCCTGGCCACGCGTCGGGCGCTGCGCACCGTCATGTCATGGCCGAGGGCGGGCTCCGTGCGTAGAGCTGCAACGTTGTGGCAGGCTGTCGCGGTGGCGCCGGCTGCAACGATCGCGTGTTGTTCGGAGTCTGCAGGCTGTGGCGATTTGGGAGTTGATTGGTTACAGCTTTGACGGCACACGCTGCAACTCCTGTTTTCGTCCACCGTAGGATCTCGGGGATGCGAATGTTCTCAAATCGTCATAAAGTGCAGACTACTAACTACAGTGACAGTGACAGTAACAGTAACATAGGCTTTTTCAGCAAAGGCATCCTCTATTCCTAGTACCACCGCCTGGACCCAAGTCCAGCTCTGGCCCTAACAATCACTTGTGAGGGGCGGTGGCCACCACCCGGCTGCTTGCCAATCCGTTGTCCTTCAGCAAAAAAATGTAGCTAATCTGTGATCTATGATGCCTCCAAAATGTGGCATTTCTGCTTCCAGGGGATAGAGGGTGTCAAGTGGCACTTGCCACTATGTGACCGCTGAGGAACAATTTTAATTTAACCGCTTTACTATTTCTCCTTGGTTAGATCTGAGTGCTCCTCAGATCGGGGTTCGTAAGGGAAGGTGACGGGCCACCTGTAATTCGTAACGACCGGGGATACGTAACGTACTTGTGCGCACAGGCGGGGCAGCTTGCTGGTGACGCTTTCAGATGTCCTCCTCCCACATGGGCGGCGATGGCCCCACGGGCCGCAGCTTGCCGCCTTGGAGCACTAACGCGGCGGCGGCCGGCGTGGCCCATGGCGTGCTGCCTGTGTCGGTGGGATTTGATGCTCCTTCTAGCTGCGCTGCCGCAGCCAGCGGCTCCAGCTTGCCACCGTCCACCGGGGAGAGTGGCGGCGCCCACTTGCGCCCACCAGAAGGAGACGGCGCAAGTTTTTCGTCTCCACTCGGCGCCGCCCACGCGCTCCGCCCGCCCGACCGCCCTCCCAGCGGCTCCAGGCTCAGCGCCTTTGGCGCGAGCCCGGTCGCGCCCAGCACCGCACTGTTGCGCTGCGACGCGAGCGACGGCAGCGGCGACAGGTGGCGGCTGCCGTTCGACGCGAGGCTGTTTGCGTGGGCGAGCGATGCGGCACCGCTCCCGCGCTCGAGGGAAGGGTTGGCGACCAGCTCGAACAAGCGCCCGCTGCCGCCTCCGCCATTTTCCAGAGCAGCCTGGCCGTCCGTCTGTTGCCGGTGCAGGTGGCTCGCAGGCACGAGCCCGTCCGGCCCCATGACCAGCTCGGCAGCGCCACCGCCACTCAGCGCAGCCGCCACGACATCGCTGTCGTTGCTGCCCGCGCTGCCGCGCCCGCCATCCATCGTGCCGTGGCTCTCGCGGTCGCGGAGTACGGAGTCGTCCTCCGCCTCTGGCGACCCAGGCTTTTCTATCGCAAGCACGCGCATGGCCCAGCTGCTCTGCTTGCTGAACCCGAGCTTCCGGGCAGACACAGTGGCGGCGGTGGCAGCAGCGGCGGCCGCCTCCCCGGATGACAGCTCGCTGCCGTCGAAGCTCTCGTCGCGCGAGCTGTCGTCGTGCACCTTCTTGGCACCACCGCTTGGCGGTGGATCCGCATGCACGACGGTGCCCTTGCCCTTGCCGCCTGTCACCGCCATCCATGCTGGCAGGCACCCGGGCCCGCCATCCCCACCCTCGCTGCTCGCGATGCTGCCGCCTGGGCGGCGCCGCCGCGCGTTCTTTGCGGTGCGCGCTGTGCGCTCTGCCCTCTCCCGCTGCCTGCGCTTGCGCCACAGCATCAATGCGACCACGCTCGCGATCACCAGCACCGCGCACGCGATCGACAGCGCGCACACGAGCGCGTAGTTGTTGACAAACGCGGTGTAGCTGGGCGGCGCGACATTCAGGTTCCGCCCGTACGCGTCGGCGGCGTTCAGGTCGGGGATGGGCGGCGCCTCTGGCGGTGGTGGCGGTGGCGGTGGTGGTGGCTTGGGCGGTGGTGGCTTGGGCGCCGGCGGCGCCGGGACGTAGCCCAGTGCGATGAGGAGATCAAGGGGCAGCATGTTGACTGGTGGCGGGGGAGGGGGCGGCGCCGGCGCGAGCGACACGGACACTTCTGCGACGCCAAATGCCTCGCGCAGCCAGGCGCCCGCAAGCGATGTGAGCGCGCGCGTGCCGCGCGTGCGGAGCTCATCTTCGATCTGTTCGGGGGTTGCTTCGGTGGTTGCTGCGATGCCGACGCTGATCACGACCTGCAGACAGGAGTGTGTGTGTGTGTGTGTTCGACACCATGCCTGGCAGCTCTGCGTCTGTGTTGCGATCATCCTGCCTCCCCCAGCTCCCCTGCCCCAAACCTTCTTCCCCCTTTTATGTGCACCCACTCATCCACCCACCTACCCACCCACCCACCCCCTTGCTTTTCAGGAGGTCTCCTGATCTGATAGCCCCACTGGACCTTGTGTCTGGATGTGACCGCCGCCAGCGGATGGAACACGCCCCACATTACCACCCACCTCGTCGCCCGAGGGCGTGTCGTAGCCCAGGATCTGCGCGTCGCCCGAGGTGATGTACACCAGCAGGTCGGACAGCTGGTTTGCGAGCTGCGCTCGGTTGTACACCGACCCGAGCGTCGTGCGCGCGACTGAGGGGCCCGAGAGCGTCACCGTCGCAAACACGACGGCCGCTGACGCCGGGAATGACGGCGGCATCGGCGGCATTGGCGGCGCCGGCGGTGGCGGCGGCGAGGGCGGCCGCGGCGCGCGCGGGCGCTGTGGGGGCGTCGCCGGCGGCGGCGGAGGGTTGAACCAGCCGCGCGGCCACGCGGGCGGGGGCGCCGGGGGCGGGTGGCTCAGGCCCAGCGAGGTCAGGAGGTCGTCTGAGAGCTTGGGAGGGGGAGGGGATTCTGCGGGTGGCACGGGGGGGGAGGGGCGTCTGTGCGTGAGCGGTGTGTGTGTGTGTGTGTTTGTGTGTGTGTGTGTGTGTGTGTGTGTTTGTGCATCTGCATGTCGCACATGGCAAGCAATACATCATCAGGCAGGCAATCATCAGGCAGGCAGGCAGGCAGGCAGGCAGGCAGGCAGGCACCGATCTGTGCACAACACTCACTTATCGGCGGCGGCGGCAGGAGTGGCAGCCGAGGCGGCCGCGGCGGCGACGGCGGCGGGGGAGACTCGGGTGGGGAGTCCGGCCGGGGCGGTGGGGGCAGCGGCGGCGGCGGGCTTGGCGGCGGCGGCGGCGGCGGGGCTGGCGGCAGGAAGATCCCCGGGGTCACCGGCGGTGACGGCGGCGGGTTCGGCGGGGCCAGCGGAGGCAGCGGCGGCGGTGGCGGTGGCTCGAGCGGGGGCCCGCAGCACAGGAATGGTGCACGGTTGATTTGCGACGTCCAGATCGCGCCCACGACGCGGGAGGTTGTGTCGCAGCTGGGGAGGTGTGAGTGTGTGCATGTGTGTGTATGTGTGTGCGTGTGTGCATATGTGTGTGTGTGTGTGCGCGTGTGTTGAGAGGGTGTGTGGCACCTCATTTGCCCAACCGTGTGTGTGCGTGTGTGTGTGTGTGTGTGTATGTGTGTGTGTGTGTGTGTGCTGCCATGACTGTGCCGTGCCTTCACCCCCCCCATCCCTCCCCCGCCCTCCCTCCCACTCACCCGTAGCCCCAGCTGTTGTAGGAAATCGTGGAGTAGAGCGCAATGCGCGTTCCGCATGAGAGGCCCGCCGCCTGCGCGTACAGCGCAATTGACCAATAGTCCTGCAGCAGTAAAGGAGGGGGGGCAGGAGGTTGTTGATGGGGCATTTGGGTGCCCACAACTTCTAGGCTAGGAGGTTAGGGGAGCTTCTAGGCTAGGAGGTTGTGGGAGCTTCTAGGCTAAGAGGGTATCCTTGGGCTAGCCTAGAGGAGGGGTCCTGCAGCAGTTGCAGCGGTCAAATAGTAGAGAGAGAGAGAGGGAGAGAGAGAGTTTCGGCAGGAGGTTGTTGCTGTGGCATGCTTACTACCAACCACAAGCAACCCCTGTGTATACACCTGCATATACGCGGGTCCCCAAAACCTCTGTGGTTCAAGGCTAGGGGTCACACCCACCCCCCTACCTGGAGGTACGCGACAAACGCCTCGACCGCGTCGAGCGTACGTAGCGGCATCGTGATGAGCACGCCGGTCACAAACACCTGGTGCGTGTGGGTGGGGGGCAAATGAGTGTGGGTTTAGGTTTAAGGGTTTAGGATTTTGCGTCGTATGGTTTGTGGTGGAGGGTTTAGGGTCTTGGGAAGAGTTTCAGGCGTCAGCTTCTGACCACGACTGCTGTGGGAGGTGTGTGTGTGTGTGTGTGTGTGTCGGGGGAGGTCAGATGACTGTCCTGTTGTGCGGCGGGGTGTGTGTGTGTGTGAAGAGGGGGCGGGGGGCGGCCAGGTCAGCAAGCCGGTCACAAACACCGGTGTGTGTGTGTGTGGGAAGGGGGGTCAGATGAGCGAGGCTGCTTGGGGCGAGTTGGCCGGCTCTACTTACACCATCCCCAAGGCTGCTCGAGGGCAGCTCCGTTCCCAGCCCACCCCACCCGCTCCCCACCAGCACTGCATACGCGCGTACAGGCATGCACGCACACACACGCCCAACACACACGCACACAAGCACACGCACACACTCTCCCCCCCCCCAACACACATGCAAACGCACACATGCACACACACAAATACACACACACACACACACACACACACACACACACACACACGCACACAAACATATGCACACACATGCATGCACACACTCCCCCCAACACGCACACTCCCCCGCACCCCCAACACACACGTGCACCCCCCCCCCAACACACACACACACACCTTGCATGTGATCGACTCCGGGTTGACCTCGGGCTGTATCTCCCCCGCGACCGCCATGCCCGCCAAGAACGCCGCGCGGAAGAAGTTCATCGTGAGCGGGTTCTGCTCGCTCGTGCCCAGGCAGTCGGCGCCCGTGCCCGCGACAAACATCTTGACCATGCCGCCCGGCCGGGGCGGGGGCGCGGGCAACGGCGGGGACGGCGGCACGCTGCCTGGCGGCCACGGCGGCAGCGGCGGCGGCGCGGGGGCGTCCGGGAGGTCGGGGTAGCCGGGAGGGGCGTACGGGGGCCATGGCGGGCGCGGGGGCGGGGTCGGAGGCAGCGGCGGGGGATTGGGCGGCCACGAGGGGTTGGGGGGCCACGGCGCGTCCGGCGGCGGGCTCGGGGGGGAGGGCGGGGCGGGCGGCCACTCGGGGAAGCGCGGGTAGAAGGGGTAGAAGGGGAAGTCGGGGGGCGGTGTCGCTGCGGCGCCCGGTGGCTGTGGGCTGTCGATGCTAGTGCTGGGGATGATTCGCTTCGCCGGGGGGAACTTTGGCGCCGTGCTGGCCGGTTGCGCGAATGCGGGCGCTGGAGGAGCGGGCGGGGTCGGCGGAGGGTGAGTCGGGGAGTTTGCAAGCAAAAAACAGCAGTGCTAGTGTCTGTCAGGCAGCAGGAGAGGCTGCGTGCTCTAACGCTCTATAACTGTGTGTGTGTGTGTGTGTTTTGTGCGGCGCTGTTGTGTGCTGTGTGGAGCAGCTGCGCCAGCATGCACACATGCCAGCTCGTGCGTGTCTCTCACCTGTCTGCGTCAAAGCCAATGTTGCGCCTGCAGGGTGCGTGCATGGGGGTGGGGCATGCAGTGTAGTAGTGTCAGCCACAAGAGGAGGAGCGGCCATGTTGCTGCGGTTGCCGACGCATGCAGCGGCCCCGCATGCATGCCAGCAAGAGCACCCCTCTCCCTCCTCCCTCCTCCCTCCTCCCTCCTCCCTCCTCCCTCCTCCCCTCCCCTCCTCCTCCCTCCTCCTCCTCCCTCCTCCCTCCTCCCTCCTCCCTCCTCCCTCCTCCCTCCTCCCTCCTCCTCCCTCCTCCCTCCTCCCTCCGCGCTCCTCTTTTCTCACATATGAGGCAAAGCAGCGCTCTCAATGACGTCGCGTTGCGTCTGCGCGACTGACGCATCATTTGCAGGGCGCGTGTGGCGTGCGCCCTGAAAGACAGCAATTCCTGCATGCTTTGCATGAACGACGAAGGCGTGATTTACACTAGTACCCTGCTCGAAGCTGAAGCGTGGTGACGGAGCGAGGGCACGGGCAAGCTTTTTTGCTTGCAAATTTGCCGAAGGTGCGTGCGTGTCAGGTTTTCCTGGCCGCTTGTCACTACTTCACGTCGCATGTCATGGCGATAGGCAAGGAACGCAGGTTATTCTAGCGTGGGGGGAGGGAGGAGGGGATCCTGGAGGCATGCGAGTAGTGGCGGGCGCATTGTGCCACACATCGCCAATGTCTAGTAGGGCGCCAAGGGCAATCGCTTCAATCGCTTCAGAGGGCTAAACTATCCTGCTGTTACGTCGGCACTCAGCCAGCGACGAAGGCATATACGTCTGCAATCCAAGAATGGCGCGGCACAACAACCTTCTCTTCGTTGCGTCGCTGGCACTCGCGGTGTGCCACCAAGGTGCGGGGCCTGACCGTTAAACGCGCCTTAATCCCATTCGACGAGGACCCAATACGCGGGGGTACACATACATTCACCTGCGGAGGGGGAAACGGGCGCGCCCCGCGCATGGCGCCGACGATGGATTGTGCAACAGCGCTTCGATTCACGAGCCACAACACGCACACGCGCGGCTCGCCGCAGATCCAGGGAAACCCAAAAGCATCCCCGGCTGTGGGGGCAGCAGGGAGTACAGCTGGCACCCCCTGTGGGCAGGAGAGAGTCAGCCCACCACTCCCGACGGCCCACCTCGCGAGGGATGCCAAGGGATACCAAGGGATGCCAACAATCCTTCTCACAACACTGACCACAGCACTTGTTTTACGCCCGCAGTTGTAATGGCTGCCGAGGGCGACGCCCCGCTGGCGACCGTTGCGGAGCCGGACGCCCTGCGCCCCCACGTCTTGCTGGTGCGTGTGCGTGTGCGTGGGGCGCCCACCCATGGGGTGCTGTGGCAACAGCAATGCCTCCTCCTCAGGTTGCTGACACTACTGCACTGCTCACCCCCCCTCCCCAGCCGAGCTATGTGTTCCGCGGCAACCTTGATAACCGCGGCAGCGACATGGGACTACGCAAGTGCGGCGTGCCACTGGCGGAGTGCATCCGCGTCTGCAACCTCATCAAGGTGCCAGAGGTGAGGACTCTCGTGACGTGTCACGGCGTCACCCACCCAGCCCACGCACACACACACACACACACACACACACACACACACGCACACACACACACACAAACACACACATAGGGTGTAAAACACACACACACACACACACATAGGGTGTAAAACACATGCACACACACACACACACACACATACAGTGTAGGTTGTGTGCATTTCATACACACAAACTGTGCATGACCACACGGCTCTTGTCTGTGCTAAAGCACCTGAAGTCGCCACACACACACTCATGCACACACACACACACACACACACACACACACACACACACACACACACACACACCCCTGCAGGCTTGCGTCGGATTCACCTACGTCGCTGAAGGCCCAAACTCGCCTTGCTGCTACCCGAAGAAAGAAATGGCACTGCAGCTGTCTGACTTCCGGGACGACAAGGGCATCGACAAGGGCTCAACGTACGCCAAGGTCTTTCCCGCCTCAACACCACGCGCTCTGGTCGCGAGCGTGGCGCGCCTGTCCGAGTTCTCCAAGCTTTTCGACGTCGTCGATGCCGAGGCCGGTAAGCTGGTGACCTTCCTGTCGGTGTGGGACTTCCAGCAGCTGTCGGACGTGCTGGACAAGACCGACAACGAAGTGACCATCCTCGCGCCCTCAGACAACGCGTTCGCCGCGCTGCACACCTCGGCCGACGCGGTGCGACAGGAGTCACCCAACCTGTACAAGCAGCTGCTCGCGCACGTCATTCGTGGGCGCTACACCCTTGATGCGCTGCTCCTGATGGACGGCTCCCAGCTCCCGTCGCTCAACCTCGCGGTGTCCTACATCGTCTCCCTCGAATACGACACCAACACGCTCTCGCTCAGGAGCTCTGGCCTGGACACGGAGGTGACGATCAAATTCGAGGCGATGGACTTGATCGGCGGCGCGGCCGTCGTGCACATCACCGACACTCTGATCAGCCCAGCAGCCAAGGCGGGCCAGGACGCAGGCGCGACCAACCCATTGGACATCCTCTTTGGTGGCAAGTGACCGCGCATGTGCACTACGCATCATGCCGTTTTCGCACATACGGGGCTTTGTTCTTAGACACACAGACACACAAACAAACAAACAACGCAGGCGGCCACAAACCTACTGATGCATAGTTAGAGGGCAGCGCCCGTTTCAAGATTGTAGCCACCTTTTGACGGGCAGGTTGACATATCAGCCGCCTTAGCATCCACCTCGGGTTCCACTGTGCCTTCTAGCCTTGATCCAGCGCAATGATGTTAAAGCCCCTGCATTGCGTCCCTATCGATTCATTTGGCTGCTGCGCTGCTTCCTGCTGTCTACCTGCAAGCTCCTAGCCGCGCGCTCGCACACGCGCAGCAGGTGGCAGGCAGGCGCCATGCGGGCAGCTGCGCGTTGCAAGCGGCTAGCAGCTAGCAGGCATGCACAAGGCAGATAGCAGGCTCGCTGCCTATCTGTCACTGCCTAGCTGTCTGTCTGCCAGCTAGCCGCACCTGCTTAGCTGCTGCCTGCTTGCTGCCTAGTGTGCGTGTGTTGTGCGCACTGCATGCATGCGTGTTGCCCAATCGCGCTGTGTGGTGCATGGCTGCGATGATGCTGTGGTGCGACGATCGGCGCTGCACGAGTGAGGCGCTTGCCAGCCACGCGAACAGTGTTACACCCCCTCTCCACCACCGTTGCCGCCCGTCACGCCTCGGCAGTGCCCTCGAGCGGCTGCCCTCCCGACCCCGCGCCCTCCAGCACGCACTTGCTGCCCGTGCCCTCCGCTGACCTCGCCCCCGCGTCGACCTCCCCCCCGCGGAACGAGCCCGCGCCCGACACGTTTGGCTGCGGCTGCACGTCACGCCCCGTGCCGCCTTGAGCCCCCCCAACGAACGCGCCGCTCGCGTGCGCCGCCGACACGTGCGGGCCCTCGGCGCTCACCGCCGGGTGCCCGCCGCTGCCGCTGCTGCCGCCCCCCACGGTCGACCGGTTTGGGTCTGGCGCCTCGGCGAAGCTCACCTCTGGCAGCGCAGCGTCAGCGTCACCACCACCGCAGCCACCGGCCTCGCTGCCGCGCGGCCTGGGCGGGCGGGCGCGCGTCGTCCTCCGGTGCGTCTCCCCAGCGAGCTCGTTCTCCGCAGCCGCCTCCTCGTTGCCGCCCTGTCCCTCCTTGGCCGCCGCCGCCGCGGACGTGGCCGCCGCCGCCGCGCCGGCCGCGCGCGTCGTGCGCGCGCGCTTGCCCTCGCGCGCGGCGCCCTCGTCCTCGCTCAGCATCTCCTTGTCATCGTCAGCACCCCCGACGCCGCCGTCGTTCTCGCCCTCCGCCGCGCCCTCGTTCTCCCCGGCAGCCTCCGCCTTGCCGCGGACACCGCTGCCTCCGCCGCCGCGGCTGGCTGCGGCCTTGGCGCGGGCCCCCGCGCCGCGCGCCCCGCGCTTCACGCTGTCGGTCCCAGACACGAGCGCGCTCACGGGACACTCGGCAGACGCACCGCCGTCGACGGGCGACACGACGGAGAGGGAGTTGCCGCCATCGCGGCGTGCGAGCCGCGCGCTCTGCGGGGTGGTAAAGTGTGGCTGGGTTGGGTGCGGGGTGGTGGGTGCGGCGCATGCGGCGCGCGTGAGTGTGTGTGGGGGGGCTACTCGAGAGCGCGCGTACACACATTTAGCGCCGTGGCATGTGTTTGTGTGTGTGTGCACGCATGGTGTATGTCTCGCCCCACACTCGCACACACACACACACCCATGCATGGGAGCCGCATGGTGCATGCATGACAAACCTTTGGCCGGCCGCGAGCGCCCGCTGGCTTTGACTGCTGCTCCCCCGCACCGTCGCCCACTTGCTCGTTGCTGCCGCTGGCGTCTCGCGTTGCCCCCTGCAGGTTCTGCCCCATGTGCACTGACGCGGTTTCCATCGCCCCGCCCTCGGCGTGCTCGGCAGGGGCCACGCTGTCACCCAGGCAGCTGGCGATCGCCCTCTCTCCGCCCGCGGGTATCATGGGCCCGCCAACCTCCCCTCTCCCGCTTGGCGCGGGCAACAAAGTGCTGGGACCCGTGAACTCTCCTCCAAAACACACGGTGCCCTCCGTGTCAGCAGCCTTCGCATGCTGCCGCTTCCGCTTGGGCATGGGGCTCACATGCTCGACGGGGCTAGTAGCCTGCTCGTTGGTGACGCCCGAGAGCGTGACATCGCCTGCGAGACGCACAAACGCATTCCTCAGACTCCCTCACAATCCCACCGCCTCTCCAGCACAACCACTGTAATTTAGCACACACCCTCGTGCGCCGTGGCCCTCACCGTGTGCGATCACAGCCCTGGCAGGTGTGTTGCCGCTGACTCCCCGTGCTATCTCGCTGGACATCAGATCTGACTTGCGATGAGGCAAGTGGTCGACTCAGAGAAGCGGAACAGAAGAACCCGTAGAATTAGTGGACCCAGACCCCTATAGGGTTTTGAGTTTGAACCTCGAGGGCAAGCCAGTGCGTGATACACAGGGCCCAACATAGCGTCCTCAGCGGGCAGAAGCGCAGCGCAGCTGAGATGGGGGCGGGTGGGAGCGGGGACGAGGCGCTCTTCACGACGTCCTTCACGGTGCGTTGTCCCCGGAGGGAACACTGCACGACCAGGTGCGTAAGTGCACCATACATGACCAGCTGCTGTGCATGCAGCACAGGCCATGCACCATGTTTTTTACACACAGGTTGCTGATGCAGCACCATGTGCGCCATGCGTCAGACTGGAGCCGATGTCCCATGCTGAACCTCATTGCGCGCTGCCACGACATGCTGATTGATGCCTGTGCTGCTGCATGCATCCTGCCATGCCGCTGGTGCCGCGGCAGTGGCGCATCGACAACTTCAGCAAACTGACGGATACGCGAGTGTACTCTGAAAGCTTCGAAGCAGGCATCAGCACCTGGTGGGTGGGCGTCTGCATGCCCGCGGTGCCCTCCCTCTCTGCTGATAGCCCTGCATATATTGGCGGACCTGCCCGCAGGCGGCTGTTCGTGCTTCCAAATGGCGACGGTGAGAGCACAGGCACGCACCTATCGGTCTTCCTGGCGGCGCAGGACACCATGTGGGCACCAAAAGCAGAGTGCACCCTGTCGCTGATGAACCAGTCCGACGACAGCAAGAATTTCTCCCGGGGTCAGTGAGCAGTGTTGGGGCCACGCGCGGCAGCTTGAATCCTCCTCCCTGACGCCTTCACGCCTGATGCTGCCTTGTGTCCACTCCACAGCGATGGGCAAGGGCGCGCATTCACGGAAGGACAAGACAGTTCTTGGGGAATTGCCAAATTCATGTAGCTGTCCGTGCTGAGGGATGCGGCGGCCGGCTGGCTCGTGAAGGACACGCTGGTGCGCAACACACGCCGCAGGTGGCATGCCCTGCGACGTGACCCTGAAGCTGCCGTGCCGGGCAGAGCTGCCAGCCGTCAGCCATCTCTTCAAGATGTCTTCGCCCTTCTTCCATGAGGTGCTGGAGGGCGTGACCGACAGCGCCCTGATCCCGGTGAGCGGAATGCGCATGGATGGCGCGCTGTAACCAGTTGTATGCCGCTGTCGTTGTGGCCGACCGGCTGACAAACGGCCCAACTGCATTCACTTACTCTCCCCCAGGTGGACGGCAGCTTCGGCACGTGGACCTACATCCTGAGCCACCTCTACCCGCTGCACCAACCTCCTGCCCTCGACCTGGGTAGCGTGTACACGCTGCTGCCCACGCTCCACAAGTACGACTTCAGCAAGGCGATCACAAGGCTGCTGATTGCCTTTGTCAAGGACCATGCGCTGGGCTGCAACCCCATCCTCCCCAAGGCCTAAATCATCACGTGGCTCGCGCTGGCGGAGCGCCTGCAGCTGGACGAGCTGCGTGAGCTGTGCCTCGGCAAGCTGAGGGGCGCAACGAGGAGCGATCTGCAATCGGCCATCATGATGCCAGGTCCAGTCTCGCTGGAGCGCGGTATTCGGGAGGAGGTGAAGGCTCTCGGCCCCGACCTGCTCAGCTCGCTGCTCGCTCTGTGCCTCAACAAGAACGCGTAGCCTAAACTGGGGGCCATCTTGGTGTCTGGGAGGCTGTGTGGTACTGCGCGTCTGATATGCTGCTCGCTTGACGCTTGCTCGCCCCAGTGGGCGGGTGGCGCTACCGCGGGGTGCTTCATGGCTTTCCCTCTGTATTCGTATTTGGGCGGCCGGTTGGAGGCCCCGATTACTCCCGTTCCGCTTTGTAAGAGTAACCGTCTCGCCCCTGCCTCCCTCAATGACAGCATGCATTGCCTTGTTGCTGGGCGAGGAGCAGGGAGTACTTTTTGGGGTACGCATTGAGGACATGCTGTCTGCTTTCACCTTTGCTGGTTCAGGTCTCGGGCAGCTGCGAGTCAAGAACCGTTTGTTGCTTCGGAGCTTTGTTACAGACGGCATTCCAACTTGGTAGCCTTAACTGGCTAGGTGGCGCACGTGCAACAGGCAACAGGTGGCGCCTACTAGGCAGCCAGCCAGCCTGGAGTGCGCAGCCACGTCTGTAGCGAGTAACAGTGCGATTTGCTGCGCATGGGGAGGGGAGGGGTGGGGGGTTGAGGATCTCTGATTGGCCGATGCAGCTGGCTGGCCGTTGAGCAGAGAGAGCATCGGCAGGAAGGGAGGTCCAGTGCGCCCGTCGGAACCTGTCACTGTCGCCGCATCGCACTCACACGCCTGCACGGGCACCGCTGGCGTCGGCCCCTTATTCTCCCCCCCAAGAGAAGAGTTGACACTCTCCATGTACGCTGCTGTGACTGCGCGGGCGGCACTGTGAAGCCGTACGCGAGCCCTGTGGGTCAACACCTGCGACTGCCGCCGGTTGTACCACGGTGGGCCACGGGCGATGCTGGAGCAGCTGCAGCGGAGAGCCGGGCGGCAGGCGATGGGCGGTGCCCCGAGCGGTGGGCGGTGCTGGGGCAGCTGCAGCGGGGAGCCGCGCACACGCCAGCGTGTGACTGGCCTGGCTCAGCCTCACAGGCCAGTTACACAGCTGCTGGGTGCTGCTCACGCGACGAGGATGGGCTGCGCGCTGCCGCCATCCACCGCCGTCCCTGGCTCTGCGACGTCCTCAAAGTCCTCCTGCGGGGCGTGACAGAGATTGTGTGTGCGAGTGGTTGGTTGAGCGGGCTCGGATGCTGTGAATCCCCTCGCAGTTCGTTGACACTGTCCGCGCTGGGCGCCCTTGGCCGAGCTGCCGTACACTCGTGTGTGCAAAGTCGGGCGCGCGCGCACGCGGTGGTGGTGGTGGGGTGGGGTGGGGGGGCTGCACACACTGCTGCGGCCGTGCACAGACCTGCCATGCACGCACGCCATGCAGGCTCGCCATGCAGGCGCGCACGGCTCCCTTGCCCCCCTTACCGGATTGTAAACTACAGTGATGTACAGGGAGCAGCTTGGGCAGCGCGCAATGTCCTCGCCGCTGCGGAGCTCCTCCTGCAGGGGGGTGTTGGGCAGGTGGAGCTCGAAAAGTGCAAAAAGGCGGCGGTTCGCAGCCCTCCTCGTGTCACGTGCTGCCACAGAGCCTTTCTCACCAGCGTTATCTGAAACAGGTCTCCGCAGGGGCATGTGTACGTGTACGCGTTAAGTTCGTCATTCCACGACATGTCCTCTATCTCAATCTCGTCGTAACTCATTGTTAAAGGGGGGGCCCCCTAAGGGCAATAAGGCGAGGCTGTGAAATGCACGCGCAGTGCCCATGCGCGCACACATTGTGGGGTGTGGATGTGTGGGGTGAATGCTTCGGTGGCGGCGTCCAATTCGCTGTCTTTGACCTCAGCCATGGGAGGCCCGAAGGAGGAAGAGGTGCCAATCCCGCCGCCACGTCCTGGCAGGTGTGCATTTCGGCCATGCACATGCCATGCACATGCCATGCATGATGCGCATGATGGCATGCGCTTAGAGCCTGACGCCTCCACCTCTTGGTACACTACTAGGTGTTCTTTTTGGGTGTTGAACAAGAAGCGCCACTGCTCGTTCCACGCCAAGCCAGGGCAGGCCTACTGCGGCAACCACCTCCCGAATGACCAGGGACCCAAGAGGGTGCCATGCCCGGTGGACCCGTCGCAGTGGGTGCAAGTGGAATGCACATGCACACACGGCTTGCATGCGTGCAACGCACTCGCCAAAACCGCTCTGCAGCCTGTGTGCGGGGCATGCAACACCCTGCGTGCGGGACCCCCCACGTGCACCCACTTTGTGCACCCCTTCCTGTGTGCGGGGCCGACTTGGATGGCAATCCACCCCTTGCTCGTGTCCTGTCTTGTGCGTATTATCTCACCAAGAGACGTGTGTCGTGTGTGACCCTCCCTCTCCCTCTCGGCGCGGAAGCAAGGAATCCACGCAAGTGACTGGGGTGTTGGGAAGGTGTTGGGGGGCGGGGGGGGGGGCCAAGAGGTGGCGGGGGTGGGAGTGGGTGGGGTGAGTGTCTGGGGTGGGCGGGTGGGGGGGGCCAAGAGGGGCCAAGAGGGCGGCGTGGATCTTGGCCCCCCCGTCTGCCCTCTTGGCCCTCTTGGCCCCTCTTGGCCGCCTTGGCCGCCTTGGCCCTCTTGGCCCTCTAGGCCCTCTTGGCCCTCTTGACCCCCTCATACTCCCCCCCCCCTCTTGGCCCCCTACCACACACCCCAGAAACCTCCGCCCCGCCCCCTCTTGGCCCCAGCCCAGAGGGCCAAGAGAGCGGAAGGGATGGGTGGGGTGTGGGTGGGGCATTTTGGTCAAACCGCGTTGACCGTTTCCATGGTTGACCGTTGACCGATGTTCGTGTGGGGGGTTGTGCTAATTCCGCCAGAGGGGGAGGGGGAGTCTCAGGGGGGGGGCCAAAACCGCTCGGAATCGCCGTCGGAGCGACGTAGGCACCCCAACGCCCTCTTGCCCCCCCCCCCTCTTGGCCCCCTACCGCACCCCCCAGAAACCTCCCCCCCGCCCTCTTGGCCCCCTACCGCACCCCCCAGAAACCTCCCCCCCCCTCATACTCCCCCCCTCTTGGCCCCCTTGGCCCAAGGCCCCCCCCCCAATGTCGGTCAACGGTCAACGGTCAACGGTCAACCGTCAAAACGGTCAACGCGGTTTGAACACGATGCCCTACCCCCCACCCCACCCATCCCTTCCGCTCTCTTGGCCCACGTCCCTGGGTTGGGGCCAAGAGGGCGGGGGGGAGGGGTTCTGGGGGGTGCGGTAGGGGGCCAAGAGGGGTGGGAGGGGGCGGGGGGCCAAGATGGCGTTCGGGTGCCTACGTCGCTCCGACGGCAATTCCGAGGGTTTTTGGCCCCCCTCCTCATCCTTCTCCCCCCGTTTTGACCCTCATGGCCCAAGGCCCCCCCCCCAATATCGGTCAACGGTCAACGGTCAACCGTCGAAACGGTCAACGCGGTTTGACCACGATGTTGCGCTGCTTGAATCGGGGGAAAATACGGCTCCCTCTCAGAGTCTGGCCCCCCCACCACATTCACACTTTTTCGCACTTCTCACACTTTTTCACTTTTTTTTTTTTCACCACCGCCGCCGACCCCCCACCCACCCATCCCTTCTGCTCTCTTGGCCCACGTCTCGGGGGCCAAGAGGGGGAGGTTTCTGGGGGGTGCAGTACGGGGGCCTAGAGGGCCAAGAGGGCCAAGAGGGCCAAGGCGGCTAAGAGGGGCCAAGAGGGCCAAGAGGGCAGAAGGGGGGGCCAAGATCCACGCCGCCCTCTTGGCCCCTCTTGGCCCCCACCCCGCCCACCCCAGACGACAGCGCGCGGGTGGTTGGGGGGGGGGCGGGGCGGAGGGGGCGGGGAGGGGGGCCAAGAGGGCCAAGAGGGCAGAAGGGGGGGCCAAGATCCACGCCGCCCTCTTGGCCCTCTTGGTCCCCACACCGCCCACCCCACACACACACACCACACCACCCCCGCCCCCAGCCCCCCAACAGCTTCCCAACACCCCAGTCACTTGCGTGGATTCCTTGCTGCCGCGCCGAGAAGGAGAGGGAGGGGCACACGACGCACACAGACGGGCCCCACACAAGGGGTGGATTGCCATCCAAGTCGGCCCCACACAAGGGGTGGATTGCCATCCAAGTCGGCCCCGCACGCAGGCTGTTGCATGCCCCGCACGCAGGTCCCGCACGCAGGTTCCAGTCCTTCGCATGCAGCACCTCCACCTCCCCCTGACACACGGCTTGCATGTGTGCGTGCCTGGCCCCACCACGCCTGCGCGCTTGCACGCATGCTTGCAAGCACCCATTATGGCATGCGTGCCCCCACCTCCCCCACCTACCTGACGAAGGGGTGGTGCTACGTTAAGCACACACGCATACACACACACACACACACGCACGCAGCACTGTTGCCGAGTCCAAGCTCGCGCAGCACGTGCTGCTCTGTACCAAGGCCCAGGACATTGCACGCCAGCGCAGCCAGCCCTACTTCCGCCACGACGTGAACGCGGGCAGCGAGGACGATCCTGACCTGGACGCCATTGGCGAGTGCGGCGGCGATGGCGGCGGCGGTGGCGCGCTCGTGGCGCCTGCTGCTGCTGCCGCTGCTGCCGTCGCCGCCGCTGCTGCTGTCGCTACTGGTGGTGCTGCCGCTGCTGGGGATAGTGGTGGTGCTGCTGATGCTGTGGGTTTGTCTGCAGTCGAGGGGGGGCACAAGGCTGCCGGGGCGGCAGCCGGCACCGGGCGCGGCGCTCCGGAGGCAGCGGCGGTGCCAGCAGCTGAAGCTGTCGCGGTGGCGGACGCAGCAGCAGCAACAGCGACAGCGGCGTCAGCGGCAGCAGCGGTGAGGGAAGCAGCAGCAGCCCCAGCAGCAGCGGCAGCGGCGGCAGCGGAGGGCGAAGCAGCAGCAGCAGCTGCAGCCGCAGCCGCAGCAGCAGTGTCACCAGCGCGCGCAAGAGAGGCAGCAGCAGCAGCGGCGGCGGCAGCAGCAGCAGAAGTAGAGGTGGTGCGCCGCGAGATTGTGACAAACCCGTTTGTGAGCGGGCGTGCGGCGTACCGCGCCGCGCACGCCGTGCGGCGGGGGGACGAGGCGCTCGAGTCGCTCGTGACACGCATCGAGGTGCGTTGCGTGGGCGTGGGGGCGGGGGCGGGCGTGTGCGTGGGGGCGCGGGGGCGTGAGCGCGTGTGTGTGGGGGGGTGGGGGTGGGGGGGACGATGCACGCGAGTCGCTCGTGACGCGCGTCGAGGTTTGTTGCGTGTGCGCTTGGGCGTGTTGACGTGGGCGCGGGGTGCGGGCGTGGGCGCGGGGGCGCGGGCGTGCACACGGGCGGGGGCGTGTGTGCGTGAGCTTGAGGGCGGTGTGTGTGGCGGGGGGGCGACGCGCTCGAGTCGCTCGTGACGTGCGTCGAGGTGTGCTGCGTGGGCGCGTGGGCATGTTGACGTGGGTGGGGGGCGTGTGCGTGGGCGCGGGCGTGCACACGGGCGGGGGCGTGCGTGCGTGAGCGCGTGGGCAGGGGGTGCGGCGGGGGGACGACGCGCTCGAGTCGCTCGTGGCGCGCGTCGAGGTGTGTTGCGTGGGCGTGGGCGCGTGGGCGTCGATGCGGGTTTTACAGGGTTTACACGTACGCGCCCGGAGGACCGCGGGGCGTGAGTTAAGGCTTAGACTCCACGTTTAGGGGAGCTCTACTAGGAGAGCCCACAAGGCCACGCAGCGCGCCAGCCTTCCAGGGGCGTAGGTGCGTGTGTGGGCGTGGGCACGTGTGTGCGCGGGCGTGTGGGCTTGGGCACGTGTGCATGTCCACATGCTCATTTGAGCCCTCACCCACCCCCACCTTCCCCTCTCCATCCCTGCCCCGCGCCTCAAACTGGCCCCCCCGCCCCCTCCCCTCCGCCCCCGCCCCCCCAGGCAGCCTATGCGTCCGCGTGTGGCGGTCTCCCTCCACCCCTTCGCGTGCTGTGCCCGCCAGCGTGTGAGCGCGCAATGGAGCTGCTAACTGGCAAGACCAGCACGCGACACGGAGCGCAGCAGGCACGTGCGTGTGTGTGTGTCTGTGTGTGTGTGTGTGTGCGTGTGTGTGTGTGTATGTGTGTGTGTGTGTGTGTGGAGCTACTGACTGGGAAGACCAGCACGCGGCACGGCGCGCAGCAGGCGCGCGTGCGTGTGCGCGCGCGCGTGTGTGTGTGTGTGTGTGTGTGTGTGTGTGTGCGTGTGTGCGTGCGTGCGGAGTCTCCTTCTATGGCATCTGTCTCCCACGCTTTCACACGCACGCCACGCAATACCAACCGCCATGCGCCATCATACACCCACCCCCTGTACGCGAGCATGCTCGGAAACATGGAGCGTTGGGCTATGTTCCCATTCATCCCCAGCCCCCCTCCCCCCCCCCCTTCCCACACACACATACACAAGCCATGCACGCCAACCGGCATGCATGCCAACTGCCTGCTACACACGCAGTGTGTGAATGCATGCCAACCGCCATGCGCCAACCGCCTTGCGCAATCAACAACACCTCTGTGCAGGCGAGCATGCTCGGGAACATGGAGCACGTGGGGCTGCTGCCGCCAGAGCCAGGCTCTGCATGCGTCGAGGTGCGTGTGGTTTTGCAGGTTGTACACGCGCCCGGAGGACCCCGGGGTTAAGTTAGGGTGTGTTCCCACTCACGACCTGGAAGTCCCTTCCAGCCTAGAAGAAGGGTGGGGAGCGACTTTGACTGAAGCGTTCTCGATGTCGTAGACGCTAGCGATGACGACTGAACGTCCGCTGTGACTAGGAGAAAAACTCTTCTTCTAGATTGACTGGGGGACGGCTCCGGGGCCTTCTAGCGCGACTAGAAAACCTATTTTTTTTTTAGACAACTTCTTTGAGTCCAAGTGGGAACACACCCTTAAGGCCTAGACTGCACGTCTATGGGGGCTCTACTGGAAGAGCCCGCAAGGCCACGCAGCACGCCAGCCCACCAGGAGGTGCGTGTGAATCAAACACACCTGCAATGTTTGATGAACGTTGCAGTCAGGGATGGCCTCGCACTTCCCGCACTTGGCTCTCAGAGCCGTGTGGGGACTGTGCTGGGGGGCTGTGTGTGATCGCCTCGCTGGCTGTAGCCTTTTTAGGTCTTGTGTTGTTACTCAGGGTCTAGGCGCTCCTGTTGTGTAACGCTTTCGACGACAACGGCGCAATCAGGGAGACCTCTGAAGGTGTGCCGTGCTCGGCGCGTAGAGCCTGAGCACCTCACTGGGGTGGCTGGCTACTGGTGGTCGGGGACCCCAATTCTGTGTGTTTTGTTTAGGCTTTCTAAAGGTATTTAGGGTTTAGTGAACACCCAACAATAAAGCAACACCAAAACATTTTGGTGTTGCTTTATTGTTAGGTATAGCCCTAGGGAACCCCCCCTCGTACTTTTCCCCTCCGGCGCAGCTTGGCGCCGGCACCAGCTCACCCTGCATGCATGACCCAACCCTTCAACCCCGACCCAGCGCCCTACTTGCGCCCGAAAAAAACCTCATAGAGGCTGGTTAGATAGGGATTGTCTAGAGATGTGTCTCTTACCAGCCTCGGGCAGACCAAACGCTCCGAAAGCGCCGTAAGAACGCCGCAGAATCACTCAACTTGCTCATAATTTTGCCCCCTCCGGCGCAGCTCAGCGCCGCACCAGCTCACCCTACATGCATGACCCAACCCTTCAACCCCAACCCAGCGCCCAACTTACGACCGAACAACCCCTCTCTAACCAGCCTCGGGTGGACCAAACGCTCCCAAAACGTCGTTGATGATGATGATGGATCTTACAGTCTGTGTGACACCAGTAATGATGTCGTTACAATCACTCAACTCGCTCACGATGTCCCCCTCTGGCGCAGCTCGGCGCCGGCACCGGCTTCCTCACGCTCATGCTCAACGAGGTGTGGAACGGCGGGAACGCGCGCAAGCTGTCGCGGCGGCCGGAGGACCGCGCGGCCGCTGCGACGGCGGCGGCGGCAGCGGCAGGGCCGGCAGCAGGGCCGGCAGGGGCAGCTGTGGGGGGGGCAGCTGCGGCGGGGCGAGCAGGACCGGCAGCTGCGGCAGCTGCGGCAGAGGTGGGAGCGGCAGGGCCAGCCGGGGCGGGGGAGGAAGCGGCGGGTGTGGCGGCAGCAGGGGTGGCAGCGGCAGCAAAAGCGGAAGCAGCCAAAGCGAAAGCAGCAGCAGCCGAAGCAGCAGCAGCAGCAGCAGCAGCAGCAGGGGCAGTAGCGCCGCCGCCGCCCGTGCGGCCGCTCTCGGGCATCGTTCTGCTCGACAGGCGCGGCTTCAAGAACAAAGGTGTGGCGGGGGGAAGCGCTGTGGTGGAGGGGGAGCCGGGTGTGTGCGCGTGCTGCTGCTGCTGCTGCCTCTCTGCCCCCCTCCCTCCCTCCACACACACACGCTCACCCTGACTCCCTTACCCATGCACACACACCTCGAACGCACCCATGCATACCCATGCGCCCATGCACACGCATACCCATGCACCCACGCACACGCAGCGGACCGCACCATGCTCAGCGATGACAGCCACGCCGGGCCCGCGCTCCACCACATTTGTTGTGATCTCAAACGCTCACCCCGTGTGCCCCCCCCCTCCCACCACCCTCACCACACACACGCATGAGCGCACACACACACGCATGCACACAACACACACACACACATACCCACCTGCGCACGCACACGCAGCGGACCGCTCCATGCGCAGCGATGACAGCCAGACCGGGCCCGCACTCCACCACATTCGTTGTGACCTCAAACCCTCGCCCCGTTTGCCCCCCCCCCCCTCCCACCACCATTACCACACACACACACGCATGAGCGCACACACACACGCATGCACACAACACATACCCACCCATACCCACCGCGCACACACACGCAGCGGACCGCTACATGCGCAGCGATGATGGCCAGACTGGCACCGCGCTTCACCGCATTCGTTGTGACCTCAAGGACTATGACATGGCCGCGTGCCCGGTGGTGGGTGGTGGCGGTGATGGCAGCCGGGGGGGAGCTGCTGCTGGTGCTGCTGGCGCTGCTGGCGCTGCTGCTGGCTGTGGTGCTGCTGCTGCTGCTGCCGCTGCCTCTGTTGGAAACAGTGGCAACAGTTTTTATGTCAGCGCCGCGGCGGCGGCGGGCGACACACCCACCCCTGCCGCCGCCGCGCATGCGCCCGCGCCCGCACCGCCGCCGCCGTGGGTGTGCATCGGGAAGCACCTGTGTGGCGCGGCGACTGACTATGCGCTGCGGGCGTGCTTGGCGGGCATGCCGATCCGCTCTGATGGCGACTGCGGGGGCGGCGCAAGCACTACTGCTGCTCCTGCTGGCGCTGCCGCTGCCGGTAGCGCGGGTGGCGCCGCTGCTGCTGCGCTGCGCGCAGACCTGGCGGGCGTGCCGATCCGCTCTGATGGCGACTTTGGAGGTGGCGCCGGAAGCAGCGGTGGGGCTGCGGGGGGCGGCGGTGGCGCCAGCAGCAACGGCGGCGGTGGTGCGCACACTGCCGGCGGCGCCAGCAGCAATGACGCAGGCGATGCCGCCAAGCCCTCGGAGCACAGGTCTGGCCTGGACAATGGCGACGACTTGGCGCCGTGGCGCCGCCTGCGCGGGCTGTCGATTGCGCCATGCTGCCACCACCGCTGCGGATGGCGCGCGTATGTCGGCAAGGCGACGTTCCGCCGCCTGGGGTTCACGCCGGCAGAGTTTGAGCTGGTGCGGGTCACACAGTGAGCATGTGCATGCACGCGTGCGTGCAAGTGTGCTGTGTCGTGCGCGTGTTCGTGCACCTCTCATCGCTGCCAGCCTGAAACTGGCAGCCTGTTGACATGGAAACGTTGTGGTTGGTTGCTTATCCCTGACCTGCTGGCGTGAAACATGAGACTCAACCTACGACCTGCTGGCTCAACACACTTGTCGCGCTTGACATGCTCTGCGCAGGTGAGCTGGATGACCGGGTGGGCGCTCTGCGGGCACGCGGCGCCCGCGGGCGCAGGCGCAGGCGAGGACGAGGACGACGGCGCTGACGGGGGCGCTGACGGAGACGCTGCTGGTGAGGCAGTTGTCAGCAGTTGCGGCAGCGACGAGGGAGCGGGGCCAGGGGGCGGGGCTCCCAACAGGCGCAAGCGCGGGTGGGCGGCGCTCGCGGGTGGCGGTTGTGGCAGCGCTTGTGGTGGTGGGGGCGGCGGGATCAACGCACCTGCACCTCTGACCGGCTCCGCCGCCGCCGGCGCGTTCGTCGCGGGCCTGCCCCGCGAGCGCAGAATTGCGGTCGGCTCCATGTGCAAGCAGCTGATTGACTCGGGGCGGCTCGAGTGGCTGCGGTGCGTCTCTGTGTGCGAGGTAGCGGAGCTCGTCACGTACTGCTCGCCCGAGACGAGCGGGGAGAACCGGCTGCTGCTGGGGGTCATGCGTAAGTAGATGAGATGAGAGAGGGGAGAGCCAGCAGTGGGACGAGCAAGAGTGATCAGAAGCGAGAGTGGGCTGTGAAGCATGGCTCTCGACACAAATTTTGTAACACACGGTGAATCAACCGCAGTCAAGAAACCTAGTATCAACAAACGTGCGGACCACAGAGACCCAATACCAGAAAAATGCATCGTGGTAAGAATGAAGGGGTCGTGAACATAAGCTCTTCGGCCAACCGTTGTCTCAATACGGAGCTTGTATGTGCAAAGGAGACCGACGCAGAGGCAGACAGACGGACAGATCCCCCAAAGTGCTGCAAAGACAAAGAGCAAGCGGTGCTAGGGTGTGCCCAATCAAGGCCAAAGTGCCAAACTCAGGTGCTAGGTTCAGGAAGGCGGGTGGCTGTGTCTGAAGGTGTGTGCCTCGTCGGGCCTGTAGTCAACACCTGCGCTCTCATGTGCGACAGGCCGCGTCGGGCTAGTCACACCTCACACCATAAGTGGCGGCGGCGCCGCCTCGAAACTTGAGAGAGGTCCAAGGACGCAGATCGGCGGAGCGCGCCGTCACCTCCCCTTGGTCAGGTGAAGTGGCAGCGGCACCCATTCCAGTGATGCGCAGCGTCGCGCTCGCGTGGAGTGCGACGGCCTGCTTGTTTGTCTTCACCCCGCCTCATGGCTGAAGCGGTGACAAGTGGCGGAGCCAAACTCCACAAGTGCTTACGTGAAGTGCGACGGCCCGTCGCCGCAGCCCGGCTCGCCTCTGTGTCGGCGCAGCCCTCACGCCGAGAGAGGTTCAAGTGGCGGCGATGCCGCCCCCCTGCTCTCAAGCGGGTGCAACGTCCCGCTCAAGTGAAGTGCGACGGCCTGCCCGGCTTGTCGCCGCCGCCTGGCCCGATCTCAGTGTCGGCGCGGTGCATCGCGTCGAGGTCCTCGAGCGCCGACATCGGGTGGTTGGGGTGTGCGACGTCGTTCTCGGTGAGGTGCTTGTAGCTGCGCACATGGTGGTGGCGTGGTCGTGTGTTGCGAGTGTGTGGCAGAGGGTGGTTTGGGTGCGCGACATCGTTCGTTCTAGACAAGGTGCTTGCAGCTGCGCAAGCACGCGGGGGTGTTTGTCGTGGGTAAGCGTACGCGTGCACGCAAACAATGTGGGTTCTGTGTGTGCGAGCTAGCAACAGCGCACACCCACTGGTTGATAAGAGAGAGATGGAGAGAGAGAGAGAGAGAGAGACGGGCACGCCGTCAACCTCAGGGCACCTACCGGTTGTAGCGCTCCTCGTTGAGCAGCTCCAGGTCGCGGTGCAGGCGCGCCGCGGTGTCGGGGTCCTTGCGCTCCAGCAGGCTGAAGCGGTTCTCGCCGTGCAGGAAGTGCTCTAGAGTGCCGTACTTGACCTGCGCATAGAGAGGAGAGATGGGGGGGGGGGAAGAGATGGGCGTGGTGTCATTGCGCTGAAACAGGGTGAAAGAGAGGGAGCGCGAGAGAGAGGAAGAGAGAGAAGAGACAGAGAGAGAGGCATGCTGAAGCTGTTCTCTCCATGCATGCATTTCTGTAGCGTGCCGCATACTCGACCTGTGCACTCGAATCACACACGCACCTTCTTGGAGTCGAGCTGGGTGCTGTCCTCATGCTTACTATGGGGCCATGAGGTCATTCATAGTGGCCGTGGACCCTAGGCGCTGACCCTAGTCAAAGTCTGTCTGGTCAACAGTAGTCGCACCTTCTTGGAGTCGAGCTGGAAGCGGTGGTGGGTGCCGTCCTCGTGCACCAGCGGGTTGTAGCGGTACAGCGGCCAGTAGCCTGCGCATGCGCGTGTGGGGTGTGCGTGAGTGCAGCTGTGTTTGCGTGCATGTGCGTCCGTGTGTTGCGTGCATTGAGTGCGTCACACTTAACAAACCATACGTGGGGTGGCTGTTTGCAGCTGAACCGTTTCAAGCGTTGAGGCAGCAACATGCGCCTGCCAGTGACCCGAGCATGCGTGTGTGCAAGCACACTTGCAGCACCCACCCGACGCGGTCGCCTCCTTGGCGTCCCTGATCGCGTTGCACATGCCGCCGTCGATGCCCTGCATGGGGATGCCGGGTGGGGGTGATTCATCAGGGCCAAGGGCCTGGGTGTTGAGGCTTTGGGTCCAACACTGGCGTTCCTGATCGCGTCATAGATGCCGCCCTCGATGCCCTGCATGGGGGATGCCGTGTGTGGGTGATTCAGTAGGGCCTAGATGTTAGGGCTCCGGGGCCACAACTTATGGATGTTACAGTCAGGGACACATCTTGAGGCGTACAAGGCTGTGCTCGGCGCGTAGTGCCCGAGCATCCAACTGAAATGGCTGGCTTCTGGTCGTAGGGGACCCCCACTCTGTGTGTGGGCACTGGCCTGCTGTTGTGGAGGGAGAAAGGAAGGTTGGTATAACCCCCTCTTCCCATCATAGCAACATCAGAGCAACCTCATCAGAGCAACCCAACTGCATGACGCACGTCGCGTAGTACACAGTGAGCGATGCCCCGGGGTACTTATCCGCCTCAACTGCCCCCCTCCCCCACTCTTCCCATCAGAGCAACCTCATCATAGTAACCCACCTGCATGACGCACGTCGAGTAGCACACGGTGAGCGACGCGCCGGGATACTTCTCCGCCTCCACCAGCGCGCGCACGACCTGGCCGTAGTTGGCCTCCAGGTTGCACGAAGCCACGTACACGTCGCCGTAGCCCATCGCGACCGCACCCAGGTCCTGCGCACAAGTAAATAGGAGTTTGTGTAAGTTATAAGTGGGATATTAGCGGGGGCTGTAAACGTAACCTATCGCGACCGCACCTAGGCCCTGCGATTATACATGCAGATAATATTAACCAGAGCCCACGCTTCACGAGGGCAGGTCTACAATCCGCCTCTGGGGACCATGCCACGGGACCATGCCACGGCCAGGATTCACGAGGATGGGGCCAACTTCTTGACCACACCTGCATCGGGCGCGACTTGCCGCCGGCGTCCGTGCCGAGGGGCTTTGCATGGCATGGTGTGCCTGGTACTTATTTTAGTTGGGATGGAAGCTAGGCCCAAGACGAGCAGTGTATGACTCGGTGTCAATGCTTTGTTCGCACCTTCTTCGGGCGCGACTTGCCGCCGGCCGCAAACTTGGCGACCGCGCCGAGGGGCGTCGACTTGGACTTCTGGCCGCCGGTGTTGGAGTACATCTCCGTGTCAAGCACCTGGTGGTGTATGTGCGTGTGACAGTGTGCAATTCAGGAGGAGGATAGAGTCGGAGGGAGAGAGGAGGGAGAGTGAGCGAGCGAGAGAGGGGGGAGAGAGTGAGTGAGTGTGGGAGAGAGTAACAGAGGGAGAGAGAGGGAGAGAGAGAGAGAGAGGGAGAGAGAGAGGGAGAGAGGGAAAGAGAGGGAGAGAGAGGGACAGATAATGAGATGATGGGAGAGACAGGAAGAGAGAGAGTGTGGTGTGGCCGCCCGTGTTGGACTTCATCTTGGTGTCGAGGACCTATAAAGAGATTGGGTGCAAGAGTGGTCGCGAGTGTGCGTGTGAGGACATTTTAAGAGAGAGAGTGCAAGAGTGGTCGTGAGTGTGCGTGTGAGAGTGAGGGGGAGAGAGAGGGAGCGAGGGAGATGAAGAGAGAGGGAGGGGGGAAGATGGTCGATCTGCCTGTGTTGGCCTACATCTCTGGGTATCGAGCATCTGGTGATGCACACTGTCTCACCCCCCTTACCACGATGTCCTTGCCATCGAGATCACGTAGCCCAGCCACCATGTCCTACGCCCAGCCGTCGCTACCCCCACTGCAGTTCCTGTGGCCCACAAGCACGACCCCAAACCCTACACACCCGACCCCCCCAACCCACAAGCCTCACCAGAATGTTGACGTCCTCGCCGGTGGAGATCACGTGGTCGAGCCCGCCGAAGCCGATGTCGTACGCCCAGCCGTCGCCGCCGATGATCCAAATGCTCGGCTTGACAAACATGTCGGACTGCGCGTGGAGGTTCTTGAGCGCTGGGTGCGTGCTCGCGGGGCCCTCCTCTGCCAGCAGCTTCATCGCGGCCTTGGCGAGCGGGGCGACGGGGGCGACCTGTCAGGAGTGTGTGTGTGTGTGTGCGCGTGTGTTTGTGTGTGTGTTTGGCAGTCTGTCGGACGCCTTTGGTGGCGTATTGTACTCGCATGTGTGCACGCGTGTGTGCGTGTCGCTTAACAGACAACCCCCCAAAGCAGGCCCAACTCACGTTCTGCCACTCCGTGTGCCACGACGAGAGCGTGTCGCGCAGCGCAGCCGACATCGGGACGGCGTCGCCGAGCGCGAGTGTCTCGCCGACGTTGCGGCGCAGCGTCGCGCGGCGCTGCACGATGCCCATGGCAATGCCGAGGCCGTACTGGGCGTTGTCCTGTGTGCGTGTTGATGTTGAACAACGTTACAGTCGTGTGTGTCGTGTGTGTGTGTGTCTTGGGATCCGAGTGTTGTGAGTCGGGAATGGAGCGTTGCGTGGCGCTGCACGATGCCCATGGCGATGCCGAGGCCGTACTGGGCGTTGTCCTGTTGGTTGGAAGTCGTATGTGTGAGTGTGTGGGTGTGTAGGTGTGTGTTTGATGGGTCGTGTGCGTGTGCGGCTCAGGTTCAGAGCGAGAGAGATTTGAGTTGAGTTACGAGGTTGAGTTGAGAGACTTCGGGTGGCGCGAGCACGATGCCGAGGCCGTATACTGGGCGCCGTCCTGCGTGGTTGGTGATGTTGAACGATGTTACAGTCGTGTGTGTGCGCCTTCGACACTCTCCAAACACCTCGTGCGCACTCATGTGAGAAGAGATGGCTCGCCCCCCCCCCCCTCCCCCTCACACCACCTCAAACAGCGAGTTGGCCCACGCGGGATCCCAGCCGTCCTCTTTCGTCGTGTACACGTTGGGGCTTGCGGTCGACTCGAGTTTAAGCGAGGGTTGAACAGGCCCCAGGTTTCCCTCCCCCCAATCACACACACACACACACACCTCGAACAGCGAGTTGGCCCACGCGGGGCCCCAGCCGTCCTCGTTCGTCGTGTAGGGGTTGGACGGAGCGGAGCCGCCCCAGATGGACGAGCAGCCTGTCGCGTTGGCGATGACGAGGCGCTCGCCAAAGAGCTGTGGAGGTTGTTGGGTGGTGGTTGGGTGGTTATTGGGTGGTTGTGGGCGGTGGCTGTGGTGGTTGTGGGGTGGAATGCGCACGGGTGGATGGACGAGGCGATGACGAGGCGCTGCCAAAGAGCTGCGGAGGTTGTTGGGTGGTGGTTGAATGGCTGTGATTTGTGGTTGTGAGTCATGGCGGTGGTTGTGGGGTGGAATGCGCACGGGTGGATGGACGAGGCGATGGCGAGGCGCTTGCCAAAGAGCTGCGGAGGTTGTTGGATGGTGGTTGGGTGGTTATTGGGTGGTGGTGGGCGGTGGCTGTGGTGGTTGCGGGGTGGAATGCGCACGAGTGGATGGACGAGGCGATGACGAGGCGCTTGCCAAAGAGCTGCGGAGGTTGTTGGGTGGTTGTTGAATGGCTGTGATTTGTGGTTGTGAGTCATGGCGGTGGTTGTGGGGTGGAATGCACACGGGTGGATGGACGAGGCGATGACTAGGCGCTCGCTAAAGAGCTGCGATGGTTGTTGGGGGGTTGTTGGGTGTGTGTGGGTGGTGGTTGTGGGTGGTTGTGGTGGTGGTTGTGGGGTGGAATGCGCACGTGTGGATGGATGGGCGGCTGGTCGCGTTGACGGTGACGAGGCGCTCGCCAACGAGCTGCGAAGGTTGTGGGTGGTGGTTGTGGGCGGTTATTGGGTGGTTGTGGGTGGTGGTTGTGGTGGTGGTGGGGTGGAGTGCACGGGTGGATGGATGAGGCGCTCGCCAACGAGCTGCGGAGGTTGTTGGGTGGTTGTTGAGTGGTGGCTGTGGGACGTGGCGGTGGTTGTGGGGTGGAATGCACGCGGGTGAATGGATGGGTGGATGGCGTTTGGCTGTGACGAGGCGCTCGCCAACGAGCTGCGGAGGTTGTGGGTGGTGGTTGTGGGTGGTGGTTGTCGGTGGTTGTGGTTAAACACTCTATATGAGCAGGTTCATAAACACGCACGCGCGCGCACACATGTTTGGTGTCTTCCCGCACCCCTCGCACGCACCAGCACGCGCCATAACACGCGCACGCACCTGCGTAAGGAGCTCGACATATGGCGTCTCCACGCAGCCCTCGCACGCGCCAGGACACACAACACACACACAAACACACACACACGCATGCTCGCGCTCAATACGCCATGAGACTCTTATGCACACGAACCTGCGTGAGCAGCTTGACGTAGGGCGTCTCCCCGCACCCCTCGCACGCGCCGGAGAACTCGAGGTATGGCATCGCGAGCTGGCTGCCCTTGACAGACATGGTGTCCATGAGGCCGGTGCGGACCTGTGGTACAGGGATTTGAGGTTTTGTTTTAAATTGCGTAGGGTTTTAGGGTCGAGGTGATCTGAAGATCATTCAGTGGGGGGGCTGCTGCCCCGTGATCCATGTCTCAGCCATCATCATTATCTCCATCAGCATATGGCCCAATATCCCCATCAGCATCTGGCCCAAGGAGGCAATCGAAGTCGCGCGCGCCATCAAGCCACGCGGGGAGGGGGGGGGGGGCAGTGGTTCCGCCAAGGAACTTGGGGAGATCAGCGCCCGCCACGGGCCTGCACGGCTCACTTCCCTGTCTCAACCCACACCGTCGGCCCAAATCGGCCACTCTCCCCCTGACATGCACTCTTGCGGGGGGTGGGGTGGCTAACGGAGACACTGGCGGGGGCTGTGCGCTGCAGACGCTGCGTGTCGTCAGTGCAGTGTGCTGCTCCGCACATAACCGACCGCAGCTTGGAGATCGACCAGTATCAACACCCAGTCACACCCATCGTCCCACCACCCACCAGTCACACCCATTTTCAAAAATCAACACACACCGTTGTGTTGTATTTTTATGATGCTGAAAATTGAAGGACGACTAGTGCTGGCCATCATCAGACGCAATCACACCCATTGTCACACCATCATCACACTCACTTCAAACACACCAGCATCCACCAGGCCGCGACTTAGAGAATGACTTGTCCTCAATCGATCCACCCACACCCGCGGTGATCCTGTACGCGCACTGCCAGGTCAAACTCGTCTCTAGACGTACTCCACACCATCCCCACACACCCCACACTTCTGATCACATCCCACAATTCTGATCCCACCCACCGGCAGCGACTTGGAGAACGACCAGTGCTGGTCCTCAATCGACAGCACGTCGTCGATGGGCTGCGCCACGAGCGCGTTGTCGGGGCACGCAGACACGCACAGCTGGCAGCCGGTGCAGTCGTAGGGTGCAACCTGTGTGTGTGCATGGAGGGAGGGAGCAGCGGAAATCATAACTAGATCTGCGTGTGCATGGAGGGAAGAGGGAGAAAATAGGAGGGAGGGAAGAGGGAGAAGTGAGCGCCGGCGGCGTCGGAACATGCACAGCTGGCAGCCGGTGCAGTCGTACGGCGCGACCTGCGTGTGTGCATGGAGGGAGGGAGCAGCGATGGTGAGACGTAAATATGCGAGTGCATGGGAGGGAGGAGGGCGAAGCAGCAGTGAGCGCGGCACGCAGAAACGCACAGCTGGTAGCCGTGCAGTCGTAGGGCGCGACCTGCAAGGGAGGAGGAATGGAGGGGGCAATAAGATGTGCAGCCGCCTATTCCGCCTCTCAGGGTCAAAATGAAGACCCAGAAATAGACACCACAGACGCAGACACGCACAGCTGGCAGCCGTAGGGTGCAACCTGTGTGTTTGCATCAAAGGAGAAAGCAGCAATCAGAGCCAGTGACCTAGATCTGAGGTTGACCAGGCCGGGCCCCTTGGCCGCGAGCATCGTGTATGGCTCAGCCAATACTGCACAATACCCCCCCCCCAGCACACGGCCACCTCCAAGCGCACCTGCATGCGGTACTTGTAGTCGCCCAGGCCGGGTCCCTTGGCCGCGAGCATCGTGTAGGCCTCGGGCGCGTTGGCCACCTCGCCGGGCATTGCGAGGAACGGCCGGATCGCGGCGTGCGGGCACACGAACGAGCAGATGTTGCACTGTGTGCAGTTCTCCGACTTCCAGATCGGGATCGTGGCCGCGATCGCGCGGCGCTCGAACTGCGGGGCATCAGAGAGGGGCGAGGGTGGAGGTGTTGAGTGCTGTAGTAGGCAAGCGGTTGACGTGCAGTTCTCCGACTTCCAGATCGGGGTCGTGGCCACAATCGAGCGGCGCTCAGACTGCGGTGTGCCAGGGAGGGTGGGGCAGCGTGGCATGTGAGTGCTGTAGGCACGGCATTGACGTGCACGCCTCTAGACTTCCAGACCAACACCGTCGTTGCGAGGTGTGTGTGTGTGTGAGAGAGAGAGAAGGAGAGCAAGAGAGAGAGAGAGAGAGACAGAAAGAGAATCGCACGGCGCTCGGGCTGCAGTATGTGTTGCATCTTATGTGCCAACGCCTGTACCAACGCATCGCCAACGTGCCCGGGGGCGTGTAGCCCTGAGGCGAGAACACGGACACTGCGCAGCCAGCCAGCCACCCTCGTGAGGTGCCCAACATACACCCAGCTAGGTGGTGAGTTCGATGAGTAAAATCCACGACATGATCCAAACGCACCGCCGCCGTGCCCGGAGGCGTGAATCCCTGCGGCGAGAACACCGACACGGGCAGCGCGTCGCCCTCCATCGCGAGCATTGGGCGCGCGACGTTCTCGATGAAGGAGAGGCGCTCGTCGCGCCACGTGCCATCGGGGTTTGGCGCCATGGTCGGGATCTCGGCGGAGGCCCATTCAGCGGGGACCGTGATCTTGACGAGGGACTCGAGTGCGAGGTCAACCACCTTCATATTGTGTGGCGTGGTGGGTGTGGAGGTGTTGGTGTGGAGGTGTGGGATCGCGATCTTGGCGAGGGACTTGAGCTCGAGGTCGACGACCTGCATGGGTGTGAAGATGTGTGGGCACGACAGAAGGTGCGTGGAAGTGTGGGGACCACGATCTTGACGAGGGACTCAAGCGCGAGGTCGACGACCTGAGGGTGTGTGGATGTGTGAGTTTGTTACGAGGTTGGTGGTCGCGCCCACCAGCACACCTTAGCTGCCTTAATATTATTTTCAACAGACAGATTCGCACTTTTGGGTGCGAGGCGCGTGAGCCGACGACTAACCTTGGTGTTCTTCTCCACCACCGCCGGCCCCTTGCGCGTGTACGCCTTGACGATCGACTTCTTGAGCAGCCCAATCGCCTTCTCGATGGGGAGCACGTTGGACAGGCTGAAGAAGACGGTCTGTGGGGTGGTTGTGTTTGAGTGGTTGTGTTTGAGTGGTTGTGTTTTGAGTGGTTGTTTTTGAGTGTTTTTGAGAGAGATTGAGAGAGATTGAGAGAAAGATTGAGAGTTGAAGACTTAATGAGATTAAAGGAGAAAGGGAGCAAGAGATCGCAAGAGAGAGAGGCACAGAGAAAGAGAGAGAGAGAGACACAGAGTGAGAGAGAGAGGCCGATCCCAAGGCCCCATCTCAAAGCATCCCTGGAATGCTAGCTCGTTGTAAGGCCTATGGCCACACACCTGCATGCAAACTTGCCGAGGCCGACGCTGTCAGCGACCGCGCGCGCGTCGATCACGTAGGACGGCACCTCCCCCACCCAAACACCCGCACCCACACTTTACCCATCCCATGACCACCGTGACCTGCACGCTGAACTGCCGTCCGCGCGTCAATCACGTAGGACGGCACCACCCCCACCCAAGCAACCGCTTACACACCCCATGACCACCATCACCTGCATGCTGAACTTCCTGCCGAGGCCAACGCCGAGGGCTGCTGTCTGCTGACACACAGAAAGAGAGAGAGGCAGCGAGAAAGGGCGGGAGAGACAGAGAAGAGACAAGAGGGAAAGAAGGCGGGAGAGACAGAGGGAGAGACAAGAGGGAAAGAAGGCGGGAGAGAGAGAAAGAGAGAGAGGGAGGGAGAGAGAGAGAGGGGGGGGGAGAGAGAGATTGAGAGAGAGATTGAGAGAGAGAGAGATTGAGAGAGATTGAGATTAAGAGATTGAGAGAGAGATTGAGAGAGAGATTGAGAGAGTGTTGAGAGAGAGAGAGAGAGAGGTTGAGAGAGAGAGATTGAGAGAGAGAGATTGAGAGAGAGACACAGAGAAAAGAGAGACAGAGTGACAGAGAGAGAGAGGCCGCTCCCAAGGCCCCATCCTCATGCAGCCCTGGAATGCTAGCTAGTTGTAAGGCCTATGGCCACACACCTGCATAACCATATTGACAAATTTCCCGAGACCGACACTGTCAGCGACCGCGCGTGCGTCAATCACGTAGAACGCGGGCTGAAGCTGGGCGAGCTGGCGCTTGACGCGCGCGGGGAGGAACGCGTCGAGCGCCTGTTTGTTTGTTGGCGTGGGGATGGAGGGGTCAGAGGTGATGGTCATGGGATGACCCTCGACGCGCGCGGAGACAAAGGCTTTGAGTGCCCATGTGCGCACAGTTTGGGTGCGGCGCATCAGGCGCGAGGATGCGCTTCTGTGCGCTTCTGTGCGCTGCTGTGTGGTGCTTTGCATGGAGGGGTAAAGCAACGCGGCTAGGGCAAAGTGTGTGTGCATGTGTTTTTGTGCGTGCGTGTGCGTGTGTGCGTGCTTCTGTGTGTGTGTGTGTGTGTGTGTGCGCCGCTCCCAAAGTCTGGACCGTATCCAACTAGCTAATCGCCCACCCACCTCGACGCTCGTGTGCACCGTGTTGAGCACGAGCGTGCCGCCCGGGCGCAGCTTCGCCAGCGTGTCGAACTTGTGCATGTAGGACTGCAGGGAGGTGTGGGGAGTGCAGAGTGTGGGCGAGTGGATGTGTGTGTGGGGGGTACAGGCCGATGCAATCTTGCGTGCGGGCATAGAAATTGGGTTGAAGCTGTAACCTAGAATTCGAGTCCTAAACACAAATCCGTCCCGGCCGCTGAGTGCTTTTAGGAGCCAAGGGATTCAAGAGGTTAAGTTGAACTTGACTCGACTTGACTGCATCATACCTGTTGACTCGACTTGACCGAGGTTCATACCTGCATGGCCTGTGTCTCCACACCCGGCAGCTGCTGGCCTACTTCCTAGGGTGCGCACAGAGGTGCAGCACGCCAACAACAGGCGTCCAACAGACGGTAAGATTGACCGAATCGACCTGCATGGCCATGTAGTCTGCCTGCTCAATGCAGTACGACGTCCCCTTCCACCTACACACCCACCCACACACATGTGCACACACACGCACACCTGCATGGCCACAGCCATGTAGTCTGCCTGCTCAATGCAGTACGACGCGCCGATCGGCTGCGGGCCGAAGCGAAGGTGGGAGACGGTGACGCCGCCAGACTTGTGCGCGTCGTACGCAAAGTACGCCTGCGTGCGAGGCGGGTGAGGATGGACGTTGAGGGCGGGGACCGTGCTCGACGCGCACACACAGATTTGGTCGCCTCCCTCTCTCCATCTCTCCGCCCTCTCTCTTCCCCACCCCTCTCGAGCGTGCGTGTGTTTGTGCGTGAGAGAGACAGAGGCGGAGACGGAGAGAGGCAGAGAGAGAGTAAGTGAGTGTGTGAGAGAGAGAGGAACACGTTACACAAACCTTTGCACACCGGTCCACCGCGTCCGCGACGATCTTGATCGCCTCACCTCTCCTCCTCTTTCGCCTCCCTCTCCCTCCCCTCCCAGCCCCCCCCCCCCCCCCACACACACAGCAACACACTCGACACACCTGCGCGTACAGGTCTGTCGCGTCGGCGATGATCTTGATCGCCTCCTTGTTTGCGCCGACCGTGCCGTCGCTGCCCATGCCCCAGAACATGCACTGCAGAGGGGGAGGGGAGGAGGTGAAGAGAGGGGGGTGGGGATGTCAGAACGGCGCGAAAGGGCAAGTGGATGCCAGAAAGCGAAGTGAGAAAGGCGCAAAAGGGGAGAGGGTGAAGGGGCCGTGCCGTTGCTGCCCGTGCCCCAGAACATGCACTGCAGCGGGGTGTGTGTGTGAGGAGAGGGGGGGTGGGGATGTCAGAAAGGGCGCAAAAGGGGATGCCAAAGATCGAAGTCAGAAAGGCGCGAAAGGGGAGAGGGTGAAGAGACCGTGCCGTGCTACCCGTGCCCCAGAGCATGCACTGCGGGGGGGGGGGGGGGAGGTAGGCGGGTAAGGGGTTAGGCTGGATGATGCTGATGGATGTTGCAGTCAAGGAGACCCCTAAAGGCCCGAGGCCCGAGCACCTAACCGGCATGGCTGGCGACTGGTGACAGTACTCACGCTGTATGGTAGGAACAGCAGCCCAGAACCCCCAAAACATACACTGCAAGCAAAACCAGGGAGTCGGGGCTCGTGGGGAGACCGCCTCCCCACGTGGTTCCGCCGAGGACCCCCAACCTGCTACGCCTCAATGTTTCAAGAATGGCGCACCTGCTGCATGCCCACACAGCGTGTGCACCGTGGGGCCGACCGTCACGTGCGGGTTGGTGACGTCAACTTGATTCGCTCCCCTCCCCCCCAACTGAGCCCTTAAATCCTTAACCACAAGCAAGACGAGCCCCAAGCCTCACCTGCTGCGTGCCCACAGGCAGCGTGTGCACCGTGGGGCCGACCGGCAGGTGCGAGTTGGTGACATCGTCAACGATGCCGACGGTGAAGCGGCGCTTGGGCTTGGGCGCGTTCAGGTTGTCGAACGCGGCGACGACCATTGCGGGGGTGAACTCCTGTGGGAGGGAGAGGACCGGAAGTGAGCGTGTGTATGTGGGCGGGGGGGGGGGGCTTGGGCTGGGAGAGGTTCTTGAAGACGACGCTCGTGTTAGCTCCTGGGTATGTGGTGGTCGGTGCACCACACGCCCACCACAGGCTCTTCCTGCCTGCCTTCCTCCCTCCGTCCCCCCCCCTTAGATCCCATGGCCGCCAATCATGTCCGTGCACGCACACTCCTCGTCTTCCTTGCCTGCACACTCTCTCTCCCTTGCTCTCTCCCTCGCTCTTTCTCTCCTTCCCTCATGCACACAATACCCTTGGAGCCCATGCCCTTGGAGCCCATGCCGTAGCGGCCGCCAATCACGACTGTGCACGCACACTCCTCGTCTTCCACTGTCCGTCTGTCTGTCTGTCCGTCTCTGCCACTCTGTCTCTTGTCTCTCTCTCTGTACCTTGGAGCCCATGCCGTAGCGACCGCCAATCACGACCGTGCGTGGGCCGGTCGCGCCGGTCATCTCCTCGTGCTCGGCGATCGACGCAATCACGTCCTGCGTTGATGTTGTTGTGTGTGTGTGGGGAGATATTATTGGGGGTCAATTGTTGTTGTGCGGCAGATGATTGTTTGGGTGGATGGAACACAGTTTTGTTTGGGGGGGAGGCGGGGCTGGTGGCTGCCGGGCGTCTGCTCGTGCTCGGCAATCGACGCAATCACGTCCTGTGTTGTTGTTGTGTGTGTGTGGGGAGTTGTTATTGGGGGTCAATTGTTGTTTTTGGGAGATGATTGCTTGGGTGGATGGAACACAGTTTTGTTTGGGGGGGCGGGAGGGCGGCGGGGCTGGTGGCTGCCGGTCATCTGCTCGTGCTCGGCGATCGACGCAATCACGTCCTCTGCTGTTGGTGGTGGTCACAGTGGGGGTCGCCCTGCGCGCCAGACTCCTTGGTGCGGTCGAGCACCCATACCCCCCACCATCTTCCCACAGAGCACAGCACTGTGTGCCACACTTTTTGTGGCACTCACCGCTGCCCTCCCACCCACCCCACACACACACACGAGAGAGCGCATGCGCCCCTGATCACAGCGGGGTCCGCCCTGCGTGCCAGACTCCTTGTTGCGACCGAGCACCCATCCCTCCCCCACCATCTCCCCACAGAGCTCAGATGGCTGCATCCCCCCCCCCCCCCCCCCCCCAAAAGGGCATACGCATCCAAGTGCACGCAAGCACGCACCTGGAACAGCGGGTCGCCCTGTGCGCCAGACTCCTTGGTGCGGTCCAGCACGCACAGCTTGTGCGCGGTCGTGGGGATCGCGGCAAGCAGGTGCTCGGCAGACCAGGGGCGGAAGAGGCGGACCTGAGTGAGGAAGGGACAGGAATTTTTAGAGAGAGTGACTGTGTGAGAGAGAGGGACTTAGAGAGAGAGAGAGAGAGAGAGAGAGAGAGAGAGAGAAAGGCATAGGGGCCTCTAGGCTGAGGTGTGCGCGTGCGCATGTGTGTGAGGCAGAGGAGATGGCAGCGAGCAGGTGCTCCGCAGACCAGGGGCGGAAGAGGCGGACGTGGGGGGGGGGGGGGGGGAGAGACAGACGGGTGTGTTGAGAGAGAGACCGATGTGTGCGCGTGAGGGGCGAGAGAGAGAGACAGAGAGAGAGAGAAACAGAGAGCGAGACAGAGAGACAGAGAGAAACAGCAACAGAGCAACAGATAGACAGAGACGCAGTCCCACCTTGACGACGCCAACCTTCTGCCCGATCGCGTTGAGGTGGTGGACGCCCTCCTCCGCAATCTGGCTGCCGCTGCCCATGATGACAATGACGCGGTCGGCCTCGGGGTGGCCGACGTAGTCAAACAGGCCGTAGGGGCGGCCGGTGATGGCGGTGACCTGAGGCAATGGTGGTGACGGGAGCGTGAGGGTGGCGGGTGGGGAAGGGAGGGGGCAGGTTGGAGATACTGCACAGCATAACACAGCACGTGCAAGCGCAAGCACACGCATACACACAAGCACAGGCAGAGGACGGCACACAGCACACGCACGGCACACGAGGCACACAGGCACAACACGAAGCAAAACACATGGCATGAGCCCTACCTCAGCGAGCGCGTCGAGCACGTGGCCGAGCGCGGTGGTGCAGCACAGCACACAGCACGCAGCTCAAGCACGGCACAGCACACAGGCCAAGCACGGCACACAGCACACATCACACGCACGGCACACGGGGCACACAGGCACAACACGAAGCAAATCACATGGCATGAGCCCTACCTCAGCGAGCGCGTCGAGCACGTGGCCGGGCGTCGCGTCGTAGAACGGGTTGGCGGCCTCCATGTTCTGTGTAGGGAGGGGTGCATGCATGCATGCGTGTGTGTGTGTGTGGTGCATGTGAGGGGGGTAGAATGGGTTGGCGGCCTCCATGGTCTGTGTGTAGGGGGGGTGGGGGTGAAGTCAATTGCACAGTCCGTCGGATGTCTGTGACGGCGACTTATGCCCTAGGGGGCAATTTATGCCCCTAGGAAAGAGGCTGGCAGCTGTCTTGTGCATGTGCGAGCATCTGTGTTGGGGTTGTCACTTTTACTGCTCACTTTTGACTCATCACATACTATCAACACCCCTCTCTTCACACACGCACGCCCGTCTCCTTCCCCCCCTCCACATCACCACCCACTCCTAAACAGCACTATGAAGCGACATGTCTGCCCCCCCCCCCTCCCCAATATCAGCAGCAGCAGAAGCAACAGCTGCAACAGCAGATGCAACAGCAACAAACACCGACCTGGAAGTACACGTCCGGGCCCTGCGCCGTGCCGCGCTGGTGCGGGTGCGTCGGGTTGAGGCCGCGGTGCGCGTGGTGCGCGATCGCTGCCTGGTAGAAGGGCTGCTGGATGACCGCCTTGACGGTTTCGTCACTGATGACAGAGACCTGTACGCGCGTGTGTGTGTGTGTGTGTGAGTGTGTGTGTTTGTGTGTGTGTGCGCGTGTTGAGAAGGGGAGTGGGGGCGTGTGTGTGTATGTGTGTACGTGTGTGTGTGTATGTGTGGCTCCCTGGGCGGCCCACTCCCTGGGCGGCCCACTCCCTGGGCGGCCCACTCCCTGGGCGGCCCACTCCCTGGGCGGCCCACTCCCTGGGCGGCCCACTCCCTGGGGCCCACTCCCTGGGCGGCCCACTCCCTGGGCGGCCCACTCCCTGGGCGGCCCACTCCCTGGGCGGCCCACTCCCTGGGCGGCCCACTCCCTGGGCGGCCCACTCCCTGGGCGGCCCACTCCCTGTGGTCGCGTCGCCCATCGCCCCGCCCCCCCGTCGACTGCCGCCAATGTATGCGGCCCATCCTGGACTATCCACCATCGCCATCGTCCGAAGGGCAGCCTCAACGAGCCGAGCAACTCGACCCCCAAATTCAAAATGTCATCGCAGAGCCCGTCTCCATGCCCTCGCCAGCGCCGAACAGCTCCTCGGCCGACTGTCGACCGCATCCCAGACCGCCTCGCCTCCGCCGAGCAGATCCTCGGCCGCGCCCCACTGCGGCGCCCCACCACCATGCACCACAGAGAACCTCACATCGCCATGCCCCCCCCTTCAGCACCCTTCACTCCCACTGACACGCTCCAAACTACACAGTCCACCTACCCCCCACCTTCACCACCCCACAGTTGACTACCCGCCCACGCTCCACCCCCACATGGAGCTTGCCGTCCCGTGTGCGCGCCATGCAGGCCCATGCACCCCCGCCCCATGCGCCTCCCGCCCATGCGCCCTCACGCGCGCCGACCCCATGCTGGCCCTCCCTCCCCCCCCCCTCCCCCCAGCCTTTCCTCCCTTGCCCCTGCCTCCACCCCCTGCCTACCTACATCATCGCCCCATGGACTTCACAGGCCCATGGAGATGATCCGCCTCACCACCCCCCACGCCCCAGCCTCTCCTCCCTCGCCCCTGCCTCCGCCCCCTGCCTACCTACATCATCGCCCCATGGAGTTCAGAGGCCCATGGAGATGATCCGCCGCCCCATCCCTGCGCCCCTGCCTACGTTCATCATCGCCCCATCGAGTTTGTTGGCTCATGGAGATGATCCGCCGCCGCCCCCTATCCCAGGCCCGCCTACGCTCGCCCGTCGCCCCATTGAGGAGCTGATCCGACGTACTCTAGGCCTGCCTACCCCCAACTATCGCCCCATGGAATTAATCAGCCCATGGGGGGATGATACGCCGCGATTGAGGTTGAATGAAGTTGATAGTTGAAGTTGGTTGGCCCGAGTGGCACCCCCCCCCCCGCCATGTGATGTACCCCTCTTAGCGCTGATTGGTCCCCCGCTGTAGAACGACACACATGTGCCTTTTGACCTCTGGAACATTGCCAGTACTTAAGTACGGGTAGTGCTGTTGCAGTCGTGTAACATTATGGAATGGAATGGAATGTATGTGTGGCGCTGCCTGGTAGGAAGCTGCTGGATGACCGCCTTGACCGTGTCCTCACTGATAATGTACGAGCGTGTGAGTTTTTGTGTTGAGGGCGGGATTTGTGTGTGTGTTCGTGTGTGTGTGTTGAGAAGGGGAGCGTGTGTGTGGGCGCGTGTTAATAAGGGGAGTGGGGGAGTGTGTGTGTCTGTGCGCGTGGTGGTCGATTTTACAGTCCATCGGACGCCTGTGATGGCGCACGCGACCCGTGTGTGCGTCGGGGGGGGGGGGGGACAAACTCCCCACTCCCCACACTCCCCCACACTCCACAGTGTGGATTCCACACCTTGTTGATCTCGTGCGACGTGCGGAAGCCGTCGAAGAAGTGCACAATCGGCATCGACGAGCGCAGAGTGGCGCGAGGCGCGCTGCTACACCCTGAACCTTGACACCCCACGACCCCAACTGAGCCCACCTTGTTGATCTTGTGCGACGTGCGGAAGCCGTCGAAGAAGTGCACAAACGGCACCGACGGGCGCAGCGTGGCGATTACACACTTTCTAAACCCCGAACCTCCACACCACGACCCCAACTGAGCCCACCTTGTTGATCTCGTGCGACGTACGGAAGCCGTCGAAGAAGTGCACAAACGGCACAGACGAGCGCAGAGTGGCCAGGTGCGCCGCGAGCGCGAGGTCGTGGGCCTCCTGCACGCTGTGGGAGCACAGCATGCCCCAGCCAGTCTGGCGCACGGCCATGACGTCCTGCGGCGGTGGCGCGTGTGTGAGAGAGAGGGAGAGAGAGAGAGGAACAGAGAGACAGAGAGAGAGAGACAGAGAGAGAGACAGAGAGAGGGCAAGAGTGTGTTTTGTGCGCCTCCTGCACGCTGTGGGAGCACAGCACGCCACAGCCAGTCTGGCGCAAGGCCATGACGTGCTGCGGTGGTGGCGCGTGTGCGTGTTTGAGAGAGAGGGAGAGAGGGAGAGAGACAGAGAGAGAGAGAAAGGCAGAGACACAGAGAGAGAAATAGTGTTGTTCGTGCGCTTCCTGCTCACTGTGAGAGCGCAGCACCCTCATGAGAGGGATACTCCCTCCCTCACGCTCCTCGCACCTGGTGGTCGCCAAAGATGAAGCGCGCGTGCTTGGCAATTGCACACACACATACACACACACACACACACAAGCAGCACGCACCTGGTGGTCTCCAAAGATGGAGAGCGCGTGCTTGGCGATCGCGCGCGCCGTGACGTGGATCACGCACGGCGACAGCTCGCCGGCGATCTTGTACATGTTGGGGATCATGAGCAGCAGGCCCTGGGAGCACGTGAACGTCGTCGCGAGGGAGCCGGCGGAGAGCGCGCCGTGGATACCGCCTGTGTGTGAGGGCGTCGGAGGGGGAGGGGCAGGGCGGGGCTTAGGAGGAGAAGGTGTGTGTGGGGGTGGGGTGGGGTGGGTAAGCAGGCTCTGGGAGCACGTGAACGTGGTCGCAAGGCAGCCGGCGGAGAACGCACCGTGGATACCGCCTGTGTGTGAGAGTGTCGGAGGGGGAGGGGCAGGGCGGGGCTTAGGAGGAGAAGGTGTGTGTGTGTGTGTGGGGGGGGGGGGTAAGCAGGCTCTGGGAGCACTGAACGTGGTCGCAAGGGAGCCGGCGGAGAGCGCACCGTGGATACCGCCTGTGTGTGTCAGGGTGGCGGAGGGGGTGGGGCAGGGCGGGGTATTAGTAGTAGGATGGGCAGGCCCTGGGAGCACGTGAACGTGGTCGCGAGGGAGCCGGCGGAGCTCCGCGGAGCGCGCCGTGGATGCCGCCTGCAATAGAGGAGGGGGGCGGGGGCAGGTTGTTTGACAGAGGCCTGCATGCGTCAGGGTGGCGGAGGGGGAGGGGCAGGGCAGGGCTTAGGAGGAGAAGAGGTATGGGGGGGTAAGCAGGCCCTGGGAGCACGTGAACGTGGTCGCGAGGGAGCCGGCGGAGAGCGCGCTGTGGATACCGCCTGCAAAAGAGGAGGAGGGCAGGTTTGTGGGCGGGTGGACGGGGAGAGGTAGATGGGCGTGTCCCTAAGAGTGAGTGTGCGTGTGTGGGCATGTGTGCGTGTGCGCACGCGTGTGGAGGGGGGCACACGTGCGTGCACGCACATGCACAGAGCGCGCATGCACAGGGCGCACATGCACAGAGCGTGCAGACGCAGCCCCCCCGCGCTCTCTCTCACCCGCGGCGCCCGTCTCCGACTCCATCTCGGTCACGGACATGATGTTGCCAAACGCGTTTTTCTTGCCGTCGGCCGCCCACTGGTCGGCCAGCTCACCCATGGGTGTGGACGGAGTGATCTGTCGCATGGTGGCGGCACGCGAGCGCGCGTGTGCGTGGGAGTGTGTGCGTGTGTGTGTGTGTGTTATGTGTTCAGAGGCGGGCGGGCGGGTGCGCATGGGGCGGCACGGGTGCAAGAGGGCGGTCATGGGGCGCGCAGGGTGCAAGGGTGGGCGCCGCCCCTTGGTGGCAGTGGTAGAGGTGCGACTGTTGCGGCGGGTGAGTGGTACGCCTACAGGCGAGAACCGTGGTGCACGAAGGACGGGGCACATGGATGCACAGGCACGCACACGAAGCAGCAGGGGAGGGACAGAATGCATGGCTTTAGGGAGATCTAGGAGGGGGGCAGTGTTGCGTGTGAGTGTAGTCCCCCATCAAAGCATCACCACTCACCGGGTAGATGAAGGAGACGTTGGAGAGGGCGTACGCAATCCGAGCTGCACCCTCGTTGCCGTCCATCGGCACCTGTGGCAGTGGTGGAGCAGGGTCAGGAAGGTGCACGCTCTGATGGTGTGTGCATGTCGAAGCATTAGCCATGCAAGTTGGCTCCCTGTGATCACCATCGTCGCGGCCCCCGACGGCGCAACCAGATCGGTCGGCTTGGCAATGATGTTGTTCTGGCCCAGCGCCTTTGGCGGCAGGCCAGCCATCCTGGGGACTCCGTTGCCAGAGTCCTTGGGTGACGGCCCGGCGTCGGATGGCTCCACTATCGCGGCGCGCCTGTGCGTCAGTCAGTTCCATCCAGCATAACACACGGATCAGGGGGGAGATGGGGCATGTAGTAGAGGCAAGGTAGAGTTTGAGGTCGGGGTGTCGGAAGTTTTTCTAGACGCCTTACCTAACGATGCGGCGGCCCCCCGTGACGGGCACATGGCACATGCCAGTGCCATGCACCTTCTTGGCGCAGGAAAGTCTGTCGGCCGCGGCCGTGGTGACCGTGACCATAGTGGCAGGTGTTGCGGGTTGCAAACTAGTAGTCGTGGCACGCACGGTTTCAGGACTACGAGAGAGATGTCAGGTGATGTGTGTTTGTTGTGTGTTGCTTGCGTGGAATAACAATGTGCGAGGGTCCAAGAGCGAATATATATGGTATGGTCGAAAGGTGTGTCCAAAAGGTTGGACACACAGTTCCGCAGACTGGCCATGTCATCCTTTTCAGACTCTCAAAGGCAGCACAAAAAACACGCAACATGAACCGGATCGCAGCGCAGCGGGTGCTGCAGGTGAGGGTGGATTCAGTGCACGATAGCCCAGTGCTGTGCACCAGGGACGCCGCGCCTCTGATGTGCGGAAATGGTCGGTGCATGCACGCAGGCGGTCGCGGCGGCGGCTTCGAGAGGTGCGCCTTCCAGCCAGGCGCTGATCTCTGCTGCGGGGGCTTCCTCCTTGCACGCTGCGGGCCAATGGCCCCTCGTGGCTCCCGCGCTGCAGAGGTGCGCGACACAAAACAGGCATGCACAACTGCAGCCTGACAAGGCACGCCGAATGCGTCATGCGCATGGGAGGCAAGCATGCAGCACGCTGTCGGCCATTACCCATGCATGCATCCACCATCACCACCCACTGCGCCCACACGTGCCCGCAGGTCGCTGCATGCGTCGTCGCACCTGTGGCACGCCCAGGCGCAGCCGGTGCGTAGCATGTGCGCGGTGGGAAGTAAAGCGCTGGGGCAGCCTGGATCAGCGCACGCCATGCAAATCGCATGCATCGTGACGAGGCCCCCGCGCTTCCCCAACACCAGCAGGTCGAGAAGGAGGCGTCCGCAAAGGCTGGCGCCAGCGGGGAGGGGGCATCCGCTACTGGGGCCACGATCGGGGGTGCGCAGGAGGGTGCGTCGAGCAAGGGCAGCGACGAGGGCGCGAGCAGCAGCGGTGGCGGCGCCAAGAGTCAAGACGAGGAGGGTGCAGGTGCCAAGAGCTCGGGAGGCAGCAGCAGGGGCTTTGACGCGCAGGCGCTGTGGCAGACAGTGCAGAAGGATCTACGGGAGACGCTCAGCCCAGTGCAGGGCCTGCGCTCGTACACAAAGAAGTACAAGGGGGCACCGTATCAGGCGCCCGAGGGCGACTACAACGGCACGTCTGCCATCTCGGTGGTGAAGCCGCAGCAGACGCCGTGGCAGAAGGCGTGGAACTCGGCGCACAAGAGGGTGCGCGTCATGCAGACGCCATGCACGCATGCGCATGGAGCCCGCGCGCTGTGCGTGCAGCACGACGAAGCGCTCACGGGCGTGCAGCACGACGGAGCGCTCACGGGCGTGCCGATGCATGGCGGCGCGTGCGTACACTCGTGCGTGCGTGTGTGCGCACACCGGTGAACGCGCAGCACACGTGGCCGCTCCGCCGCTTCGCCGCTCGCGCCCCTGCACCTGCACACATACACCGGTCGCCTGCCTCACCCTTGCCGTGCAGGTCGCGCACATCCCCATACTGGCGAAGCTCTTGGGCTTCAAGGTGCAGGACACGAGTGCGTACAAGAAGGGCGAGGAGTTTGTGGCCGACCTCAAGGAGAAGTACGAGACGAGCGACCACCCGATGGTACACAAGGTACATGTGTGTGTGTGTGTGTGGTTGGTGTGTGTGTGTGGTGTGTGTGTGTGTGATTGGTGTGTGTGGTGTGCGTGTCCACCCGATGGTGCACAGGGGACGTGTGTGTGTGTGTGTGGTTGGTGTGTGGTGTGTGGTGTGTCCACCCGATGGTGTGTGGTGTGTGTGGTGTGTGGTATGTCCACCCGATGGTGCACAAGGTACCTGTGTGTGCGTGTGTGTGTTGGTGTGTGTGGTTGGTGTGTGTGTGGGTGGTGGGTGCGTGTGTGTGTGGTGTGGGGTGTGTGTGTGTGTGCGTGGTTGGTGTGTGTGGGGGTGGTGTGTGCGTGTGTGTGTGTGTGTGGTTGGCTGTGGCTGTGCGCGTGCGCGCGGCTGTCGGCTTCTGGCTCGTGGCCTTGGGTGCCCGGCCGGCGATCATGGGGGCCGTGCTTTGCTTGACCCGAGAGCATTGATTTCCTTTTCGGCTCTACACGGCCATTTGGCTGTACTCAAGCTGTACTTTGACCTTGCACACAGCTCAACCCATGCAGTGGATTGTTAGTCTGACGAGCCCGCCAGACAGAGCACATCAACAGCTTTCAAATGACTTATGTATGCGGGCCAACGGTCAACCGGAGGTCAACGGTCAACGAGACCAAAGCGAAATCCGGCTGTGGAATAATGAATTAAAAATCCTGAAAGGAAATCACTGCCCGAGAGTCCCATGCGGTTCCAAGGTCGCGGCTCACGGTGTGCGGTGTGGGCGGACACACCTGCGCGGGCCAGCCACCAGCAGCGGGGATGCATGGAGCAGGGGCTCGTTTTTACTCGTTTGCATGGTGCGACCATGCATCCATGCATCAGCGAGGATGCATGGATCAGGGGCGCGCTTTTACCTGTTTTCTCTAGGTTGACTCGTGGCCTTGGGTGCCAGGCCGGCGACCGTGGGGGCCGCGCTGCTTTGCTCGACCCGAGAGTCCCATGCGGTTCCATGGTCGCGGCTCACGGTGTGCGGCGTGGGCGGACACACCTGCGCGCGCCAGCTACCACCAGCGAGGATGCATGGAGCAGGGGCGCGTCACGGGGAGGGTGGTGTGTGCGTGTGGTTGGGGGGGGGGGGGCATGGGCAGTGTCGGAGGCGGCAGGTGTTGTCTCGGAGCAGCTTGGCCGTGTGCATGGGACGCGTGGTCTTGCGTGGTCTCCAGTCGTCGATTTACAGTCCGTCGGACGCCCTTGATGGCGCATTAGACCCCAGGAAAGAGGCCGGCAGCTGTCAAAATTAGGCCCCTAGCATGCCATCATGATTGATTGCTGTGCACGCGGTGCGTGTCTCAAAACAGGCGACAAGGAAGTCGGCCATCTAGTGCCAGATTCTGGGGTTCTCCTGGCCTGGCCGAGGATTCATTAACTCCCGCATCCGCTCATCTAAATCGGCCTCCTCGGGGCGAGGGATGAACCGAAACAGGCTGTGTGGTGTCAGTAGCGCACGCGCGCGGCGCGACTGCTCGCCCGCCTGGGCATCGACCACACCAGCCTCTCTCCTGACCTCTCGCGTGTGGAAAGTTGTGTGCGTGTGGCGCGCGCTCGCGACTGCGACTGGCCACCCACCCGCCTGTGTATCGATGGGGTGGATACTCTATATCCACGCCTGCACAGAGGGAGGGTTGCCTTCCACCAGTAGCTAGCCATCCCAGTAAGGAGGTGCTCGGGCACCACGCACCGAGCACACGGTTTTCACACGCCTGACTGTTCCTACATTCACCATCATCACCCTGACCTCGTGTGTGAACACGCGTTCGCGCGATGCACCTACTAGTGTTTCCGCTAAGGGATGTGACAGCTCAATCCGACCTCACAGGCTCCCTTCCTCAGAGCGCCGGAGTTTTTCCCCCTTGTCTACACTTTTCGGGACGAAGTCTGAGCAATATCACCCCCAAAATGCACTTTTGTGCGGTGCTGGGTGGCCAACAGAAACACTGGCACCTGTACAGGTCGAGGACTTCAAGGGGCGCGTGTTCTCGGGCAGCGAGGCGATGCACAAGATACGCACGCGGGCTAACACGCCTGTAGAGTTTCCCCTGGCTGTTACATCCACCATCATCACCATCATCTTGACCTCGTGTGTGGACGCTCTCGCCACACTCCTTCACAGGTCGAGGACTTCAAGGAGCGCGTGTTCTCGGGCTGCGAGGCGATGCACAAGATACGCACGCGGGCTAACACGCCTGTGGAGTTTCCCCTGGCTGTAACATCCGTTATCAGCACCATCATCTTGACCTCGTGTGTGAACGCTCTCGTCACACTCCTTCACAGGTCGAAGACTTGAAGGAGCGCGTGCTCTTGCGCAGCGAGGCGAGCCACAAGATCCGCACGCGGGCCAACACGCCTGTAGAGTTTCCCCTGGCTGTAACATCCACCACCATCACCATCATCTTGACCTCGTGTGTGAACGCTCTCGCCACACTCCTTCACAGGTCGAGGACTTCAAGGAGCGCGTGTGCGTGCTCTTGCGCAGCGAGGCGAGCCACAAGATCCGCAGTAACAGTAACACGGGGTTTCCAGCTAAGCAGGCTACTCTTCTACTAGAGACACCCGCCAATACTCCAGCACACTTAAGTACTAGAGTACCGCCGGCTCCCGGCCGATAGACTACCGCTCCCGCCGGCTAGACTGACCCAAACAGCGGTCTCTGAGAGACATGTCTGGCAAGGAGCATATAGGAGAGGACCTTCCTCAGGGTCACAGTAGTGGCCTTGTGGCCAGTCAAGCCGGCAGAGCCGACTGGCGCTGACTGGAACGGTCCCCGCCTGGCAGTGCATGGCTGTCCAGCTCTCGTTTGCATGGGGCTCAGCCGGCGCCCCATGCCTCATGCATGGCCAGGTCCCACCCTCCAGGGGTGCATGGACGACAGAGTTGTCATGGAGGCTGCCTGAAGACCTTCCAACGCCAGTCACCGGCAGACGAGCGACCCTGAGGATGAGCGCGGTGACGAACGCTGCGATTGGTGAAGCGGATTTACTCGTGTTGCCTCGGCGGTCGCCACCGCTGAAGCCGTGATGGTAGCCCGCCTTCACGGGCAGCCATCTTGACCAATGTCCAGCATGCATTGACGGACGCCAGCTCCTCCGCTCGTCGATCAACTCGTCGAGATCGGTGCCGCATGGCGTCCTGCATGGGGGGAGGATAAGGGCCGTCTCCCAGCACGGGCCGCGGCAGCGCCGCGGCTACTCGCCAAGCCATGGCAGCGCCGGGCAAGCCGCTCCTGAAGTGTTCCACGAGGGGCAGTCTAGCAGGATCCGCACGCGGGCTTAAACGCCTGTTGAGTTTCCCCTGGCTGTAACATCCACCATCATCACCATCATCTTGACCTCGTGTGTGAACGCTCTCGCCACACTCGTTCACAGGTCGAGGACTTCAAGGAGCGCGTGCTCTTGCGCAGCGAGGCGAGCCACAAGATCCACACACGGGCTTGCACGCCTGTAGAGTTTCCCCTGGCTGTAACATCCACCATCATCACCATCATCCTGACCTCGTGTGTGAACGCACGCTCTCGCCACACCCCTGCACAGGTCGAGGACTTCAAGGAGCGCGTGTTCTCGGGCAGCGAGGCGAGCCAGGCGATGCACGAGATCCGCACGCGCGACCCAGCGTTTGACATGAACCTGTTCCTGCGCTCGATCAAGCTTGACGCGCCGATCGTGACCAAGGCGTTCCTGAAGCACGACATGGCCTCGCTGTCGGACCACTGCGGGCCCGAGATCATGCAGCGCCTCGAGGGCCTGTGTGCCGCGCTCAAGCAGCAGGTGCGTGGCTACACAAAGTTAGGCCTTCCCTCTGATGGGGGCGCGGTGGCAGGGCACGGAGGCGCTGCTCTGGGCATGTTTCTGTTAGCACAAATCTTGTGCTCGGGACCATTTTGTGTGTCCGTTTGCCGACATCGTGATGTGCTGCATGTGCGCAGCGCAGCCGCGGGGTCACGCGGGGTCTCGATGCCACGCTGCGCAACCACGCACCCGACTGTCAGTCCTGAAGCGACCCCGCCCCTAGCTAACTGCTTTTCCCCATGCCCCTGCCTCAACACGCAGGAGCTGCACGAGGACCCCACGATCTTGTTTGTCGGCGACGCCCCCCCCTCAACTCATGATGCGCACACACACGCACAGACACGGACATTCTCACCTCCACCGCCCCCACAGGAGCTTCACGAGGACCCCACAATCCTGTTTGTCGGCGACGCCGAGGTCGTCGAGGTGCGCGTGATGGACGGCGACCCGTTTGTCATCGCACAGTTCCACTGCCAGCAGCTCAAGTGCGTGCGCGACAAGTTCGGCAACGTCGTCGAGGGGTCGCCCGACACGATCCACCGCGTCTACTACTTCTGGGGGCTGCAGCAGGAGAAGGCTGGCGTGGTGACGGCCGACGGCGAGCTGCTGCCGCCACGCTGGGTCATCAAGGACATGCTATGGCAGTCGATGCTGGCGCTCATTTAGTTGAGTTGGGCGCGCGCGTTGCATGCGTGCACGCAAGCACACACGTGTGGGCGCGTGGGTGTCGGCGGCGGAGGACGTCTGCTGCTGCCAGCTAAGTGACATGACGGTGGCGTGCGTAGCAGAGTTGGACCCACCGCGACGGCCGCGTGTAAGAGATCTGGAATCGCATTTCGGCGGTGGTGGCCAGCAGCTCAAGTGCGCGGCAAGTTTAAGAGATCCACCGACAAGATCCACCGCGTGTGCTACTTCTGGGGCTGCAGCAGGAGAGGGCGGGCGTGGTGACGGCTGGCGGACGGCTGGCTGCTGCCGCCGCGCTGGGTTGTCATGCTTTGACAATCGGTGCATGCGCTCACTGAGTGGAGTTGGGCGGGTGTCTCGTACACGCGTGCGTGTGTTTGCGGGAGCGCAGGCGCGTGGGCCGCCCCCTGCTCTCTGCCAGCGTGGCGGCGGTGGACCAGCGTGCGTGGCGGAGGTGGACCAGGTGGCCGTTGTAGGCGGCCGTGTGTATGAAGCCTGGTGTCACAAGACGTCCCAGCCCTGGCAAGGCGGCAAGGCCCTGGCCCTGGCAAGCTGTGGCGAGTAAAGCGGTGAGGCATAGTGGGTGCCAGGCGTTGGGTGCCGACGGTCGTCAGCATCTCGAGATCCTCTCTTCACGCCACCTCAGGCGGGCGGTCGCTCTCCCCCTGTGGCACCTGGAATTGCAGTTGGGCGGTGGCGGCTGTGCGCACCACCACCAACGTTATTACCACTGCATAACAACAACAGGAGGAGCAAGGAGCACCAACCACTCCCCCTTACAAAGATCTGCATATTCCACACAGCGCCGCGTGAGCTCGTGTGCGCCTGCGCACGCGACCCTTCCTTTATTGCTGCTCGTGCGCACTGGCACACATCTCCCCCCTCCCTTTTCCTGGCAGCGCACTACCACCTGACCACGCGCCCTCATCCAATACACGCGCCCCCATACGAGCCACCACCACCACGCGTCGTTCAGTTGCGGCCCATTGTCGAGTTCAGCCACACGAGCCCGAGCAGCCCGGCGCCGAGCGAGCCCCACACCGCGACCTGGAACGACGCCATGACGCCCTGCGAGGTGTTTTTGTGTGTGGCGCGGACACAATCAATTGACATCACTTGTGCACCCGAATGAATGGCGTGTGCACGCGTTCAGGCCAACGATATATCCAGGCCGGCGCCGGGCGAGCCCCACAGCGCGACCTGGAACGACGCCATGACGCCCTGCGACGTGTTTTTGGGTGCGGCGTGTCAATTGTGCACCCAAATGAATGGTGTGTGCACACGTCAAGGTCGAGGATATGTCCAGGCCGGCGCCGAGCGAGCCCCACACCGCGACCTGGAACGACGCCATGGCGGCGCCCTGCGAGGTTTCGTTGGATGAGGTACGGTGTGGTGTGTTTCAATTGAACACCCAAATCAATCGTGTTGTCGCCATCCATGGAAGCAGTTAGGATATATTTTTACGCCTTTAATGATAGGTGTCCCTGACTGCAACATCCATCATCATCATTTTGGACGCATCGCATAAGAGCTCTCCTTTTTGCTCTAGGGCTAGCCGTTGGCAAAAGGCAGCCGGCTGGTGGCTGCCGCCCAGTGATTTCCTTTTCATGATTTTTAATTATTCTTCCACAGCCGGATTTTGCTTTGACCTCGTTGTCCGTTGACTTCCGTAGGTAGGTAAGTTGTAAGCTCTTGACAACCTCTATCTGGCGGGCTCCTCAGACTCACAACCCACTGAATGGGTTGAGCTGTGTTCAAGATCAAAGTACAGTCGGAATACAGCTAAATGGCTGTGGACAGCCGAAAAGGAAATCACTGCTGCTGCCCCTCACAAGTAACTTTTCGGGACAGAACTGGACTTGGGTCTAGGCAGTGGTACGAGGACGAGAAGGTGGTCTTCGCTGGAAAGCCAATGTTACTGTTACTGTTGATGTCGCCATGTGCTACCACACCAGGCGCGCGCCCGGGTTAAGGGTTATTAGGGTTAATGGTTTTAACCTAAACCCTTAAGTAACCCTTTAGGGTTTAGGGTCTAAAGTTAGAAACCCTTAACCATAAGCCCTTAACTCTAAACCCTAAACCCTTAGAAACCCTAAACCCTAATCGTAAACCGGTTACAGCAGAGCCAGCAGCCCAGCAGGATCGGGACGCGCCGCCCTTACACGCCCCAGCGACACACACACATGCACGCACACATGCACACACACACACATGCACCAACACACACACACTTGCTGCAGTCCCTGTGACACACACACACACACACACACACACACACGCACCTGCTGCAGCCCCTGCGTAAACTCGCCCTTCTCGGAGTCGGACAGGGGGATTGAGTCAAACTGCGCATTGTGTGTGTGTGTCAGTGCGCGGTGTGTGTGTGTGTGTGAGAGGGGAGGTGCGTGTGGCCAACGCCAAAGCCCGCGTCTGCAGGGGCGTGTGTGTGACGTGTGTGTGTGTGTATGTGTGTGTGTATGTGTGTGTGTGTGTGTGCGTGTGTGTGTGCGTGTGCGCGTTTGTGCATGTGTGCATGTGTGTGTATGTGTGTGCATGGGTGTGCACGTGCAAGGGTGTGAGTGCCTGTGCCTGTGCCTGTGCGTGTGCGTGTGTGTGCATGCCAAGGCAGGGCTTTGCGTGACGATGTGGAAGTTTGCACGTTGCCGGCACCCACCAGGGAAGACGAAACCTTGTCCATGTTTGCCCGCTCAATCGCGTCCTTCTCCATGCGGTCGAGTTCAGAGAGCGCAAGCAGGTGCGGCAGCGTGTTCTCCTCATCCACCATGCCTGCGGAAGGGTTTAGGGTTTAGGTTTGGGGGTTTTAGGTTTTAGGGTTTGGGGTTCAGGGTTTGGGTGGTGCGGCAGCATGTTCTCCTCATCCACCATGCCTGCGGAAGGGTTTAGGGTTTAGGTGTTGGGGTTTTAGGTTAAGAGGTTTAAGGTCTTAGGGTTAAGTTTTTGGCTGGTGCGGCAGGGCTCGATTAACAGAGGCGCGTTCACGTCGCCTAGCCCTGGACCCAGTAATGCGGCGCTGCTGGTGACGAGGATCTCCGTGCCGCTGACGAGCGGGGTAAAATACGACTGGCCCGGCTCCTGCTAGACTGCCCCTCGGTGGAACACTTCAGGAACGGCTTGCCCGGCGCTGCCATGGCTTGGCGAGTAGCCGCGGCGCTGCCGCGGCCCGTGCTGGGAGACGGCCCTTATCCTCCCCCCATGCAGGACGCCATGCGGCACCGATCTCGACGAGTTGATCGACGAGCGGAGGAGCTGGCGCCCGTCAATGCATGCTGGACATTGGTCAAGATGGCTGCCCGTGGAGGCGGGCTACCATCACGGCTTCAGCGGTGGCGACCGCCGAGGCAACACAGAGTAAATCCGCTTCACCAATCGCAGCGTTCGTCACCGCGCTCATCCTCGGGTCGCTCGTCTGCCGGTGACTGGCGTTGGAAGGTCTTCAGGCAGCCTCCATGACAACTCTGTCGTCCATGCACCCCTGGAGGGTGGGACCTGGCCATGCATGAGGCATGGGGCGCCGGCTGAGCCCCATGCAAACGAGAGCTGGACAGCCATGCACTGCCAGGCGGGGACCGTTCCAGTCAGCGCCAGTCGGCTCTGCCGGCTTGACTGGCCACAAGGCCACTACTGTGACCCTGAGGAAGGTCCTCTCCTATATGCTCCTTGCCAGACATGTCTCTCAGAGACCGCTGTTTGGGGTAGTCTAGCCGGCGGGAGCGGTAGTCTATCGGCCGGGAGCCGGCGGTACTTTAGTACTTAAGTGTGCTGGAGTATCGGCGGGTGTCTCTAGTAGAAGAGTAGCCTGCTTAGCTGGAAACCCCGTGTTACTGTTGCTGTTACTGCGGCAGGGTGCTCTCCTCATCCACCATGCCTGCGGCAGGGTTCAGGGTTGGGGTTTGGGGTTTGAGGGTTTTAGGGTTAAGGGTTTGGGGTTAGGGTGGTGCGGCAGGGTGTTGTCCTCATCCACCATGCCTGGCGGTGCGTGTGTGTGTGTGTGTGTGTGTGTGTGCATGTGTGCGTGCGTCTGTGTGTGTGTGCGTGCATGTTCGTGCATGCGTGCGTGTGTGCATACGTGTGTGTTGTGTGGTGCCCTTCCCCCCCTCCCCAACACGCACCTCCACCCCTGCGCCTCCAGCTCCAGAGGTCTGTCAGCTTCTGCTTGGTTGCCGCCATCGCCTGCAGCGCATTGGAGGATCAGGTTTTAGGGGGGTTGGAGTTTAGGTTTTCAGGGTTTAGGTTAGGGCTCAGGTCAGCCTGCAGCTCTACAGGCCTGTCAGCTTCTGCTTGGTTGCTGCCATCGCCTACAGCGCATTGGGGAATCAGGGTTTAGGGTTTTGGGGTTTCAGAGTTTTAAGGTTGAAGGGTTCAGGTTTCAGGGTTTCTAAACCCTAAGGTCTCAGGAGGGTTCAGGGCAGGGTTCAGGGCAGCCTGCAGCTCCACAGGCCTGTCAGCTTCTGCTTGGTTGCCGCCATCGGCTGCAGCGCATGGTGGGGCGGCGCAGCGTGGCGATCAGCGTGGTGGCGCTCGGGTGTGGCGCTGGCTGCGGCGAGCACGTCCACTGGCACACACAACAAAAACACAAACACGGATAATAACATGAACAATAAGAGCAGCAGCAGCAGCAACAACAACAAACACACCTCAATGGCGCCCAGCGCGACCGCGTCGCGCGCAAAGTGTGGCACCGTCCGCTGGCACAACGTTCTCGTCAAGCTTGTCCACACACATCCACACACACACACACGCACACACGTGTGCACCCACACTTAAACTCTTAACCCTCCGAACACGCACCTCTAAGTTATCGAATGAGATTTAAGTCACAAAGTCCGGCTTGGCGCTAGCCGCGGCGAGCACGTCTGCTGGCACAAAGAGCTCGCCCAGCTCGCTGTCCACACACACACACACACAAACACAAACACGCACGCACACACACACACACACACGCACACACACGTGTGAACCCACACCGAAACCCTCAACCCCCCGCACACGCACCTCTAAGTCATCGAGTGCGACCGCATCGCGCGCAAAGTCCGGCTTGGCGCTCGCAGCGGCGAGCACGTCCGCTGGCACAAAGTTCTCGTCAAGCTCGCTGTCAACGATCGCTTGGATCGCAGCGCGTGCGCGCGCCATGTCGAAGTTGCGCGGCGTGCCCTTAGGGATGAGGTTTGAGACCTGCGGATTTAGGGTTTAGGGTTTAGGGTTTAGGGTCAGGGTTTAGGGTTTAGGGTTTGAAGCTTACTGATTGTTGTGTGGCGTGTGTGCGCGCGCCATGTCGAAGTTGCGTGGCGTGCGTGCCCTTGGGGATCAGGTTCGAGACCTGCGGCTGGGTGTGTGGGCCGGGTTTAGGTCAAAGGGTTTGGGGGTTGGGGTTTCAAGTTTACCGATTGCTGTGTGGTGTGTGCGCCCGCGCCGTGTCAAAGTGCACGGCGTGCCTTTGGGGACCAGGTTCGAGACCTGCGGATCGGTGTGTGGGGCGGGTTTAGGTCTAGGGGTTTAGGGTTTAAAGTTTACTGATTGTTGTGTGGCGTGTGTGCCCGCGCCGTGTCAAAGTGCACGGCGTGCCTTTGGGGACCAGCTTCGAGAACTGCGGTTGGGTGTGTGGGGCGGGTTTAGGTCTAAGGGTTTAGGGTTTATGGGTTAAAGTTGACCGATTGTTATGGCCGCGCGCGCCATGTCGAAGTTGCGCGGCGTGCCCTAGGGGACCAGGTTTGAGGCCTGTGGTTGGGTGTGTGGGGCGGGTCTAGGTCTTAGGGTTGTGCGTCACAAACGACTGTAAAATCCATCATCATCATCAGGGTTAAGGATAAAAAGGTTTAGGTTGACCAATTGTTGTGTGGTGTGCGCGCGCCATGTCGAAGTTGCGTGGCGTGCCCTTGGGGATCAGGTTCGAGACCTGCGGATGGGTGTGTGGGGCGGGTTTAGGGTTGAAGTCTTAGCGTTTAGGGTTTATGGGTTAAAGTTGACCGATTGTTGTGTGGCGTGTGTGCGCGCGCCATGTCGAAGTTGTGCGGCGTGCCCTTGGGGACCGGGTTGGGGGCCTGCGGGTGAGTGTGTGTGGCGGGTCTAGGTCGTAGGGTAGTGCGTCACACACGACGGTAAAATCCACCATCGTCATGGATAAAGGGATTTAAGTTGACCGATTGTTGTGTGGTGTGTGCGCGCCATGTCAAAGTTGCGCGGCGTGCCCTTGGGGGCGAGGTTCGAGGCCTGCGGATGGGTGTGTGTGGCGGGTTCAGTGGTTTCCTTTTGGGCAGCCATCAGATCCCACCTGCCATGCGGGACGTCTCGGGCGCGCTGCACAGCGGTCCAGACAGTTACAGTTACAGTTACATCGGCTTTCCAGCAAAGACTACCTCTAGTCCTAGTACCACCGCCTAGACCCCAGTCCAGTTCTGGCCCGAACAATTACTTGTGAGGGGCGGTAGCCACCAGCCGGCTGCCTGCCAACGTGTAGTCCCAGAGCAAAAAGGAGAGCTATTGTGCGACGCCTCCAAAATAGGTCCTAACTGCTTCTAGGGGATAGGGGGTCAAGTGGCGCTTGCCAATCTACTTGACCGCCGTGGTGGAGGGGCCGGCGCCTGAGGGGCAGCCGGACCGTACACCACGGCTCTCCACCCGACCCTATCCTGAGCACGCTCAAACGCCGTGTCCGAAAAAGTCTTCCAATCAGAACGAGTGCCACTAGTTTCGCCTAGCTGCTGAATCAGTAGCTTAAGAAAATAGTGTCGGGAGGAGGCTGGAGGCCGGCCTTGCTGCCGAGCCACATCCATTGTGCAGTCAAAAGTCGTACGAGGAAGACGAGAAGCCGGCATGCGCATCACATGGCCTAGCCACTGCATTGATCGCTTTGCCACAAGCTCTCAATTGGCTCAGTGTCGCACGCCTGCCGAATATAAGTTAATCTGTGCCGGTCGACCAGGCGCACACCCAGAATGCGACGAAGGCAGTAAGAGTGGGCAACCTCCAATCGAGTCAGTTGTGTTTTAGTAGGGGCCCATGTTTCGCAGCCGTACAGAAAATGGGGCAACACGAAAGTGTTGTAAACCCGCATCTTAGACTAGTCTAGGTCCAGTGCGTGCGCGCGTGTGGGGGTTTACCCTCACCCCTACCAGGTAGCCAGCCAGTTTCCCACTGAAACTGAGTTTAAGGTGTCGGGCGCTAGCGCCGACACCGGTCTTATACATCATTACTGGTGTCACACAGACTGTAAGATCCATCATCATCATCATCATCAGACTGCACTTGCATCTTCTTGCTGGCCCAGATCTTATCAAAAGACGCAAACACGCCCAGCGCGCGACCGACACGCACACCGATCTCCTTTTCCACACCACCACTCTGGGTTATCCAACTCCCTAGATACTTAAATGCAGAGACGGTCTTCTTTCACCACCAGTCAGCGCAAACATGGGCAGATCCGCGTCAAAATCTGCTGGCAAAATCATCACTTCTGTCTTGGCGGCGTTGATTTGCATGCCAAAGCTAGAGGACACTTTGTCAAGGATTTTCAGCATAAGCGCCAACTGAGCTGGGTCATGCGAGAACAAACATATCTGCCCACGTTTGCGCTGACTGGTGGTGAAAGAAGACCGTCTCTGCATTTAAGTATCTAGGGAGTTGGATAACCCAGAGTGGTGGTGTGGAAAAGGAGATCGGTGTGCGTGTCGGTCGCGCGCTGGGCGTGTTTGCGTCTTTTGATAAGATTTGGGCCAGCAAGAAGATGCAAGTGCAGTCTAAGATGCGGGTTTACAACACTTTCGTGCTGCCCCACTTTCTGTACGGCTGCGAAACATGGGCCCCTACTAAAACACAACTGACTCGATTGGAGGTTGCCCACTCTAACTGCCTTCGTCGCATTCTGGGTGTGCGCCTGGTCGACCGGCACAGATTAACTTATATTCGGCAGGCGTGCGACACTGAGCCAATTGAGAGCCTTGTGGCAAAGCGATCAATGCAGTGGCTAGGCCATGTGATGCGCATGCCGGCTTCTCGTCTTCCTCGTACGACTTTTGACTGCACAATGGATGTGGCTCGGCAGCAAGGCCGGCCTCCAGCCTCCTCCCGACACTATTTTCTTAAGCTACTGATTCAGCAGCTAGGCGAAACTAGTGGCACTCGTTCTGATTGGAAGACTTTTTCGGACACGGCGTTTGAGCGTGCTCAGGATAGGGTCGGGTGGAGAGCCGTGGTGTACGGTCCGGCTGCCCCTCAGGCGCCGGCCCCTCCACCACGGCGGTCAAGTAGATTGGCAAGCGCCACTTGACCCCCTATCCCCTAGAAGCAGTTAGGACCTATTTTGGAGGCGTCGCACAATAGCTCTCCTTTTTGCTCTGGGACTACACGTTGGCAGGCAGCCGGCTGGTGGCTACCGCCCCTCACAAGTAATTGTTCGGGCCAGAACTGGACTTGGGTCTAGGCGGTGGTACTAGGACTAGAGGAAGTCTTTGCTGGAAAGCCGATGTAACTGTAACTGGGCTGTCCACAGCCATTTGGCTGTATTCCAGGTGTTTTTTGACCTTGAACACAGCTCAACCCATTCAGTGGATTGTGTGTCTGACAAGCCCGCCAGATAGAGGTCGTCAAGAGCTTTCAAATTACCCAAATCTTAGGGGTAACTCAGGACAAACGTTCAACGGGAGGTCAACGGTCAACGAGGTCAAAGCAAAACCCGGCTGTGGAATAATTAATTGAAAAACCTGAAAAGGAAATCACTGGGCGGGTTTGAGGTTCAGGGTTTAGGGTTTAGGGGTTGAAGTGTACCGATTGTTGTGTGGTACGTGCGCCCGCGCCATGTCAAAGTTAAGCGGCGTGCCCGTGGGGATCAGGTTCGAGGCCTGCGATCGGGTGTGGGGCGGGTTTAAGGTTTAGGGTTTAGGGTTTCGCGTTTCAGGTTTTAAGTTGACCGATTGTACTGTGGTGTGCGCGCGCCATGTCGAAGTTGCGCGGCGTGCCCGTGGGGACCGGGTTGGAGGCCTGCGTGTGTGTGGGGCGTGTGTGGGGCGTGAGTGGGGGCGGGGGTGTGGCGTGTGTGGGGGGCGGATTTGGGGGTCGGGTGTGGGGTGGGTGTGGGGCAGGTGGTGAGAGCGGGGCAGCAGGTCGCCTACCGGTGGTCATCACCTCATGCCAGCATCGCGGTGAAGGTCTAGTGTTAAAAGGAGGGTGGTTTGCCCCGGATTGGGGACACTCTTCCCCCTTTTTTTGCATGCATGCCATGGCTCCCATCTGGCGAGGGTGGGCACGTTGGAAAGCTCACACTTCAGACTACTTGCTGACGGTCTCAGTTTCTTCAAATTCAAATCCCTGCAGTTGCTAGGGGATCTCAAACTTGGGGGATTCCAAACTGGCGACAAGTATTAAAAAAATGCTCCCCTGGAGATATGCCCCCCCACACTTCATATCGCGGTGCAGGTCTAGGGGACACACCCCCGCGGGCCTGTGAACCCCCGCCGTTCCCCCACAGGGAGGAAGTCAGATCTGGGGGTCGAGTGCCCTGTCTAGGTCCAGCCCCGACCCACTAGTCCCCCACCACCAGTAGCCAGCCACCCGTCTGTAGTGCTCGGGCGCTGTACGCCGAGCAAGGTCGAATACGCTGCCTGTAGGTGTATCACACACTGTAAAATCCGCCATCATCATCACACCCCACGAGTCATCACCATGACGTCATTAGCCACCTGATGATCATCGCCATCAGGCTCCACTCCACCACCAGCCATGATGAATTATTTTACAATCCACTGCCGGTGGTCACAGGTTTGGCTCCAAAGCTCCAGCGTGACTTAAGAGAGCAGGCACGAGGCCCACCAAAAAGGTGAAGCTACAAAAGTCCCACGGCATCACACCAGTATCACCACATGACATCATCGCCATCACACCAGTCACCAATCACACCTAGGTCACACCCTCAGTCACACCTGGAAGTACCGCACAGTCTCCAGGCGCCCCAGGTCCAGGCCCTTCAGCTCCTGCAAGATGATCTTGCACCCGCGCAGAAGCTCGGCCTTGCGCAGCGCTCGCTTGGCGACCTCCTCTGGGCTGGGCGGCGGGGGCGCCGCCGCTTCGGTGACGGGTTGGGTGGCGGCAGCGGCGGTGACGGGCTGGGCGGCGGCAGCGGCGTTGATGGCAGCGGCGGCAGCAGCGAGCGGGTTCGGCGCGGCGGCAGGGGCGGGCGGGGTCGCCGTAGCGGCAGCGGGGCCCGGCTGCGAGTAGAGAGCAGGCAGGTGGGGCGGGTGGGGAGGTGAACGTGCCCTCCCCCGCAACACGCACGCCCGTGGGGCCTCGATGTGCATGGGGCGTGTGGGTGCTTGCGCATGCATGCATGCGGGGCCGCGCAGGTGGGAGATCCCTGCTGGGGTGCACGCAGCAGCAACGCCCAACAGACACGCATGCACGCACATGTGCCGTGCATGCATGCGGCATGCATGCACGCTAACTTCGGGTTGGCTGGGGGGGCTGCCTGTGTGCCACACAAGCACGCCGATTGGTGCACCACCGTTTTCCCAATTGCAATTGCAACCCCCTCACCTCGGGTGCTGCAGAGACGATGCTCGCCATTCGCATGCGCGCGCCAGCGGAGGGAGCGCGCACGGCGCTGGAACCCATTAGTGTTCGTGGGCTCCTGGTGGTGCCCTGGAGGCTTTGCCCCCCACGCGCCTGCATGCGCATCGTGTTATTCATGGATGAGGCTGTGAGTAGGCGTGCACCAATCGCAGCACTATGGCAAAAGTGTGGGCTTGAAGGCTGCTGCAGGGGAGCGCCTGTCAGTGCTGGCCAACAGTGCAACACAAGCGCTCCAGCAAGTGCACTCATCAGGAAGAGTGGTGATGTTATGGAGGGGGGCAGAGGTCAGGCAGAGGGTACGGGGGATTCTTTGGGGGCGCCGTGTGTGCCCGATATTGCACAAGCGTGCGTTCCAGAGCCACCCCCATACACTCGCGTGTACACATACGGAGAACACTCCCCCCCCACACACACGGAGCACGAGGAGCCCCACCCTCCACCCCTCCGCCCCCCACGCAGTCAATCCATGGGCGGCCACGTTCAGGGGCATGCCGCGCATCAGGCCTGATGATGCACGCGCGCGTGCAGCGCACGCGCCCAGCCGCGGCACTGCAACGCTACGCACGCACCACAAAAATACACACACCATGTGCGCGGGCAACGGCTGCAGCAACTCTTGCACGCATGCGCGCCACTCAACCACTCACCTGTCTCGGTACACGGCACCGCAGCCCAGCAGTTGGTATGCGCGTCGCCGCTCACGACACCTCCGTCAGGATGGGGGCTGAGGTGCACGCAGGTGTCCGCAGGTGGCAGAAACAGACAGGCGGAGTGGAAGAGGTTGGGAGAGAGGTACTGGATAGGAAGTAGGAGACGGAACTAAAAAGAAGACAGAGGGACACCACGTAGGAGGGAGGGGCCCGAGAGCGCAGTGGGTCTGCAGACTCTCGTTTGATTACTAGCTCTCTCCGCGTGGCTCAAACTCAGGCTGCAGCACAAAGAGATTACATCAAGGTCGTTGTTGTAAGGTCACCCATTTCACACCAGTCGTCACATCCTGACACGCCACACTAGTGTAGTAGTTCCTAACGGCGCCCATACCACTTATTTATCTGTAACACGCAGTACCGCGTCTATCTCGTACTACACCAGTATGCGCAGCTCAAGGTCCTTTCTGCAGCAGCGCTCAACTTTGTGAGTCCCCCTTGCGCTTCACTTGATCGCTCCCATCACCATTGTAAAACCCTACTTGGCCGTAGAAGGGGCATCGAGCTTATGCGCGGGGCGGGGATCCAGCTCGTCCTTGACAAACCAAAAGTCTGTGCGCGGTACGGGTGGGGAGGGAGGGAGGAGGGTCAGACAAGCCATCACAATGCACGCATCAACACACATCACAGCAGACACGCGCACAACAGCACAGCAGACGCACACACACGCCCACCTTCGTTTGTGAACTGGACATGGAACGCCTTTGACCTGATCACGTCCGTCACGTCGGTCAGTCTCTCCATCACGTCCCCGACTTCTGCGAGCTGCTTACCGTACATCTTGGCATAGTTGTACACTGCACCGAACCCTCCCCAGGTGAGAATTGACACACCTCCGGGCTAGTGGGCTGCGACCCATAGCTTCCCAGTACCTTCCAGGGTGCTCTACCATGCGCACCTCCTATACATATTCTGCATGCACTCCGCGGCTGAGGCCATAGCCCCTGTCCTATGTTAAGAATGCTGTACATCACACGCTTCGCCTGGGTGTTGAACTCCTTGACCTCGACCAAGATGTTGTCCGATCCGTGGCGCTTGAAGAACGCCTCGGACGTGTTGGAAAACACCTTGCCCTCGTGCCCCTCGGTGTCCACCTTGACGAGCAGCGCATGCTCGTGCACGGCGTCCACCAGGGGCACGAGCGGGAACTCGGTTGTCTAAACAGCAGCAGTCCCATCTGAGCTGCTAGATGGCACCACAGACACGCCACCAAGTCCCCACGCCTCATCGTGGACCATCTGCCCATGCCCCCTCTGGTGGTTCAGTTCGACAACGACTGGCGGGGGACGTGGTGCTAGAACTCATTGGTGTTGTGCTCACTTTGAAACAAGACGTCCCGGAACCCGCTTATGGTGCTTTTGGGGAGGGCCTTCTTTGTGGTGGTGATTGCTTTGCACCCGCCACCGTGTGTGGGTGGCGCCACCGTGGGGCTTTCCCCCTGTCATCGGCAGGTCTTCAGCACTGCTGGAGCTTTGGAACGAGACCGCCAGAAGTTGATTGTCAACCCAACATCATCATCTCTCCTAGTTTACCACGGGGGCCTGTGGGCCTGCTTACCACTCACACTGGCAGGCGTGCTGGCAGGCCCACCACGACCACCATCACAAGCGCGAGTGCTACAGCAGCCCTTCGTGCCCCATTGCAGCCAATCACACGTCCAGGTCCCTCTTGGTGCCGCTGCCGGCCCCCCGCTTCTTGCCCCTCGCCCCTCCGCCTCCGCCGCTGCCTCCGCGCCGCCGCGAGTACCACACGAGCACGCACACCGCGACCAACCACAGAACCCACTCGCCGCGGAAGCCAAAGAGCGCGTACATGAGCGCCTCCCACACGTGCGCCGCCGCGCGCCACCACTGCGTCTCGTACATTGAGCCGCCAATCTGCAGAGAAGGGGGCGGGGCGCGGGGCGTGTGTGTGCGTTGTGTGAACGTGAATGGGTGTGTATGTGCGCGTGCACGCGCGCGTGTGTGTTTGTGTGTGTGTGTGTAGCGACGAGTCATCATCCGCTCCTGACAGACGCCCTTATGCATACCTCTGGAACGATATTGCCGTCCTATGTAACAATCTGGAATGGAATGGGTGAGTGTGTTTGTGTGTGTGTCCATGGATGTGCACATGTGTGCACGTGCGCGTGCATGGGGTACAGCTCAAGCGCCACAAACGAAGCCCAGCACACATCACGAGACATGTGTGCATGCATGTGTTTTTACGTTTCTGTCTCTGTGTCTCTCTCTCATGTGTGTGCGTGCGTGCATGTGTGCGTGCGTCCGCCACACTTGTATGTGTGGGTAAAGCTCATGCGCCACAGCGCCGCCCAGCACACAAAGTGTGTGCATGCGTGTGTGTGTGTGCGTCTCTCTCCCTCTCCCTCCCTCTCTCCCCCTCTCTCACTCTCTCTCTCGCTCTCTCGTGTGTGCGTGTTCTCTCGGTCTCTCTCTCCCTCTCTCTCTCTCTCTCTCATGTGTACGTGCCTATGCATGCGTGTGTCTGCCACACCTGTAAGTGTGGGTACAGCTCAAGCGCCACAAACGCAGCCCAGCACACGGCCTCCAACAGCTTGACAAGCAGGATAAATCGAAAGAACACAGCACAGCCGAGGAACAGGAACAGGAGGCCGGTGTACAGACGGTCGTTGTAGTCTTTGTTGAAGGTGGCCTGAGGTGTGTGTGTGTGTTTGTGTGTGTGTGTGTGTGTTTGTGTGTGTTTGTGTGTGTGCACATGCCTGCCTGCGTGCGTGTGTGTCTGTGTGTGTGTGTGTGTGTGTGTGATGAATCGGAAGAACACTGCACACTGCAGATGAGGAGCAGGAGCACGGTACAACCCATACGCAAAAACAACATAAGCAGTGCAGGACACTGTTAAGCCATCGTTGAAAGCTGTCAGTCATCATCCTGACCAACCCCGCAACCAGACAGCGGGCGGGCCCCGGCTCCACCCAAACTCTTCACCCCCCACCCCCCCCACCCCCCACACCCATACCGAGTCGCATATCCGTCCATCAAACGGTGTGCGCGTGCGCCCCAGCCACACTCTTCACACACACTCTATGTCCAACACCTGCGCGTGTGCGCGCGCCTTGGCCCGCCCCCCAATCAAACAGCGGGTAGGCCCTGGCCCCAGCCACAGCCACACCCTGGCCCCAGCCCCAGCCACACTCTCCACACACCCCACACATGTGTGTGTGCACACACACCGCACCTGCGTGCGCGCGAGCGCCTTGACCAGCCGTCCGTAAAACTGCAGGCTCGTGTGCGCCAGACACACTCTTCACACCCCACACTCCCCATACCTGCGCGCGTGCGAGCGCCTTGACCTGGCGTCCATGGAACAGCGTGCATCCCAGCCACACTCTTCACACCCCACACCCTCACCCCACACCTGCGCGCGCGCGAGCGCCTTGGCCCGCCCCCCCAATCAAACAGCAGGCAGGCCCTGGCCCCAGCCACACTCTCCACACCCCAACCCCCCACACCTGCGCGCTCGAGCGCCTTGATGAGCCGTCCATGGAACAGCAGGCTCGTGTGCCCCAGCCACACTCTTCACACATACCCACACTTCCCACACCTGCAATGCGCGCGCGAGAGCCTTGACCTGGCGTTCCATGAACAGCAGGCTCGCCCTGGCCCCTGCCACACTCTTCACACCCCACACCGACACCCCACACCCCACACCCCCACACCTGCGCGCGCGCGAGCGCCTTGATGAGCCGTCCGTCAAACAGCGGGCGCGCTGGCCCCTTGCAGCGCTGCTCAAACGCCGCGCGGCACGCAGCGAACGTGGCGTTGAATTTTCGGACGGACGGGAGGCGCATGCCCTGTGCGACAGGGCGTCGGGTGAACATGGTTTGTACAGGGTTACCGCAAGTGTTGCGCAGGGTTAAGCATGTTACGCGGGGTTGAGCTTGCGGACGGGCGGGAGGCGCATGCCCTGCGTGCGGCAGGCATATGATGAACTAGGTATGTACAGGTTTAATAACACAGGAGTTATGCACGAGTTAACACAGGGGTTAACACAGGAGTTAACAGGAGTTTACAGGAGTCGACACAGGAGTTAACAGGAGTTAACACAGGAGTTAACAGGAGTTAACACAGGAGCTAATGCAGGATTTAACAAAGGAGTTGACACAGGAGTTAACAGGAGTCAACACAGGAGTTAACGCAGGAGTAAATGCAGGATTTAATACAGGAGTTAATGCAGGGTTGCTGGTGGCACGCGGCGGACGTCGCGCTGAACTTGCGGGCCGATGGCAGGCGCATCCCTCACAGCAGCATCATAGCAGAGCATCGGGCCACCCCATCACCCGAGCACCCATCATCGGAGCACCAGAGCAGATCCACGCATCAGAGCAGCATGTGCACCAGTGTGCCTCGTTATCGCAGACCCACCACTAAAGAGAGGCCACTGCTGTGCACTCTGCCACTGCTCCCCTGCAGCTGTTCCAGCACCCCGTCGCGTCCCGACTCTCGCTCACTGCTGCACGCAGCACGCGCCCAACACACTAAACAACCGATCAGCATATACGACTATAAGTAACAATATTGACAACCAGCGTTAAACGACAGGGTTGTAAGAACCACTACGCACCTGTAACTGGTCCAGCTCCCCCTCACACCCCGACTCGAGCTCACTACCAGCAGCACAGCAGCACAGTTACAGTTACAGTTACATCGGCTTTCCAGCAAAGACTACCTCTAGTCCTAGTACCACCGCCTAGACCCCAGTCCAGTTCTGGCCCTAACAATTACTTGTGAGGGGCGGTAGCCACCAGCCGGCTGCCTGCCAACGTGTAGTCCCAGAGCAAAAAGGAGAGCTATTGTGCGACGCCTCCAAAATAGGTCCTAACTGCTTCTAGGGGATAGGGGGTCAAGTGGCGCTTGCCAATCTACTTGACCGCCGTGGTGGAGGGGCCGGTGCCTGAGGGGCAGCCGGACCGTACACCACGGCTCTCCACCCGACCCTATCCTGAGCACGCTCAAACGCCGTGTCCGAAAAAGTCTTCCAATTAGAACGAGTGCCACTAGTTTCGCCTAGCTGCTGAATCAGTAGCTAAAGAAAATAGTGTCGGGAGGAGGCTGGAGGCCGGCCTTGCTGCCGAGCCACATCCATTGTGCAGTCAAAAGTCGTACGAGGAAGACGAGAAGCCGGCATGCGCATCACATGGCCTAGCCACTGCATTGATCGCTTTGCCACAAGGCTCTCAATTGGCTCAGTGTCGCACGCCTGCCGAATATAAGTTAATCTGTGCCGGTCGACCAGGCGCACACCCAGAATGCGACGAAGGCAGTTAGAGTGGGCAACCTCCAATCGAGTCAGTTGTGTTTTAGTAGGGGCCCATGTTTCGCAGCCGTACAGAAAGTGGGGCAGCACGAAAGTGTTGTAAACCCGCATCTTAGACTGCACTTGCATCTTCTTGCTGGCCCAAATCTTATCAAAAGACGCAAACACGCCCAGCGCGCGACCGACACGCACACGACCGATCTCCTTTTCCACACCACCACTCTGGGTTATCCAACTCCCTAGATACTTAAATGCAGAGACGGTCTTCACTTCACCACCAGTCAGCGCAAACGTGGGCAGATCCGCGTCAAAATCTGCTGGCAAAGACAGCAGCACACAGCAGCACACATGGCTGCAATCGACCAGCTGGCTGTGACAGGCCGCGCTAGGCCAGTCACAGGTGTTACAGCCCGGTATGTCAAACGTTGCACACGCGTTGCAACGTTGACATAGTAGGAGTTACAGGAGTTACTAGTGTGGGGATGAGAGGCTCAAGAGAGAGCTCTCAGTTCCCCTCGGCTTCTTTGGCATGGGTTGTGTTACATGAAGATTTGCCCGCTTTCTTACAGGCCGCACCAGGCCAGTCACACTGGCTGTGCTGCTAAGTATCACAACTACAGGTTTGTAAGAACCACGCGCAGCTGATCCAGCTCCCCTTCACACCCCGACTCGAGCTCACTACACAGTATAGCACACACAACTATAACATCAATCATCGAACCTCACAAGTATTGCACCCCTCTTCTACAGGGTCATAACCACTGCACACCTGCAACTGGTCCAGCTCCCCCTCGCACCCTGACTCGAGCTCGCTGCACAGCTGGTTGCTCGCCGCCAGGTTCTCGTTCTTCTTCACGCGCCACTCGCGCTCGACCGACTCGGCGAGCTCGACGGCGAGCTGCTCGCCGCGCTTGCGCCCGACGACGGTCGCGGAGAAGAGTGCATGGGCTGCGGCCTGTTTGTGGTCGTGGTTGTGGTCGAGGGTCAGTCGAAGGTTAGCTTGCGTTTGAGGCCTTTTGGGGGGGGGGTCCAGAATAGCCCGACGGCTGGTCGCCGCGCTTGCGGCCGACGACGCTCGCGGAGAAGTCTATGGGCTTCAGCCTGTGAAGGGTTGTTCAGGTTGAGGGCTTAGATGCTAGGGCGTGGCCAGACACGCAGCCTGTGCTCTTGGCCCGACCCACTCGCACGAACTCTCCAGACCAACTAGCACCTCAGCCGTATGCCCCGCCTCCGTCGTGTCCTCCTCGTCCATCAACAAGCCCACAAGCACACAGTTCAGCGCAGCGCAGCACAGCACAGCATAGCACAGCACGGCATATCACAGCACAGCACACCAGCAACCAGCACAGCACAGCAACCACACACACACACCTGTACCTCCACCTCTTGCATGCCTTCCTCGTCCATTGGCACGCCCACGAGCACGCAGCACAGCACACAGCACAGAATAGCAAAGCACAGTGCAGCACACGCATACCCACGGTTGCCGTATGCTCCACCTCTTGCATGCCCTCCTCGTCCATCGGCACGCGCACGAGCACGCAGCACAGCGCATCACAGCACATCGCAGCGCAGCACAGCACAGTGCAGCACAGCATGCGCAAACCCACGTTTGCCGTGTGCTCCACCTCTTCATGCCCTCCTCGTCATCGGCACGCCCACGAGCACGCAGCGCAGCACAGCAAATAGCACAGCGCAGCACAGCACACAGCACATAAAAGCACAGTGCAGCACACGCATACCCACGGTTGCCGTATGCTCCACCTCTTGCATGCCCTCTTCGTCTATCGGCACGCGCACGAGCACGCAGCACAGCGCAGCACATCACAGCGCAGCGCAGCACAGCACAGTGCAGCACAGCACGTGCAAACCCACGTTTGCCGTGTGCTCCACCTCTTCATGCCCTCCTCGTCACCAGCACGTCCACGAGCACGCAGCGCAGCACAGCAAATAGCACAGCGCAGCACAGCACACAGCACATAAAAGCACAGTGCAGCACACGCATACCCACGGTTGCCGTGTGCTCCACCTCTTGCATGCCCTCCTCGTCCATCGGCACGCCCACGAGCACGCAGCACAGCACAGAAAACAACACAGCGCAGCACACAGCACAGTGCGGCACAGCACATGCACACCCACATTTGCCTTGTGCTCCACCTCTTGCATGTCCTCCTCGTCCATCGGCAGCGTAAGGCCGCCGAGCGCGGCGCGGTACGCATGTACCGCCTGCGTGAAACAGCGGGGGGACAGCAGCAGGGGCGCGAAAGCAAGGTGCAACAACGTCAGAGGTGCAACAGCAGGGTGGTGCAGCAGGAAGTGCCAGCATCAAAGATTGGCGGCAGCATTTGCATCAGAGACGCCGCCAAGCGCGGCGCGGTACGAACATACTGCCTGTGTTCAACAGCAGGCGCAACGAGCAACAGGCAGACAAAGCAAGGTGCAACAACGTCAGGGGTGCAACAGCATGGTGCAGCAGCAGCAGTGTCAGCATCAGAGATTGCCGGCAGCGTTTGCATCAGAGACACCGCCGAGCGCGGCACGGTACGCACGTACCGCCTGTGCGCAACAGCGCGCGCAACAACAACAACAGCCGCAACGGCATCAGTGCCAGCAGAAACATTGACAGCGGCGCAGCACAGCGGCTGGTTGCATCAGATGCTGCTGCATACATGTAGAGTGGTTGCATGGGATGCTGCTGCACACGTGCAGAGTGTCACACCACAAGCACCCCACCGTACCACCTTGTGAACGCACGCACGCACGAACGCACACATATGTGCACACACACACAAGCAAACGGACATTTGCAACCATGTCTCGGTTGAAGACGTCCGGCATCAACGCCGCGTTGGGAATCTCTGCCTATGTGCCGATTACACCATTGCTGGGTCTGCTCATGCCTTCTGGCCTCTGGGCAGTTGCAGTAATGCTTGCTAGCTGGATCACACCCCACCCTGGTGCCGTCATCAATCACGTCCATCCCGCGCGTAAGCTGGCAGCTACCATGTAGCTTCCAGGCAGTTACCATGCACCTACCACGCAGCCACCAACCACCTACCTCGCAGCTACCATGCAGCAACCACCAACCCACCTTGGCCACGACGTCCCGGTTGAACACGTCCAGCATGGACGCAGCGTTGGGTATTTCCTGCACGTTGAGTGCGTCCACGAGCCGCCCCACTAGCCCAGCAAGCACAGGGCCCGTGCTGGGCTGCCCACCGATGATCTGCGTGTGCATGATGAGTGGCATTTGTAGCTTATTCGTGTTAGGGTCTAGGTTAGGTTTTAGGGTACACAGGTCTGCCGCCCCACTACACCAGCGGGGCACAGGGCCCGTGCTGGGCAGCCCGACGATGACCTGCGTGCAGGATGTGTGCGTGATGAGCGGGATTTGGGACTCGTTCGGTTTGGGGCTCACGATCCGTTAGTCCCACGAGACGGCAGGAGGGAAGCCATCAAAGTGAGTTTGGGGCTCCTAAGCAGGTAGCTGCCGTCGTGACAAAGACACACAGGTTGTTCTCTCTCTCTCTCTCTGACACCTTTGGCCATGCCATCTGCTCTACCAACGCCTTCAGCCCCCCGGGCGCTGCCTAGAGCGGAGATGTGTCCTCAGCGTCTCTCTCTCTCTCAATCTGTCTCTTTCTGTCTCACACACCTGGTTGGGTTTGCCATCTGGTTCACCAGCGCCTTCAGCCCGACGCTCTTTCATATTCCCCCGCACCAACACACACACACACACACACAGACATGCACATACACACACACCTTTGGTTTCGCCATCTGGTTCACCAGCTCCTGCAGCCCGTCCCTCTGAGCCACGTACTTGGGGTCCAGCTCAGAGTCGGGCAGCTCGCACAGTCGTATTCTGTCGAGGTGGGGCTGCGGGGTGTGGGGGGTTCAGGGTTTGGGGTTGATGCTTTGGGGTTGAGGGTTGAGGGTTTGGTCCTTGGGGTAAGGCTCAGAGTCAGGCAGCTCACACAGCCTTATTCTTTAAAAGTAGGCTGCGGGGTGTGGGGCTTAGGGTTGAGGGTTTGGGGTTGAAGGTTGGAGGTTTGATCCTTGGGGTCCAGCTAAGAGTCAGGCAGCTCACACAGTCTTATTCTGTGAAGGTGGGGCTGCGGGAGGGTTGTGCGTGTGTGTGTGTGAGTGTGTGTGTGTGCGTGTGTGTGTGTGTGTGTGTGCGTGGAAGAGAGAGTGGGAGAGTGGGAGTAAGAGAGTGCGAGCGTGCGAGAGTGAGAGTGGGAGAGAAAGAGATAGTGAGAGAGAGTGTTTGTCAGAGCGAGTCAGGGACAGAGAGGGAGAGAGAGAGAGAGAGAGAGGGAGGGAGAGAGAGGGAGAGAGAGAGAGGGACAGAGAGAGAGAGAGAGCGTCGAGGGTTCCCGACAGGGCCAGGTCCAAGGGCGCACCTGCGCCAGCGACCACCCCGTCGAGTCGGCTGCTATCGCGCAGAGCGACACACGTATCGCATCGTTCAGGGTCTTCTGTTTCAGTCTTGTTGGCCGTAGGGGTTGCAAATCGAGTTTTTCAAACCCAACCGCCGTTCGAAGGCGGTTCAAACCCAACTGCTGTCCCGCACCTGCGCCAGCGGCCGCCCGTCGAGTCAGCAGCGGTCGCGGAGAGCGACGCACGGATCACATTGGTCTGGGTCTAATCCAGGCTTGTTTTCCCTAGTTTTGTTTGCGACTCAACTGAATTGTCCGGGTTGAGACCCAACCGCGCACCAACCGCTCTTCAAGGGGTGCGAACCAACCTGGGCGAGCGAACACCCCGTCGAGTCGGCTGCTATCGCAGAGAGCGACGCACGGATCGGATCACTGGAGGTCCTCTTCAGGCGTTTGTTTTCAACCAACCCAACTTCAGGCATTTGTTTTCAACAAACCCAACCGCCCTTACATAATAAGGGTTCAAAACCAACTGCTGCCCTGCACCTGCGTCAGCGACAAGCCCGTCGAGTCGGCCGCTTTTGCGGAGAGCGACGCACGGATCGCATCGTTCAGGGTCTTTGGTTTCAGGCGTGCTTGTCTGAGGGGGGCCAATGGAGTTTTTCAAACTTAACCGCCGTTCAAAGGCGGTTCAAACCCAACCGCAAACCCAAACACTCTTCAAGGGTGCAAACCAACCTGGGCGAGCGACCACCCCGTCGAGTCGGCCGCGATCGCAGAGAGCGACGCACAAATCGGATCACTGAGGGTCCTCTTCAGACATTTGCTTCCAAAACACCCAACTTCAGGCATTTGTTTTCTATAAACCCAACCGTCTATTTAAAACAGTTCAAACCCTACCGCTCCCCGCACCTGCGCAAGCGACCACCCTGTCGAGTCGGCTGCTATTGCGGAGAGCGACGCACGAATCGCGTTGGTCTGCTCGATGTCGGAGTCTCGCCCCGGGTTGGGCACGGCTGACAGGGCCTCCGCCACGACGTCAGATGCGGTCTTGCCCTACACATGTGTGCGGGGGGGGAAGGGGAGCGGGGCCGTGTGTGTGTTTGTGTGTGTGTGGGGGGGGCTGCTGAGGGTTTGGCAAAGCTGAAAGGGCCTTGGCCACGTCAGATGCGGTCTTGCCCTGAAGGTCGTACACACACACATGCACAGCGCATGCGTGTACGTGCATGCGTGTGAGTGCAGGTGCATGCGCGAGCGTGTTTGTGCGCGTGTGGGTGCGCGCGCGAGAGTGCGTGCTTGCTCGTGTGCCCCTCCCCCCCCACACACAAACACACACCTACAGAAATTCCCTCTGAACCAGCCACGGCATCGCCCAGCTGTTGCCCCCACCCACCCTCCCTCAGAGACCCCCCCCCACCACACACACACACGCACACACACATACACTCACACAAACACCCACACAAATACCTGCAGAAAATCCCTCTGGATGAGCCACAGCATCGCCCCCTGTTCAAACTGCCCGGCTGTCGCCCCCCCCCCCCCGTTTCTTCAGAGACCCCCCCCCCCCACCACACACACAAACACCCCCCCCTTACACCTGCAAAAATTCCCTCTGGGTGAGTTGATGAGCCACAGCACCCCCATCCCCGAACCCCCCCCTCCGCTCAAGAGACGCCACACACACACACCTGCAGAAAGTCTCTCTGGATGAGCCACAGCATCGCCCCCGGTTCAAACTTCCCAGCGGTTGCCCCCCCCCCCCCCCCGGGACCCCATCCCCCCCTCCCCACACACAAACAACCTCCCCCCCCACACCTGCAGAAAGTGCCTCTGATGAGCCACAGCATCGCCCCCTGTTCAATCTGCCCAGCTGTCGCCCCCCTCCCCCTCCTCTAGAGACGCCCCCCCCACACACATGCAGAAAGTCCCTCTGGATCAGCCACAGCATCGCCCCGGTTTAAACTGCCCAGCCGCCCCCCTCCCCCCCATCAGCGCCCCTGACCCCCCACACACACACACCTGCAGAAAGTCCCTCTGGATGAGCCACAGCATCGCCCCCTGTTCAATCTGCCCAGCTGTCGCCCCCCTCCCCCTCCTCTAGAGACGCCCCACACACACACATGCAGAAAGTCCCTCTGGATCAGCCACAGCATCGCCCCCGGTTTAAACTGCCCAGCCGCCCCCCCCCTATCCCCCCCATCAGCGCCCCCCCCCTCGACCCCCCCCCCCACACACACACACACCTGCAGAAAGTCCCTCTGGATGAGCCACAGCATCGCCCCCGGTTCAAACTGCCCAGCTCTCGCCGCATCCCCCGGCAGGGGCAGCGCCGCCGCCCCTTGAGCTCCTGCACTCCCCGCCTTGCCACGCAGTTGTTGCAGCTGTTGCGACGTCGCTGTTGCTGTTGTTGCGGCCGGTGTCCCGCCAGGTGTGACCGTACCGCCGTCCGTACCGCCGTCCACACCGCGCTCGTACAGCCCGTTGGCGAGCTCGACCGCGAAGCTGCGCAATACGCGTGCAACACGTTGTGTAGGGGGGGGAGAGGGGTCATCGGCGAGCTCGACCGCGGAGCTGTGGATGTGTGGGGGTGTTGCAGAGGGGTGCTGCGAGGTTGGTGTCGTGTGCCGCCGTCCACACCCGGGCTGAGTCGCTCGTACCGCCCGTTGTTGCAGATGTGTGTTGTGGAGGTTGCTGTTGCAGATGTGTGTTGCGGAGGTTGGTGTTGCGTACCGCCGTCCAAACCCGGGCTGTGCCGCTCATAACGCCCGTTGGCGGGCTCGAACGCAAAGCTGCGCAACACGCGTGCAACACGTTGTGTAGGGGGAGAGAGAGGGGGGGGGGTGCATCGGTCGGCGAGCTCAACCGCGAAGCTGTGGATGGTTGTAGGGGTGTTGCAGATGGGTGTTGCGGAGGTGGGTGTTGTGTACCGGTTTACTTTACTTGTCCCCCGGTTAAAGCGGATTACATATTCCTGTCTCTGTCTTTCTCTCCTTCTCCCTCTCCCTCCCCACCTGAGCTTCCCAATGTCGCTCGCGCGGATCGTCTCAGACAAGGTATAAATCTGCAAGCTCGACGGAATCGGAGACAAAAATCACAAAAATTTGACCCTAAAACCCTGCCTAAAACCCCAAACCCCGATCTGCCCTTTACTGGATCCCACCTGAGCTTCCCAATGTCGCTCTCGTGGATCGTCTCAGGCAGGTTGTATATCAGCAGGCTCGACAGAATCGCAGACACCACTAGACAAGAGGAAAAAACAAACCCAACTGTCCTAAACTGCCCCTACCTGCCCTAGACTGGATCCCACCTGAGCTTCCCAATGCCGCTCTCGCAGATCGTCTCTGGCAGGTTGTAGATCAGCAGGCTCGACAGAATCGCAGACACAATCGAGACACTATGCAAAGGTGAAAAACTGCCCGGATCCCACCTGAGCTTCCCAATGTCGCTCTCGCGGATCGTCTCAGGCAGGTTGTAGATCAGCAGGCTCGAAAGAATCGCAGACACCGCAAACACGCGGTCGTCGTACGAGTTGGACTTGCCCGTCGATTCGAATCCCTGCGAGAGTGTGTGTGTGTATGCGTGTGCGTGTTGGTGTGTTTCTGTGCGTGTGTTTGGATGTGTGTGTGCGTGTGTGCGTGTGTGTGTGTGTGTGTATGTGTGCTGTGCCTGTGCCACACGGCGCGCCGCAGGTGCACACTTCTCATGGGCAGCGAGCAGAAGGACAATGTGTGGGGAAGCTGCCCCCGGAAGCACAGGCAGGCAGACACCGCATTGGTGAATGTGCAAGGGGAAGACATGCAAAACACACGCACACACACACACACACACACACCTCGGTGTCGAAATACAGCAGGGAGGAGGAGGAGCCGTTTGGAAGGTGCTTGACACACACACACACACACACCTTGGTGTCAACATACAGCAGGGAGATGGAGAAGCCGTCCGGAAGATGCTTCACACACACACACACACACATACACACACACAAACACACAACACAGCACACACACTGACACAAACACGCACACACACACGCACACACACACACACACACACGTACCTCTGTGTCAACATACAGCAGGGAGGTGGAGGACCCGTCCGGAAGGTGCTTGATACACACACACACGCACGCACACACACACACACACGCACACACACACACACCTCGGTGTCAACATACAGCAGGGAGGTGGAGGAGCCATCCGGAAGGTGCTTGACACACACACACACACACACACACACACACATACACACACACGCACCTCGGTGTCAACATACAGCAGGGAGGTGGAGGAGCCGTCCGGAAGGTGCTTGACCGGTGGCTCGCTCCACAGCCAGATGCCTTTGGTTTCGGTCATGCGCGTGTGGCCGACGCCAAAGCCCTCGTCTGTGTGTGTGTGTGTGTGTGTGTGGAGGGGGGGGGGGGGGAGAGAGAGGCGGCTTGCTCCACAGCCAGATCCCTTTGGTTTCTGTCGTGCGCGTGTGGCCGACGCCAAAGCCCTCGACTGTGTGTGTGTGTGTGTGTGTTTTGTGTGTGTGTGTGTGTGTGTGGGAGAGAGAGAAGCGGCTTGCTCCACAGCCAGATCTCTTCGGTTTCTGTCATGCGCGTGTGGCCGACGCCAAAGCCCTCGTCTGTGTGTGTGTGTGCGTGTGTGTGTGCGTGTGCGTGTGTGTGCGTGTGTGTGTGTGTGCGTGTGTGGGGGGGGGGGGGGGGAGAGAAAGAGGCGGCTTGCTCCAAAGCCAGATGCCTTTGGTTTCGGTCATGCGTGTGTGGCCGACGCCAAAGCCCTCGTCTACAGGGATGTTAAGGGCTCAGGGTTCAGGGTTTAGGGTTTTGTGTGCGTGTGTACGTGTGTGCGTGTGTGAGGAGGTGTGTGTGTGTGGCCGATGCCAAAGCCCTCGTCTGTAGGGGCGCCTGTGTGTGTGTGTGTTTTACATGGTGAAACCTTGCCACCCACCGCATGACACCCCGAGCAGCTGGTTGAGCGTGAATGACTTGACGCTCCGGTACGGCCCTAGCCCCCCCACCACCAATACCACAAAACCAGAAAACACCCTTAAAACAGGTCTTACACGTACGCGCCCGGAGGACCCTGGGGTGTGAGTTTGGGCCTAGACTACACATGTAGGGCGGGGGGGCTCTGCTAAGGGAGCCCGCAAGGCCACGCAGCGCGCCAGCCTACCAGTCCTTAAAAAAGCCCACAAACACCCTGCAACCCTGTAAGAGAGAGAGAGAGAGAGAGAGAGAGAGAGAGAGAGAGAGAGAGAGAGAGAGAGAGGGAGACCCACCGCACGACACCCCAAGCAGCTGGTTGAGCGTGAAACTCTTCCCGCTCCGGTATGGCCCAATCACGACGACCGGCGCGACGCTCCCATTAAGCGAGTTCAGCAGGTCCACACCCTCCCGCTGCACCGCAAGGTGTGAGGTGCCCTCGACTGGGAGGACGAGTGCGACCCTGTGGGGGGGGGAGGGGCGTGTGTGTGTGTGTGCGTGTGTGTGCGTGTGTGCGTGCGTGTGTGTGTGTGTGTGTGCACCCTCCTGCTGCGCCGCCAGTTGGGAGGTGCCCTCGATGGGGAGGACGAGTGCGACTCTATGGGGGGGGCGTGTGTGCGCGTGTGTGTGTGTGTGTGTGCGTGTGCGCGTGTGCGCGTGTGTGTGGGTGCGCGTGTGTGTGTGAGTGTGTGAGTGCATGTGTCCACCCTCATGTTGCATCGGCTCTAGGTAGGAGGTGCCCTCGATGGGGAGGACAAGCGCGATGCTGTGTGTGTGTGTGTGTGCGTGTGTGTGTGCACACCCTCCTGCTGCACCGCTAGGTGTCAGGTGCCCTCGACTGAAAGGACGATTCCGACTCTGTGGGGGGGGAGGGGCGTGTGTGTGTGTGTGTGCGTGTGCGTATGTGCACACCCTCCTGCTGCACCGTTACGTGTGAGGTGCCCTCGACTGGAAGGACGAGTGTGACTCTGTGGGGGGGGGAGGGGCGTGTGTGTGTGTGTGCGTGTGCGTGTGCGTGTGCTCAACCTCCTGCTGCACCGTTACGTGTGAGGTGCCCTCGAATGGAAGGACGAGTGTGACTTTGTGGGGGGGGAGGTGTGTGTGTGTGTGTGTGCATGTGTCCACCCTCATGTTGCACTGGCTTTAGGTGGGAGGTACCCTCGACGGGGAGGACGAGCGCGATGCTGTGTGTGTATGTGTGTGTGTGTGTGTATGCGTGTGGGGTCCTTGTTGGTGCACCGCTAGATGGTATGTGCCCTCGACTGACAGCTTGAGCTAGATACTGTGTGTGATTTGTGTGTGTGTAATTGTGTGTGTGTGTGTGTGTGTGAGAGTGAGTGTGTGCGTGGCAGCGCGTCTTGTGGCGGGGACGCACAGTGGCTCACGCAGCATGCACGCTCAGGAGGGCTATTATGCCTCACGCACAGCGTGGGACCAGGTCATGGGGGGCTCCCTCATGCATGGCTCCCCCCATGCGCGCTCCTTCCATGCACCACTCACGGGTGTCCGGCAGCAGCGCATCCATGAGGGCACGCCGATGCCACGAGCAGCAGCAGGTACGCCAGGGGGCGCCGACCAAAGCCCGCTCGACCACAGCCTGTTCGACCACAGCTTGGACTTGCAATTGGACGCCGCACCATGTGTGATGCGGCCCCACGAGCACAGCACCGTCTACACTACTAACGAAGATGGGATGATCATACTAGGCATGTGGAAGGCAAACATGCGTACACTTGAGATGATTTTTTTTTTCTTCTCAAACGGTACGAACTGGGTACGAACCATGCATAACCGAAACCATACCTCGCGTCGAGGTATGCGACGCCACTTCAGGGCGTGACAGGCCTCAACGACAGAGGAGAGGAGAAAGTGCCAGGGAGACACCTGGCCTCCCTGGGGAAGATCGCAGGCTACAAGGGATGTCATCTGTCTGTCCCATCTGTTTGTCTTCCCATCTGTCTCCCAACTGTCCGACTGTCCCATGCATGGAATACCCCCCCCCCCCCGCACCACCACCACACCGCCACACAAGAGGCAGCCAGTGCACAACACAATACCCCACAAGACAACACCAACCCAACTAGAGCGGCCGGCGCACAGTGCAGCCCAATCGTAGCCTAGCCCCAGGCTACTGTAGTACTCTGAATCGCACGCGGTACTGTGTGTTACATAGAAATAAGTGCCGTTGGGGCCGCCAGGCCCACTCTACATGGTAATACTACACACTAGTGTGGCAGTCAGGATGTGACAGCTACGCCCCACAAGATCACGCGCATGCCATGCCGTCCCGTGCCGTACCATGTTGCTGCGTGCGCAGGGCGCGCTGTCCCGCCTCTTCATGTTCCATAACCTCGACCCAAGCGTTCAGCGCAAGATCTTGAGCGCGATGCACAAGCGGTGCGTGTGTGTGCGTGTGTGTGTGTGTGCGCGCGGTGGCCGTGGGCGACGTGCTCATGGCTTGCGGTGCTGCTTGCTTGGCGCCCGCCACCTCGTGTGGGTGGCGCTACCGTGGGCTACTTTTGTAGCTTGACCTTTTTGGTTGGCCTTGTGCCTGCTGTCTGATAGTCCCGCAGGAACTCTGGAACTGATTGTGACCGCCGGCTGTAGATTTGTAGAGTTATCTCCTCATCCGTGACACGGGCCTGGGTGCGAGCGAGCTGTTTGTGGTCGAGCGGAAAGTTCAAAGTGGGGGGAGATGCAGACAACCCGCGTACACGCACGCATGCTCGCTCACGCGCCCACACACATCCATACACGCATTCACACACACACACACACACACACACACACACACACGCACATCCCCCCCCCCTACGCTCACGGAGATCCTAAAATAACGCATGGGCCAGTTAGTACGCGTCAATGTAAAGGGACACGGTGACTGCTTCGGTGAGGTGTGTGTGTGTGTGTGTTTTGGTGATATGTGATGTGATGTTGCCGTGCTGCTGCCCCCTCACCACACCACACACACACAGCACACACACAGAACCACACCACACGCACACACTTACTCGCACACCAATGCACACCCACATCCGCATCCACACCCCATGCATCCACACTTTCTCACTCACACCCATGCACACACACACACGCACGCACACACACACACACACACACACGCACACACACACACACACAAAACCTTGTCCACGCCCCAGGCGGTGCCGCGGCTGTCGCCCGAGGAGCCGGGAGAGTACCAGGTTGCGTTTACCGACTTCTGAGCTCCCGGCACCTACACAGTGAGATTCTCCAGGCTGACAATACCACATTTCCACGTCTCCCACGTGTGAGGAGCTTGCAGAGGGCGAGGCCGTGTGCGCCGACTTCTGAGAGAGGGCCGACGCGTGGCATGAGGTCTCCCTCGGCGACAACAACACCACGGTTGCATGTCTCCCACGTGTCAACGTCTCCCACGGCTCAGCGTTTTCCAACTTCTGAGCTCCGGGGCTCGATTAACGGAGGCGCGTTCTCGTCGCCGAGCTCTGGGGCTCGATTAACGGAGGCGCGTTCTCGTCGCCGAGCCCTGGACCCAGCAATGCGGCGCTGCTGGTGACGAGGATCTCCGTGCCGCTGACGAGCGGGTTAAAATACGACTGGCCCGGCTCCTGCTAGACTGCCCCTCGGTGGAACACTACAAGGAGCGGCTTGCCCGGCGCTGCCATGGCTTGGCGAGTAGCCGCGGCGCTGCCGCGACCCATGCTGGGAGACGGCCCTTATCCTCCCTCCATGCAGGACGCCATGCGGCACCGATCTCGACGAGTTGATCGACGAGCGGAGGAGCTGGCGCCCGTCAATGCATGCTGGACATTGGTCAAGATGGCTGCCCGTGGAGGCGGCTACCATCACGGCTTCAGCGGTGGCGACCGCCGAGGCAACACAGAGTAATTCCGCTTCACCAATCGCAGCGTTCGTCACCGCGCTCATCCTCGGGTCGCTCGTCTGCCGGTGACTGGCGTTGGAAGGTCTTCAGGCAGCCTCCATGACAACTCTGTCGCCCATGCACCCCTGGAGGGTGGGACCTGGCCATGCATGAGGCATGGGGTGCCGGCTGAGCCCCATGCAAACGAGAGTTGGACAGCCGTGCACTGCCAGGCGGGGACCGTTCCAGTCAGCGCCAGTCGGCTCTGCCGGCTTGACTGGCCACAAGGCCACTACTGTGACCCTGAGAAAGGTCCTCTCCTATATGCTCCTTGCCAGACATGTCTCTCAGAGACCGCTGTTTGGGGTAGTCTAGCCGGCAGGAGCGATAGTCTATCGGCCGGGAGCCGGCGGTACTCTAGTACTTACTCACACAGACTGTAATATCCATCATCATCATCATCACTTAAGTGTGCTGGAGTATCGGCGGGTGTCTCAGTAGAAGAGTAGCCTGCTTAGCTGGAAACCCCGTGTTACTGTTACTGAGCTCCCGACACCGACGACTCGGATGGCAAGCCAGACGGATGGGGAAGGGGAGGATCACGGGGGAGGCACAGCAGCGCCGCCAGCGGTGCAGACAGAGGCGTGAGATTCCTACCTATTAAAGTCCTCGGAGGAGACGTTAGGGCTCCTGCATCGCAACTCATGTGCTACTGGCTGCTGGCTGCTGGCGCACGCGCATACACACGCATGTGCGTGCACGCGATTTCCGACTTCCGAAATCCCGAACCCGACGATCAAATTCTCCAACACCAAGAAATCTGCAAAGGCCCTGCAAGTCGTCGTCGTCGTTGAAAGCGTAACACAACGCGGGCGCCTGTGTGGTACCCTGAGTAAAACAAAAGACCCGAAAAAATAGTAGCAAGCAAGGCTTGCACAGCCCTGCACAGCCCTGCAAAACAACAGGCCCGGAAGTCCAGGAATTCCCAAGTGTGGACGCGATCACACTTTTTGCTCAAATAAATTTTGGCATGCATGCGCTGCCATGCACGCCTCACGACGCTGCGTTTCCAAGAGGTATGTCGTTGTTTGCATGGCGATCTGACACTCACGGAACAGCCACGGGCAGCTACATGATGCGCAGGGAGGGACCCGTCCTCGGAGGTAGGTAACGCCTGGTGCCTCTGGCTCATGAGGCTCGCGTGCGCCGCATGAGCCGTGTGCCGAGTTATGCACTGACAGCACACACAACACTGTCGTTGAAAGGCCATTGCTCGCCATTGCTGAGACATCCGTCCTCGCGGCACCGCAGCACGCGCCGCTCCGGATTTGCATCAACAATGCCGTATCTCTAGAGCTATTCGCAAACTCCCTCGGATGCACCCCTCGGGGTGTGTGTGTGTGGGGGCTGTGTTGTGCGTGCGCTTGTAGCATCCACGCACACACACGCAGCAGAGAGGCCAGGGTGGTGGCTCGCGACATCGGATGTCACTCTGGGGAGGAGCACCGAGATTGGTACCCTCGCACCACAGCGCACGCCCATTTGAGGATGCCAATCGCGTTGATGAGGTGGTACTCCAAGACATTTTCGCAGACTCCCGCTGAGATACAGCGAGGAGGCCGCATGGGCAAACACCTCTGAATGGGCATCGACAGACCGCCCATGCGGTCCCCACGCACCCCCAGCGCAGCCCCCCCGAAGCTCTGTAGTCGAAGCTTGTATGTATATAGAGCGCGTGGGTGCATCGGGGGCGATGCAGAGCGCGCCTGGGAGCCGACTGGGGAAACTCTTCAAAAGTGCTGGCGTGGCACACACCTCCTTGCACCTCCCTGCACAATACACAACACACTCAACAGCACACAACAGCACACAGCACACACAGCACAACAGCACACACAGCACACATGCGAGCGCGCGTGTTGCCACATGCACGCTCATGCTCTCATGCGGCGCCCTCCATGTCGCGCACACTGTGACAGGCGGCCATGCGCTGGCCCTGGTGGGACTCGCCCTCTTCTGCATGTCCGTCTCTGTTGCCGGTGCCAGCGGCGGGGGCCTGGACCATCACCTGCAGGCTGGAGCCGCCCTGGGCAGCAGCGCAATGACACGGCTGCTCCTCTCCGGCGCCGCGTCATCCCTGCGGATCGCAAACGTGGAGACGCAAGTGCCCTTTGCGCTGGTGGCGTGCTCCGGCGCAGGTCTGATCGCGAGCCCCACACGCTCGCATTGTGTGTGTGTGTGTGTGTGTGTGTATGTGTGTTTGTGTTTGTGTGTGTGCGTGTGTGCTAATGTGCCAACTGCTCTGCGGCTACTCGTCTGACGCGAGCCCACTCACTGCCTCCTCGCGCCCCTCTTCACTCGTCACCCCACTCGAACCCCAGGCTGCAGCTGCGACTACTGCGATCATATGATGGACAGGAACGCCTTTGCGCCCGTCGAAACGCTGATCTTCCAGCGCATCCTGTCGGGCGGGTGCACGGACGTTGTTGGCCTCGGTCGGGGGCTGGTTGTCGACGTCGGCGTGAATATGGGCGTGAGTACACTGCTCTGCGTGGGGCTCTTGGTCTGTCTGCCTACGGCGGGATACACTCGGGACTGGCAGATGCACTGCGCCACGGAGGCCTGCCGCACAGTGCTCCTGTCGTGTCTGCGTTGCCCACTGTGAGATATGAGTTTACAGTTTACGGTTTACAGTACGCACCCTCGGGGCGTGACAGATCTGACTGATGATCTGACCGATGATGCACCACCAATGCCTGCCCCGCAGTACTTCACAGTCATGTCTGCGGTGCACGGCTGCCGCGTGCTTGGGTTTGAGCCGAACATCAAGCCGAGAGCGTACGCACACGCGTCGGTTGACCTCAACGCTGTGTCACACCTGGTCACGATCGTCGCCGCGGGGGTCGACAACCACAGGGGGCACGGGCAGATGGTCCACGATGAGGCGTGGGGCTTTGGTGGCGTGGCCGAGGCGCCGGCCAGCGACGGGGACGCGGCAATGGGCAAAATCACAGAATTCCCGCTCGTGCCGCTGACGGACGCCGTGCGCGAGCACGCGCTGCTCATCAAGGTGGACACCGAGGGGCACGAGGGCAAGGTGTTTTCCAACACGTCCGAGGCGTTCTTCCAGCGGCACGGCGCCGACAACATTCTGGTCGAGGTCAAGGAGTTCAACACCGAGGCGAAGCGTGTGATGATGTACAACATTCTCACCTGGGGAGGGTTCGCTGCGGTGTACAACTATGCCGAGTTGTATGGTAACCGGCTCGCAGAAATCGGGGACGTGGTGGAGAAGCTGGTTGACGTGACGGACGTGATCAGGTCCAAAGCGTTCCATGTCAACTTCACAAACGAAGGTGGGCGTGTGCGTGCGTGCGCGTCTGCTGTGCTGTTGTGTGTGTGTGCGTGCATTGTGAGAGCACGGCTGACCCCGCTCCTCCCCCCTCTCCACCCGCCCCGCAGACTTTTGGTTTGTGAAGGACGAGCTCGACCCCAGCCCCTCGCGCAAGCTCCCTGTCTCCCCTACGATGGCGTAGGGTTTGACGATGGTGATGGGAGCAATGAAGCGAATCCCAAGGGGGGCCCACCTACTGATGAGCCTCCCTCGCGTTGCTGCGCTGCGCATGCTGGCGTGAAATGGGTGACTGTTGAGTGCTGAGTCATGCAGCACTCCAGCCAAGAGTGCCTGGTGGCTGCTCGCTCCTGTGGAAGCTGTGGAAGCTATGGCGACTGTGGTGTGAGTGAGGAGCTGCAAAACCTGGTTGGCAGCTGCAATACCTTCTCCTATTTTTTTTATGGAAGCTCGGGTCCAACCCCTGCTATTGAAAGTGATGGAACTGCAAACGTCCAGTCTCTTCGTGAATAGTGACCACTGTCGGCATAACACACATCTCAATGTAATCTGTGTGCTGCCCGAGTGTGACCACGTGGAGAGCCAGTTATTAGATGAGAGTCTGCGAACTCACTGCTCTCGGACTCGTCTCCCTACTCCCGTCCTACCCGCGTGTTGTGTCCCTCCATCTTCGAGTTTCGTCTCCCCCCTCTCGTCCGGCTGTGTCACAGGACGTGGACATCATTCAGTGGCGGGCTGTCTCTGCCCCCTACGGACAGCTGTGGTGGCCCGTACGCGCGAGCGGCCTGGCGGGGGCGCCGCCGTGGCCGTGAGCGGCGACGCGTTCCCCTCCTGCTGGGCTGCGATGACGCTCAAGAGGCGGGTTGGTTGCTGTGTGGTCGCGGGCGTGCATGCAACAGGTGCTGCTGGGGGAGTGCCACCTGCCCCACGCACCCCGCCCAATGCTGTTGTTTTCGCTGCGATCATGTTCTCGAATCACCATATCCCAGCTGATCACTGAGCACCAGAGCAAGGCTGAGAACGATGGATGCAGTTTTTTTCGAGACTCTGTTTACAACAAGCTGAGCGGACGTTACTGGATTTGTCCATCTAATCAATACAAAAAATACATTTTGCTTAGGGGGCCGGTGTGTTTGGGGGCGTCATTTGCTCCAGGGGCGGTTTATTTGGGGTTTGTGGCGCCACTACCACCACTCACCACTATTACCTAGGGGCGGCGCCGTAGTGGCAGCATCCCATGGGTCGCTGCGGGTGCTGCAGTGGTTCCTGCAGAGGACTTGAGGGGCGAGGCCTTGTGGGAGTGGCAAGAGACTGTAAAACACACCTCAGGGGCCCGCCACCCACGTCGTGCGCGCGCGCACCAGCTCCGTCACCTTGCCGCTCTCGGTGTCCACGCGCCGGAGGCTGTGCAGAAATATCCGCTGCCCGCCCGCGCCCGGCTGCAGCTCCTGCACCACGCTGCACACAGTCTCGCCCGCTGTGCACTCGCTCTTGTAGTCGGCCTCGATCTCGTACAGGCTCCAGCACCCAGCGTCGTCGTACAGGTCGGCCGGCACCGCCTCGAGCGCCCACGCAACGTACACCACGTTGTTGATGTGCCCGTTCATGTCCATGTCGCTGCGGCGCGCGATCTGCGTCGATCCCGTCGAGGCCGAAGCCTCATCGAGCTCCGGCAGCTTGCGCTTGCACTCGCTCGCGGGCAGCACCACCGTGTCCTTCGGCACCGCGTGCGTGAGCAGCTGCGCGCGGATGTCGTCCGGCAGCTTCGTCAGCCGCCGCGTCGCCATGTTGATGTTGACCCAGTTTGAGGTCGCGACCCCGAGGGGCGCACCCGTCGCTGCGTCGCCCACGGTCCAGTCGCGCCGCGCTGACAGCCGGCCCTCGTCAGCAAAGTAGGTCGTCACGCCCAACGCCGCACCCCAGCGCGGGTACGCGTGCATGCGCACCTGCAGGCGCGTCATCACAAACACCTGTGCGGAGCGGGTGGTTGGCGGGGGTGGGTCAGGCTGTGCGCGCGTGTGTGTGTGTGTGTGTGTGTGTGTGTGTGTGTGCGTGTGTGTGTGTGTGTGTGCGTGTCTATGCGTGTTAGTGAGCGCGTGGTTGGTTTGAGGTGGGGCTGGTGGGTAGCTGGGCACACCACTGCATGCATGCACCCCCATGCGAACACCATGCAACTTACGATGTCGGGCGCGTCAGGCAGCCCCGCGAAGCCCTTGTCCCCACGGCCCCACATGCCCACAGCATGGTTTGCTGCAATCTCCTGGAGAAGGTTGGTCATGGTGACCATTGACGCCTTCTGGTTGGGGCTGACCTCGTAGCCGCGAACTGCGAACTGCTGGCTGTATTTTTTGCGGTCTTCATTCCAAACGCCCGGCGTGTCCGCCCCCTTCCATGTCCCTGGAGGAGCCTCCTGACGAGCTGCTACCACGCCGTTGTTGGGGGGGGCTGATGCAGCGTGCGCCCGCGCACTGACTGCATGGACTCTTGGCTTGGCGGCCCCGAGTTGCGCGGAGCTGGCGCACCGCCGGCCTACGCGCATGCTGGTTGGTTGAGGACAGTGGGGTCCGGGTCTCCAACTCAACGGCAACGAGGGGACTTAGGACGGCTGGCTGATGTGCACAACACCCGCCGTTCAGATTTAGTGTGGGATCCGCCAGGGGGGGATCCCTTGGTGATCTCCTTGCTACTACTTTGTTAACTGCATGCCTCTTGAGAAGTGAACTGAAGTCCACTATCCAGTGATTTATCAATTCAAGTTGAGTGTGAATTCTATTCCCGCTTTGCGTCCTGAATCCTCCTTTCGCGTCTCTTAGGGAAGCCTCCACTTGGAGACCCTTTTCCCTTATTTTTACGCAGCTTCGTCGTGATGAAGGAGGACCGCAGCTCCATTTTGCCGACTCTGGGCGGCAACCTCAGCGTCAAGGTGCACCCAGTGGCGCTGTTCTCCATCTGCGACGGCTACATCCGTCGTAACGAGAAGCAGGACCGCATCATCGGCACGCTGCTGGGCACGGTGACCGATGGATGCGTGGAGGTGAAGAACTGCTACATCGTGCCGCACAATGAGAGCTCGGAGCAGGTGCGAGGCGGGGGCATGGGCAGTCAGCACGCTTGTGATTTCATGCATGCGGGGGGCGGCTCGATGGGGATGGGGTGGGCGGTAGTGTACGTGCATGCATACGCAGAGCAGGGCGGCCGCCGGGCGGCGTTCAGCGTGCGGGCTGCACAGGCTCGGCTGCACGCGGGCGCGCTAACAGCCACAGCCGCAAATACGCTCGGAGGGCCGGCGAGGATGGGCTGCAAGGGATCCGGTGCATGGCGGCATGGCAGCGATCTCACCTGCTTCGTGGAAAGACGCGCCTTTCGAACAGGCACCTGTGTCTCTCTCAGGTTGCGGTCGATATTGCGCACCACAAGACCATGTTCGAGCTGCACCAGCGTGTGGCGCCGGCGGAGGTCATCGTCGGCTGGTGGGTGCATGGCGCGCATGGGTTCCATGCATGCATGGCCGCATCGCTCCATCAAGCGGGGCCAGGACCTGGGATGCTGCCGCCGCTGCTGCCCACGCCTATGCGATTGATGGCTTGCGGCACTTTTGGGGCTGCGTCGCCCGCGGGAACGCCCCAGGGCATACATAGCTGTAGCATGCCTTGCCAACTCTGGCCGGCGCCAACGTACCCACCTACACAGGTTTGCGACCGGACCCGTGCTGTACAACAGCGACGCGCTGATCCAGGAGTTCTACACCAAGGAGGCGCCCAACTCGGTGCGTTCACCGGCCTCGCACGCGTGCACGCATGCATGCACAACGCACCTCCCGCTCACCAGAGAGCCTCAACCATGATCGTGACCGCCGCCGCCGCGTCCGCTTTCTCTGCCCAGGTGCACCTGCTCGTCGACACCACGCTCGCAAACGGGCGGTTCACGATTTCAGCCTACATGCCGCGCCTGCTGTCGCTCGGCGAGAAGGTGAGCGCCCATCAGGGCCTGATGATGGATTTCACAGCTCGAATAGAGTGCCACCCTTGTAAGATCTACAAGCGAGTGCGTAGCCCGCTGCCTCGTCGTCTGGGTGGCAGCCCCGCTGCTGCCCGCAGGGTGCAAGCAGGGTGAGCCTTCAGGCAGCGTATTCGACCTTGCTCGGCGCCCGAGCGCTGCAGACGGGTGTCTGGCTACTGGTGGTGGGGGGCTAGTGGGTCGGGGCTGGACCTAGACAGGGCACTCGATTCCCAGATCTGACTTCTTCCCCGTGACCTAGACTGTTTGGACCCGCAGTCCTGAGCAGGATCGTGTTGGCACTGATGATACACCGTGCCCAGGGGCCATCGTGAACCTGCCAGCGAGGTATCCCCAAACGCTGACCCGACTGCCGACCTGTTGCAACCCGCAACCCTCGACCGCTGTTCAACCCTGATGCAGGTGCTCGCGACCGAGTTCGTCGAGATGCCGTGCACGTCGATGTTTGAGGAGGTGCGTGTCTGTTTCACCAGTGGTCCAGTCGCCCCTGTTCTTTGCGTTAGGAATCCCATGCACGTCGATGTTTGAGGAGGTGCGTGTCTGTCTCACAAGAGGTCCAGCTGCCCCTTTTATTTGCAGTGAAAGAATGCCGTGCACGTCGATGTTCGAGGAGGTGTGTGTCTGTCTCACAAGAGGTCCAGCCGCCCTTTTTCTTTGCGTTAAGTATGCCGTGCACATCGATGTTCGAGGAGGTGCGCGTCGGTCTCACCAGTGGTCCAGCCGCCCCTCTTCTTCGCGGTGGAAGGAGTCCCCTGGTCAAGAAGTGCTCGGCCGGACAGCACCCCCTCCAGGCGGGGTGTGCCTCAGCGGAACCGCTGGCGTGTGTCGCGTGCCGGCGGCGGCGGCGCGACGTGCGTGCACGCTCTCCCGCGTGTTTTGTGTGTGTGTCGACGCTCAGCGATCGCTCGCTCCCCTGCTTACATGCGGTACACCCCACCTGTCACAGTGCCACAGTGTGGGCCACCCCTCCCCATGCCGCCACAGTGCCGCAGTGTGGGCTCCTGCACCTGGCGGAGAAGGTCGGATTGGAGCTGCTCTTGAGCGGGGCACCCGCTGAGCCTCTCTCTCTGTCTCTCTCTCTCTCTATCTCTCTCTCTGTCTCACACCCTCACCGTCCCTTCCTCCCTCTCATTCAGGCGGAGAAGGTCGGGTTGGAGCTGCTTTCAAGCGGGGCCTCAGCACCCGCCAAGCCGCTCACTGACAACGAGTCTCTGTCGGCGAGCCTGCAGCGCCTGCAGTCGCTGCTGGAGACGTGCTATGCGTACGTGGACTCAGTGACCAGTGGCAAGGTGCGTGCGTGCTTGTGTAAATATGTGTTGTGGTGATGGTTAATGCTTGTGTGTGTTTGAGGGGGGGGGGAGGGGGGGCATTGAGGCTGAGCGGTGCAGTCTCTCTGCTGGAGACGTGCTACGCATCTGTGGACTCAGGGACCGATGGCCAGGTGCGTATGTGCTTGTGAATGTGTGTGTTGTGGTGATGGTTCGTGCTTGTGTGTGTTTGGGGGGGGAGGGGGGGGGGCATTGAGGCTGATTGGTGCATTCTCTGCAAATGGAGACGTGCCATGCGTACGTTGAAGCGGTGAGCAGTGGCCAGGTGCGTATGTGCTTGTGTATATGTGTGTTGTGGTGATGGTTCGTGCTTGTGTGTGTTTGGGGGGGGAGGGGGGGGGGCATTGAGGCTGATTGGTGCATTCTCTGCAAATGGAGACGTGCCATGCGTACGTTGAAGCGGTGAGCAGTGGCCAGGTGCGTATGTGCTTGTGTATATGTGTGTTGTGGTGATGGTTCGTGCTTGTGTGTGTGCGGGAGGGTGGGGGCATCGAGGCTGAGCAGTGCAGTGTCTCTGCTGGAGAGGTACTATGCATACGTTGACTCGGTGAGCAGTGTCAAGGTGCGTGCGTGCTTGTGTATGTATGTGATGTGGTGATGGTTCGTGCTTGTGTGTGTGCAGGACAGGGTTGCACCATTCGACATTCAATCCATACGACATTCGACGTACGACATTTGACATTTTTTCAAGAGGTCATTCGATATTCGACGTTTGACGTTTGTTTTCCTTACTTTGACCTCGATTCCCTTATCGTAAACCTGTATGAATTTCACTTCTAAAACAAGTTATGGATTCCTTGTGTCACGCTGATGCTTCTAGCTTCCGGAATCGTTCGAAACAAAGCTTTGGTCCGAAGTTCAAAATCAAGTGTGGAAAAGTGTGAACGCATCGTGGAATGGTGTTCGTATGCGTATATACGACAGTCGACATACGCATTTGATCATTCAACATTCGATGCTCATCAATGGTGCAACCCTGGTGCGGGAGGGTGCGGGAGGGGGGCCATTGAGGCTGACCGGTGCAGTCTCTGCTACTAGAGACGTGCTATGCGTACGTTGACGCGGTGAGCAGCGGCAAGGTGCCTATGTGCTTGTGTATGTGTGCTGTGGTGATGGTTCGTGCTTGTGTGTGTGGGGGAGGCTGAGCGGTGCAGTCTCTGGACTGGAGACGTGCTATGCGTACGTGGACTCGATGAGCAGTGGCCAGGTGCGTATGTGCTTGTGTATATGTGTGTTGTTGTGATGGTTCGTGCTTGTGTGTGGGGGGGGGGAGGCTGAGCGGTGCAGTCTCTGGACTGGAAACGTGCTGTGCGTACGTGGACTCGGTGAGCAGTGGCAAGGTAAGTGTGTGTGTGTCGGGGGTTCCCTGGGGGGCTGCCAGGCTGTCGGTTTTCCTGGAGAGGGCCTCACAAACTCTTCTGGTTTCCGGCAGAGCTCCCTGTGCGCTCTCCAGGCTGACATGTTTTTTCTCCGGCTCTTCCAAACTCCCCCCTCGCTCCCCATCGGCAAGCCGCCCTTCCAGCGGACTCCTCACCGGAATCCGATCGGCTAGGAAATCCCTGGTGTGTGTGTGTGGTGCGTGTGTATGCGTGCGCCTCGATTCTGACTGGGGGTTGGGGTGGGTGAGGCTGAGCGGGTAGGTGGCCTCTGCTGCTGGAGATGTGCTATGCGTGCGTGGACTGCCACACTTTTCCTCTCCCTCTCAACACACACACACGCTGACACGCACACACGCACACGCACACTCACACAGGCAAAGGGCGACCCCCAGATTGGACGCTACCTCGCAGACACGCTCTCCGTCGTGCCACACTTCTCCAAGCCCGACTTTGAGCGCCTGTTCAACGAGAGCGTGCAGGACGTTATGATGGTTACATACCTGTCAAACCTCGTGCGCACACAGGTGTGTGTGTGTGTGTGTGTGTGCGCGCGTGTGTGTGCGCGCGCGTGAGTGTGTGAGTGTGTGTGCATGCACGCGCGCGTGTGTGTGTGGGGGGGGGGGGGGGCGTGATGATGGTCATGTACCTGTCAAACCTCGTGTGCACGCAGGTTTCAATAATATAATAAAATGGGAAGGCGGGAGGGGTCTGGCGCGGCACACGCACACATCAGTCCTAACCATTGGCACCCATGCACGTACGCGCGCGCAGGTCGCGCTTGCCGAGAAGCTCGGTACCAGCCAGCTGCCCATCATGTGATGCGCCGCCATGTAGATCATCAACACCGTCATCGCCATCATTGTCACGCGCGCGCGATGGGCGACGGCCAGCAGAAGCGATGCACCAGCTTGCGCTACGCAGGTGTCAGCTGGCAGGAGGTCAGTCTGTGCCTCACAGACAAGGCACTGATCAAGCGCCAGAAGTGCATCGGTTGCTACTCGCAGCGGCCCAAGCTCTGAGATAAGGCAGCAGCTACTGATCGTCAGCTCCCCCTGGTTGACTAAGGAGGTCAGGCACAGGAGCATGCAGAGCTCGAGCGTGAGACGGGCGACGGCCACGTCACGCCAGGCAGCTGGCGTCCACTGACGTGACGAGCGGGGGGGTTCGGACTCGGGGGGATTGTTTTTTTAGGATGCAGCCTTCGCGCATGAGCTGCGTGAGAGGGGCCCGGGGGACGCAGGAGGACGTGTGTACGCGCAGCGCCTGATATGCGCACACACGATATGCACGGTGTACACGTTTCACCGTCGTCGTCCACACAGCGCGCCTGCTGCACCACTCGTCACCTTGAACGACCTCTTTGGCCGCCCAATGTACCTGCCCAATTTCCTGCACCGCGAGCAGCCACTGGGCTTTCATCTGTCGGAGAGCTGGGTGTGGGTTCTCGCTCCAAAAGGGTCAGATCTCGAGATATCAAACCACTCACTGGTTTGACATAAGCACCCTTCGTGCTAACTCCTTACTTGACTTGCGCGTGGCTGTTACAACCACCACATCACATACAAGACAAACAAATGCGGGCTGGCCAACCTCAATGCGACAGCCACACATAGAGACATCTCTACATCTGCCATGAAGATCGTAGACACAGCTCCACAGCCCCCGCTCTTAACCCAGCCCCAGGTGGTCGCGAGCGCGTTCGTGTACTGCATCCCGAACCTGTATGTGTGTGTGCGCGTGTGTGTGTGTGTGTGCACGCATCGCCTTCCGGACATGTGTGCGTGTATGCACATGCATGTGCGCGCGTGTGTGTGCACCGTCTCCTGCACCTGCGGCCCGTAGTCGGTGCCCACAGACGACGACGACATCAGATCCGCCGCAGCCGCAGCCTCCGTTGCCATCTCTGGCGACACGACCGTGCCCCCTTCTCCGTCTGCGTGTTGATGGGGAGAGGGGGGGGAGACGAAGGGTCGGGCAGATGAAGGGGCGGTCTCAGGCAGCCAGCCATCTCATCAAGGTGCTCGGGCCATACGCGCCGAGCATGGTCTTATACGCCTCTCGAGGTGTCCCTGACTGCAACATCCATCATCATCAAAACTCACGCCCAGGGGTTCTCCGGGCGCGTGCATGTAAAGACTGCACAACCGTGCCGTGAACCCCCACTAACCTCGATCATCGCCGCCACCACCGCCGCCATCCGTCGGCAGCACCAGCCCCTGCGCCGAGCCCTCGCTGCCGCCCGCGGACGGATCCTCGTCCTCGCCACCACCGTCGTCCCCACCACCACCGCCACCATCGCCACCATCGCCACCACCGCCACCGCCACCGCCGCCGCCGCCGCCACTGCCACCGCCACGATCGCCGCCACCGCCACTGCCACCGCCACCGCCAGCGTCGCCGCCGCCAGACGCAGGGGCGCCGGTTCCCGTCGGCCCGGGCAGCGGCGGCTCGGTGCCGGGGTGAGGCGCGCTCTCGCGCTCTACGACGATCTGTGGTGCAGCAGCAAGGCAGCAACAGCTCACAACAGTTAAGATCCCGGCATGACCCCGGAAGCCCGTTTTCGCGAATGGCTTTGGCATCAGCGAAAGACCAAACCAAAGGGGGGCACGGGGTTACAAATATTTGGGGGAATGAAACCTTCCAATGCAGTTCCTCAGCCCTTGGCGCTGCTAGGGACTCTCTCCCCACCCACCCTGCAGCGGAAACGTGTTTCACACGTGTGTGAAGCCCTCCATAAGAGGGGGGTCGAGGATGGCCGCTGCGGCTGTGCCGACACTTGACGAGAGGAGGGGTTTTGCCTAGGACGGTTTTACACCCCCAAGGGTCGAGTCAGCTGGGAGCGAAGCAGCAGTAGCAAGGCAGCCAGGCAGCAAGGCAGCAGCAGCAGCAGCAGCAGCGGCAAGGCAGTAGCAGCAGAACGACAGCAGCGTGGTGTCTGTGCATGTGTGTGCGTGGAAGGCGTCAGTTGCAATCCTCCCACTGGTGCGTATGTACGGATGTACAGCGTATGTACGGATGTACGAATATACAGCGTATGTACGTACATTTCAGGGCAAGATGTACGGCTCCCCACAACCCTATGTGTGTGTGTGTGTGTGTGTGCCTGCTGCACACACGTTGCCCCCCCCCGCCCCCACACATTCACACCTTTGGCCCCCCATACGCTTCTGGTACCGCCACCGCCTTCAGATCTCCGAGCGCAGCAAAGTTGATGAGAGGGGCGTCAGTTGGGTCCTCGGACACCACAAATCCGCCGACCTTGAAGCGGTGCGATGCCGTTTTTGAGGTCTGCGCGCGAGTGGGTCGGTAGTTGTTGTTGTTGTTGTTGTTGCTGTTATTGTTGTTGTTGTTGCTGCTGCTGTTGTTGCTGTTGTTGTTGTTGTTGTTGCTGTTGTTGTTGTTGATGTTGTTGTTGTTGTTGTTGATGTTGTTGTTGTTGATGATTTGTTGATGTTGTTGATGTTGTTGGTAATGGCTGTTTTCTCCAAGGAGATTCAGATGGCGTCGGTCCCATCTCAATCCATGAAGGGCAGCCACGGTGGAGGCGGCTCTGGCGCTGGACCACGGGCCGCACGGGGGCCCCCGCGCGACCGACGCGCAGGTCTTCGCGGGGCTGCGCGGCCTGGAGGCGGCGGTGCCGACACTGTGGCGGATGCCGCTCCTCAACGCTCGCAAGGAGCCCATCTGGCGGCTGTAGGTGAGTGGTTTTCACAAGCAGGCTGCACTAGGCGTGCCCTTGAGTGCCCCTGCGGGTGGCGGTGCCGTGATGAGGACGGGCCCGCCGGCGACGGCGTGGCGTGCGCACAGCTTCTGGGTGTGCCCGGTGGCGGAGGCGGTGGTGGTGGCGGCTGCTGCTGCCCTCCCTGCTCTTACGCCGGTCATCACGTGCTGCCAGGTGTGGCTGCTGCAGCCTCCCGCTGGGGTGCGTGCTGGTGTGTGGGCGGTGGTGGCAGCGCTCGTGGTGGACGCCATGGAGCGAGGCCGCCGCCACTTGTGGCGCATTACGTGCCCGCGTGATGGTGTGCAGCCCCCTGCTCGCTCGGTGGCGGTTGAGCGGGCGGGGGAGCTGGCGACGATGGATCTGTGGGACGCGCTGGCGTCCTTTGCTGAGGGCGGCGGGATGCCGCGCGGGTGGGCGGGTGTGGTGGGCCCGACCCACCCCTTTGTTGGAGTAGTGGACGGCGGGCTCACTCTGAACAAGACGTCCTAGATCCCTGAGAGGATGGTTTCTTTTGAGGGGAGGTGGCGCCACATGCGTGCGCTGGCGGGTTGTGATGTGGTAGCTGAGCAGAGTGCTGCGGCGGGTGTGCACAACGGCCCCGCTTCCGGTGGGTTGAGGGTGGGCTTTTTGGTCCCTTCATGGTTTTATACCTTGGGCCCGCCATCCGTTTCCTGGAGGGGTTGAGTGTGGAGCCTGCACTGTGGTGCTGCTTGCTTGGTGCCCGCCACCGCGTGTGGGTGGCGCTTCCGTGGGGCATCCCCCCTTTTTCTGTTGGCAGGTCTTCAGGACTGCTTCCTCTAAGTCCTGCTGGAGCTTTGGAACCGAACGCGTGCCCGCCAGAGAGTGGATTGTAAAAACTTATCATCATCATGAAGGTTGCTCAAACCCCATGTGTAAAATTACACACACTCTCTACCCATGTTAAGTTCATAAGCTCTTCGCCAGGGGCTCCCGCCCTGGCGCCGCTCGATGGCGGACAACCGGGACAACTGCGCTTGGCACTGGGCGGCTGAAAATCTGGAAATTTACCCTGAGCGGCTCTGACGCACAGCGCTACTGGTGAACTGTTCCTGATGGGGCGAGGCTATGTGGCAGATGGGGCAGCGGTACGATGGAGAGCACGATGCACGATGGCGAGAATTGCGGCGAGCATGCACCCCCTCTCACAACGATCGGAACTCAAGCAGATTGCGGCTCCTAATGGTTTACTGTGCCTGGATGGAAGAGAGAGACGGATGGCGAGAAATTGAGAAACATGGGAAGCGAGGCACATGCGGCTAGGCTTTGTGAGGAGGTTGCGGCGCAGGGGTTCCCTGCCCCAAGGCGCAAATTATTAGATGGCGACGCGATCGATGCACCAGCCGTGCGGCATGGGGTGAGGCGAGGCCCCACCAGCGGGCGGGCACCATAATGGAGATGGCGGCTAAGAACGAGGAATGCGGCTACCGGGGATGAGGCTACGGGTTATGCATGCCAGGGGACGGCGGACAAGGCTAATGCGTCACGGCGCATGGGTAAAGAACGGGGAATGAGGCTACGGGAGCTGGCGGGCGCGGCGCGCGCATGGCGCGCGCGGCGCATGGGGGTTGCATGGCGGCGCTCTGCGCGTGCATGCATGGAGGAGATTGCTGGCGGGCATGGAGGAGCTTGCTTGAGGGCAAACAGGAGATTGCTCGCGGGCGTGGAGGAGATTGCAGGCGGGCATGGAAGCGGATGGCGAGAAATTGAGAAACATGGGAAGCGAGGCACATGCGGCTAGGCTTTGTGAGGAGGTTGTGGCGCAGGGGTCCCTGCCCCAAGGCGCAGATTATAGATGGCGCAGCAATCAATAAACTAGCCCTGCGGCATGGGGCGAGGCGAGGCCCCACCAGCGGGCGGGCACCATAATGGAGATGGCGGTTAAGAACGGGGAATGAGGCTACAGGGAGAGGATACGGGTTACAGATGCCAAAGGGGACGGCGGAACAAGGATCAGCCATAGGTGTCACTGGGAATGGCTAAAGAACGGGAATGAGGCGGGTGGTACGGGTGCTGGCGCGCATGGAGCGCGGCGCGGCGCATGGAGATCGCATGGCGGCGCCCATGCATGGACGAGATTGCTGGCGGGCATACAGGAGATTGCTGGCGGGCATGGAGGAGATTGCTTGCGGGCATACAGGAGATTGCTGGCGGGCGTGGAGGAGATGGCTGGCGGGCATGGAGGAGATGGCTGGAGCCAATGGCGGCGGCGGGACTAGTAGTAGAACACAGGCGCACACCAACAATGCGTTGCTGTCACTACCTGGGTGGTATAGGGTGGATCTGGGGGCCCAGTGTCCTGTCTAGGTCCAGTGCGTGCGCGC
>VFSX01000319.1:162500-175000 GCA_016618255.1 Chlamydomonas sp. UWO 241
ACTGGTGGGGGGGCACGCAGGATGGTGGGAATGCGCGGGGGGGGGGGAGGGGGCAGCTGAGGAAGCCACTGGAGTCGAGCCCTCCAAGACTGCACCGAATTCGAACGCAGGCGGTCACTGGGGCTGTTAAAGGCTGCCTCCCTCTCCCCCTGCCGAGCCCCATTTTGGTGGGGTGGAGCACCAGTGATTCTCTTGACGTGATTTTTAATTAATGAATCCAGTCGGATTTTGCTTTGACCGCGTTGACCGTTGCCCTCCCGTTGACCGCTTGCCCTCATATGTAGTTCATTGGAAAGCTCTTGAGGAGCTCTGTCTGGCAGGCTTCTCAGACTAAGTTGACCTGTGTGCAAGGTCAAAGTACAGCCGGAATACAGCTTAATCACTGTGGAGAGCCGAAAAGGAAATCACTGTGGGGCACGCATGCGGTGCCCTGAATGACTGACGGCACTGTGATTGCCCCCCCCCCCCCTCCAAGACCCCCAGTGATTTCCATTTCGGCTCTACACAGCCATGTGGCTGTATTCCGGCTGAGCTTTGACCTTGAACACAGCTTAACCCATTCAGTGGATTGGTAGTCTGAAAAGCCCACCACACAGAGCACGTCAACAGCTTTCAAATTACCTATGTATGAGGACAAACGGTATACGGGAGGTCAACGGCCAACGCGGTCAAAGCAAATCCGGCTGTGGAGGAATTTATTAAAAATCCTGAAAAGAAAATCACTGTGGTGCACGGTAGTCTTTGCTGGAAAGCCGATGTAACTGTAACTGTGAGGCACGCATGCGGCACACTGAGTGACTGACGGTACTGTGATTGCCCCCCCCCCCCTTCGAAAACCCCACCTGCCCACCTGCCCCCCAGACCCCACCCTACCAACCAGTCAGGCGCGCCCCACACAGTGCACAACCCAAAATCACCTGGCAACCAGTCTGGCTCCTGCTCGTGGTTGAACGGCAGCATTGGGGTAGGCAGCTGGGAGGCAGCTGGGGGGCAGCTGGGAGGCAGCCAGGAGGCAGCTGGGGGACAGCTAGGCGGCAGCTAGGGGGCAGCTGGGAGGCAGCTAGGAGGCAGCTGGGCAGCAGCTGGGGGGCAGCTGGGAGGCAGCTGGGGGCAGATGGGGGGGCAGCTGGGAGGCAGCTAGGAGGCCGCTGGGAGGCAGCTGGCTGGAGAACCATGACACGTGCCATGCATCGTGCCAAGGTCGAGAAGCCTTGTATAAACCTCCCCACCCACCCGCCCCAAGACTCTACCTGGCGCCCAGTCCGGCTCCTGCTCGTGGTTGGACGGTAGCATTGGGGTGGGCAGCTGGGAGGCAGCTGGGGGGCAGCTGGGAGGCAGCTGGGAGGCAGCTGAGAGGCAGCTGGGGGGCAGCTGGGGGGGCAACTGGGGGGCAGCTGGGGGGCAGCTGAGAGGCGGCTGGGAGGCAGCTGGCAGCCGACGCAATGCGCCAGTGCAGTGGTTACCTCGGGCCAACACCGTGACACTGAACACACGTTCGAAAAAACCAACCCTGGCCCCTCTGGCCCCACGTGCTCCCCTCGTGCGAAGGTCAAGAATACCTGAAACCTCCATAATCACCTGGCGCCCAGTCCGGCTCCAGCTCGAAGTTGGATGGCAGCATTGGGGTGGGCAGCTGGGAGGCAGCTGGGTGGTGGCTGGGAGGCAGCTACGAGGCAGCTGGGGGGCAGCTGGGAGGCAGCTGGCAGCCCACATAACGCGCCAGTGCAGTGTCTACCAATGGCGAACACAGTCGCACTGAACACATGCCAGAAAGAGAGGCCCTCTCTTGTCTCTCCTAAAAAATAAAACATAACTCCCCCCCTTCCAAACCTGGCGACCAGTCGGGCTCTTGCTCGTGGTTGGACGGCAGCATTGGGGTGGGCAGCTGGGAGAGGGACACATCACCCGCTTCTTTGGGAGTGACGGGCACCGCCTGCGTGAGCTTATGTGGGTGGGGGGTATGTGTGTGTGTGTGTGTGGGTGGGGCGTGTGTGTTTGCGTGTGCACGTGAGAAAAAGAGAGAGACAGATACTGCCGCAGAACCCACTTCTTTGGGAGTGACCGGCACCGCCTGTGTGAGCGTGGTCGATTTTACAGTCCGTCGGACGCCTTTGATGGCGCATTAGACCCTAGGAAAGAGGCCGGCAGCTGTCAAAATTAGACCCCTAGCATGCCATCTGCCATCATGATTGCTGTGCACGCGGTGCGTGTCTCAAAACAGGCGACAAGGAAGTCAGCCAACTCGTGCCAAAACCTGGGGTTCTCCTGGCCTGGCCGAGGATTCATAAACTCCCGCATCCGCTCATCTAAATCGGCCTCCTCGGGGCGAGGGATGGACCGAAACAGGCTGTGGGCCTGCACCCGTGCCTCTTCATAGGCAGGGCACTCAAATACCATGTGTGCCTCATCCTCTAGCCCACCGCATAGGCAGCACGCCCGCTGGCTGCGTCGCTGCCTCTGTCCCGCCACGGCGTAGCGCCCCCGCTCTATCTGCAGCTCATGGAGCCCCATCCTGAACCTAGCTAGAGCCGTGATCCGGGCAGCACTGTTCAGCCCTGAGCTCAACAGGGCCGGTGGCTCGCTGTCGCTACCCGCCATCCACCGCATGTAGGTCAGCATCTTAAAGCCGCGCGACCACTCCTCAGGTACATCACGCACGGTAGTGCCGCTCGGCAGCGCCGGTGTGCTTGTCGCGGCGGCCAGCCACGCCGCGGTCGCCACGTCCAGCAGGTTGGTGATGCGTACCGGTCCCTCCTGGTCCCACGCCAGGGTGTGCCCCACAGTTCCGAGGCACACCTGCAAGCGTGCCGCCCAGCACGTCCCCCCCGCTTCGGCCAGCCCCCAGCTCTCCCGCATTGCATCTTTAAGCAGGTCACCGTCAGGCCGCCCCCGCGCCTTATCCCAAAAGCGCGTCGCCTGGCGCAGCCAATCTGCCGCCAGCGGCCGCCACCCTGCCTCCCGCGCCAAAATCCCCAGTTGCTGCCCGTTGCTGCGTACTCCTAGGGACGCACGGGTAAATTGCAGAAGCACTTCCTCCAGGGTGCGCCATCCGTCGCGTGCGGCCTTAGCGCCCCTCCCACTCCTGCCTCTCTCCCACCGTCCGCCCGCCCCGGCAAACACGCCCCCCCCAGCATCCGCCATCATCGCAGGGCCCCACACCTCACACCCGTAATTTAGCACAGGCCGTACTTGCGTGTCGAACAGGTGGGCCTTAATGCCAACATTGTTAAGGCGTATTATATAGCATCTGCGAGTTAGCGCGTATCTGGTGCGCTGGCCCCTAGAGCGTCGGGTGCCCACGTCCCCCCCACTGCCCGCCGGTGGTGGAAGAGCATGCCCAGATATGGGAACTCGTGTGTCATGGGTAGATCTGCTCCTGCAAACTTCAGCGTTACCCTCCCCCCTGCCGCCCCGACTGGGCAGAACTGGTCATTGAACACCACCCCTTCTGACTTCTTAACGTTTACTGTTAGTGCGCGCGTGCCGCAAAAGGCGTGCAGAGTATCTAGCATGCGTTGAAGCGCTTCGGGCGACTCTGCCAGCAGCGTCAAGTCATCAGCGTACAGCAGCAGCCGTAGTAACCGCCCCGCCATCTCCACCCCATCACCCGGGAGCTCTGCGTCTAGTACTCTCTCCAATGCGTCAATAAAAAGCCCAAACAGCAGCGGTGACAGTGGGTCGCCTTGCATGACCCCCTTGTGTGAAGGAAACGCGGGTCCCACTTTCCCATCGATGCGCACACACATTGCGGACCCATCGTACATGGCAATCAGCGCCGCCATGAACTCCCCATGTACCCCCAGGCTCCTTAGGCACTCCCAAAGCAATGGGCGGTGCACGCAATCGTAAGCCTTCCTGAAGTCAATAAAGGCAGGCGTACAGCGGTTTGCGCTGGAGGCCGCTCTTCTCAATAAGGTGTTGCAGGATGAAGGCATTATCTGGGGTCCCCCTCTTCTTCCGGAAGCCTGCCTGGCCCCGCGCCCTGTACCCCTCCCGTTCTGCTAAGGCGTCCAGCCTGTTCATAAGCACCAAGCTGTATAGCTTGGCGAGGGCATTCCCCACCGTGATCCCTCGGTAATCGTCCCGCACGTCTAGGCTGCCTTTCGGCTTTGGCACCGGCGTGGTTGCCCCCAAGTGCCATGCAGTCGGGTACCCCTCACGGAAGACCCGATTGAGCAGGTGTGTGATGGGGCCAGCGAGCAGGTGCTCCTCATCCACAGCATCCGTTGCATCGCCCCCCTCCGCCGCCCTAGCCCATGCCCTCTGATAGAACTCTATCGGCATGCCGTTTACGCCTGGGGCTTTGCCCGCGTCCATGCCCATCAGTGCCGCATACACCTCCGCCTCAGTAAATGAATTATTTAGCGCTGCCGCCCGCTCCGTGGCCGTCGTCGTGGGGAGGGCAAACGGGGCCCCGTGCCCATGGTCAGTGGCATCATCCGTGTTAGTCGTATTAGTCGTATGAGTCGTATCAGTGGCATTAGCATGGTTGTCCCCCAGCAAATCCCTAAAATAATCGTGTGTGTGTTTGTATGTGTATGTGTGTGTGTGTGTGTGTGTGTGTGTTTGTACGGGTGTCGGGGATGCGTGTGCATGTGTGTGTGTGCGTGTGTGCACGTGTGAGAGAGAGAGAGAGACTGCCACATAACCCAGTTCTTCGGGAGTGACGGGCACCGCCTGCGTGCGTGTGTGTGGGGGTAGTGTGTGCATGTGTGTGTTTGCGTGTGTGCACGTGAGAGAGACTGCCACATAACCCAGTTCTTTGGGAGTGATGGGCACCGCCTGCGTGTGGTGTGTGTGTGTGTGTGGGGGGGGTTGTGTGTGTGTATATGGGTGTGTGTGGGGGTTATGTGTGCATGTGTGTGTTTGCGTGTGTGCACGTGAGAGAGAGAGAGAGAGAGAGATGCAGAGAGAGAGGCGGAGAGACAGACTGCCAAAGAACCCAGTTCTTCGGGAGTGACTGGCACCGTCTGCGGGCGTGTGTGCGAATGTGTGTGTGTGTGTGTGTGCGCGTGTGTTTGCGTGGTCCATTTTACAGCCCGCCGGTGTGTGTGTAGTGTTTGCATGTTCGCGTGTGTGTTTGCATGTGTGCGCGTGACAGAGAGAAAGAGAGAAAGAGAGACTGCCACATAACCCAGTTCTTTGGGAGTGACGGGCACCGCCTGCGTGCGTGTGTGTGTGTGTATGAGTGTGTGTGGGGGTTGTGTGAGCATGTGTGTGTTTGCATGTGTGTGCACGAGAGAGAGAGAGAGACTGCCACAGAACCCAGTTCTTCGGGAGTGACCGGCACCGCCTGCGTGCGGTGTGTGTGTGTGTGTGTGTGTGTGTGTGTGTGTGTGTGTGTGTGTGTGTGTGTGTGTGTGTTTGTGTGGGGTGTGTGGGGGTTGCGTGTGCATGTGTGTGTTTGCATGTGTGCACGTGAGAGAGAGAGAGAGGCGGAGAGACAGACTGCCACATAACCCAGTTCTTCGGGAGTGACGGGCACCGCCTGCGTGCATGTGTGTGTGGGTAGTGTGTGCATGTCTGTATTTGCGTGTGTGCACGTGAGAGACTGCCACATAACCCAGTTCTTTAAAAGTGACGGGCACCGCCTGCGTGCGGTGTGTGTGTGTGTGGGGGGGGTTGTGTGTGTATGTGTGTGTGTGTGGGGGGGGTGCGTGTGCATGTGTGTGTTTGCGTGTGTGCAGCAGAACGGCAGCATTGGGGTGGGCAGCTGGGAGAGGGACACAGAACACAGTTCTTTGGGAGTGACCGGCACCGCCTGCGTGAGCGTATATTTGTGTGTGTGTGTGTGTGTGTGTGTGTGTGTGTGTACGGGGCTCGATTAACGGAGGCGCGTTCTCGTCGCCGAGCCCTGGACCGTGCAATGCGGCGCTGCTGGTGACTAGGATCTCCGTGCCGCTGACGAGCGGGATAAAATACGACTGGTCTGGCTCCTGCTAGACTGTCCCTCGGTGGAAACTACAGGAGCGGCTTGCCCGGCGCTGTCATGGCTTGGCGAGTAGCCGCGGCGCTGCCGCGACCCGTGCTGGGAGACGGCCCTTATCCTCCTCCCATGCAGGACGCCATGCGGCACCGATCTCGACGAGTTGATCGACGAGCGGAGGAGCTGGCGCCCGTCAATGCATGCTGGACATCGGTCAAGATGGCTGCTCGTGGGGGCGAGCTACCATCAGGGCTTCAGCGGTGGTGACCGCCGAGGCAACAACAGAGTTTATCCGCTTCACCATCGCAGCGTTTGTCACCGCGCTCACCCTCGGGGGCACTCGTCTGCCGGTGACTGGCGTCGGCATTGGTCTTCAGGCAGCCTGCCATGACGACTCTGTTTGCCCAGGCCCCCCTGGAGGGTGGGACCTGGCCATGCATGACGCATGGGGCGCAGGCAGAGCCCCATGCATGGAGTTGGACAACCATGCACCATGCCAGGCGGGGACTTTTCTGCTTCAGCGCCGCCAGTCGGCACAGCCGGCGTGGTTGGCCTCAAAGGCCAGGAGGAGGACGGTCCTTTCCTATACGCTCCTTGCCAGACATGTCCCTCAGGGACTTGTTTGGGTCTAAACTAGCCGGCGGGAGCGGTAGTCTAGACGGCAGGTAACCGGTTGGTGGCTATCGTCCTTCACAGGGCGGTGGCACTAGGACTAGTGTTGTCTTAGCTGGAATGCTATGTAACTGTAACTGTAACTGTGTGTGTGTGTGTGTATGGGTGTGTGGGGTGTGTGCATGTGTATGTTTGCGTGTGTGCACGTGAGAGAGACTGCCACATAACCCAGTTCTTCGGGAGTGACGGGCACCGCCTGCACGCGCGCGCGTGTGTGTGTGTGTGTGTTTGTGTGTGTGCGTGTGCGTGGGGGAGGGGGGGATTGTACAGTCCGTCGGACGCCTTGGATGGCGTCAGTGTGTATGTGTGTGTGGGCGGGCGTGTGTGTTTGCGTGTGTGCGTGCGTGAGAGAGAGGGAGGGCTACATCACCCAGTTTTTTCGAGAGTGCCATGCACCGCCTGCATGCGCGTGCATGTGTGTATGTGTGTGTGTGGGTCGATTTTACAGTCCGTCGGACGCATTTCATGGCATATTATACCCGTGTATGTGGGTGTGGGGTGTGGGGTTGTAAGTGTGTGTTTGCGTGTGTGCGCGCGCAAGGGAGAGAGAGAGAGAGAGAGAGAGAGAACGAGATTGATAGATAGATAGAGAGAGTGCGAGTGAGATTGAGAGATTGGGAGACAGAGAGTGTGTGTGAGAGAGAGAGAGAGAGTGAGTGAGTGAGAGAGAGAGAGAGAGGGAGGGAGGCGGACACAGCGTGCAGTTCCTCGGCGATGCAGGGCGCCGCCTGATGCAGCGCAGTGTGCGTGCGGGCAAGGCGCGTAAGCGAGGGAGAGGGAGTGCATGTGTGGAAGAGGGAGCGAGAGAGAGGCCATGTGTGTGTGTGTGTATGTGTGTGTGTGCGCGTGCACACGAAGCGTGCGTCTAGTCAGAGGCATAGGTGGGAGGCACGAGCCAACAGCGCACCTTGAACCTGCCCACCGGTTCAGCAGCGCCAAGGTATTTGTGTGTGCACGTGTGTGCATGCCATGTGACATGATGTGTATGCATAAGCTGTCCATAAGCTCTTCGCCAGGGGCTCCCGCCCTGGCGCCGCTCGATGGCGGACAACCGGGACAACTGCGCTTGGTACTGGGCGGCTGAAAATCTGGAAATTTCCCCATGGGAAGCGAGGCACATGCGGCTAGGCTTTGTGAGGAGGTTGCGGCGCAGGGGTTCCCTGCCCCAAGGCGCAGATTATTAGATGGCGACGCGATCGATGCACCAGCCGTGCGGCATGGGGCGAGGCGAGGCCCCACCAGCGGGCGGGCACCATAATGGAGATGGCGGCTAAGAACGGGGAATGCGGCTACCGGGGATGAGGCTACGGGTTATGCATGCCAGGGGACGGCGGACAAGGCTAATGCGTCACGGCGCATGGGTAAAGAACGGGGAATGAGGCTACGGGAGCTGGCGGGCGCGGCGCGCGCACGGCGCGCGCGGCGCATGGGGGTTGCATGGCGGCGCTCTGCGCGTGCATGCATGGAGGAGATTGCTGGCGGGCATGGAGGAGCTTGCTTGAGGGCAAACAGGAGATTGCTCGCGGGCGTGGAGGAGATTGCAGGCGGGCATGGAAGCGGATGGCGAGAAATTGAGAAACATGGGAAGCGAGGCACATGCGGCTAGGCTTTGTGAGGAGGTTGTGGCGCAGGGGTTCCCTGCCCCAAGGCGCAGATTATAGATGGCGCAGCAATCAATACACTAGCCGTGCGGCATGGGGCGAGGCGAGGCCCCACCAGCGGGCGGGCACCATAATGGAGATGGCGGTTAAGAACGGGGAATGAGGCTACAGGGAGAGGATACGGGTTACAGATGCCAAAGGGGACGGCGGAACAAGGATCAGCCATAGGTGTCACGGGGAATGGCTAAAGAACGGGAATGAGGCGGGTGGTACGGGTGCTGGCGCGCATGGAGCACGGCGCGGCGCATGGAGATCGCATGGCGGCGCCCATGCATGGACGAGATTGCTGGCGGGCATACAGGAGATTGCTGGCGGGCGTGGAGGAGATTGCTGGCGGGCATGGAGGAGATTGCTGGAGCCAATGGCGGCGGCGGGACTAGTAGTAGAACACAGGCGCACACCAACAATGCGTTGCTGTCACTACCTGGGTGGTATAGGGTGGATCTGGGGGCCCAGTGTCCTGTCTAGGTCCAGTGCGTGCGCGCGTGTGGGGGTTTACCCTCACCCCTACCAGGTAGCCAGCCAGTTTCCCACAAACTGAGTTTAAGGTGTCGGGCGCTAGCGCCGACACCGGTCTTATACATCATTACTGTTGTCACACAGACTGTAATATCCATCATCATCATGCATGCGTGTGTGTGTGGGGGGGGGGAGGGCCTCATCAGCGCACCTTCACACCCGCCCACACATCCAGCAATGCCTGCGCCGTGATCTCTCCCATCACTCGCGCGCCCGTGTTCCCGTCTGGGTGCCACGTGTCGAAATAAAACACTCGGCCCTGGGGAGGGAGGAGGGGGGGGAGGGGGAGGGCAAAGGAGGTTGTGCAAGGGAACATTGGGAGACTGTGGTTGGGTGGTGGTGGCGATGCGGGGTTTACAGGTTTGACATGTACGCGCCCGGAAGACCCCGTGGCGTGAGTTAAGGCCTGGACTGGAAAAGTCTAGAGAGGCTCTAAGAGGAGGGCCCATGAGGCCGCGCAAGCGCCAGCCTACCAGTGGACCTGTATCAGGTAGCTAGCAGTCCACACCTATCCACACCTTGACGCGGAGTGCCTCGTGATCAGCTTCGTTTCAGTTATTTGTTTGTCGGTTACAAGTCGGTTACAAGCAGTTACCTTGAATTTTGCCTCGTCATGAGGCCGCGCAAGCGCCAGTCTACCACTAGACCTGTATCAGGTAGCTAGCAGTCCACACCTATCCACACCTTGACACGGAGTGCCTCGTGACTGGTTTCAGTTATTTTTTCGTCGGTTTCAAGTCGGTTACAAGCAATAACCTTAACTTGGCCTCGTCATGAGGCCGTGCAAGCGCCAGCCTACCAGTAGACCTGTATCAGGTAGCTAGCAGTCCACACATATCCAAACTTTGACGCGGAGTGCCTCGTGATCGGTTTCGTTTCAGTTATTTGTTTGTCGGTTACAAGTCGGTTACAAGCAGTTACCTTGACCTTTGCCTCGCCCCGTCACTGCACTCAGGAGAAATCCTGTTATTTGTTTGTCGGTTACAAGTCAGTTGCAAGCAGTTACCTTGACCTTTGCCTCGTCATCGGCGTCCAGCATGCTCGCCCCGTCACTGCTCTCAGGAGAAATCCAGTCATTTGTTTGTCTGTTACAAGTCTGTTACAAGCAGTTACCTTGACCTTTGCCTCGTCATCGGCGTCCAGCATGCGCCCCGGCTCCGTGCTGATCCGCCCGCGGTCCACTTGGTAGCCGTGCTCCCCCTTGGCCATTGACTGTGTGCATGGATGTGTGGGGGTGTGGTCGATTGTTCAGACTTTTGGACGCCTCTGATGGCGTAGTCGACTGTGTGTGTGTGTGTGTGTGCGTGCGTGTGTGGGGGGGCACTTGGTAGCCGTGCCCCCCTTTGGTTGTTGACTGTTTGGATGTGCAGGTGTGTGGGTGTGTCGATTGTACTGCCTGTTGGGCGCCTCTGATGGTGTAGTTGACTGTGTGTGTGTGCGTGTGCATGCGTGTGTGTGTGCGTGTGTGTGTGTGGCAGTTGGAAGCCGTGCTCCCCCTTGGCCATCAACTGCGTGGATGTGTGGGTATGTGGTGGTCGATTGTTTACACTGCTGGACGCCTCTGATGGCGTAGTAGACTGTGCGTGTGTGTGCGTGTGTGGGGGGGGGAGGGGGGGGCACTTCATAACAATCAGGCCCCTCCCCCCAGGATGCAACACGCTAGCAAATGCACACACACACACACACACACGAACACACACACGAACACAGGACACCCCCCCCCTAATACTACTTTCATGGAACACGGCCGCTCGTACCCTGATCCCCAACAGTCAACAACACAAAAAGCGCCCTTCACCCCAGGACAAACACAACACACACACACACACACAGAGAGAGAGAGATATCGTTACAGAGAACTCTGCACGGCAGACCTAGATAGGCTGTTTCTGGTCATCATTGAGGAGATTCCATTTTGAGGCGGGTGACCAACCGTGCGCCAACAAGAGGGCGAATAACCTCATCAACACACACACACACACACACACACACACACACACAAGAACGCATGCATACCCACCCACCCACACCCACACGCAGCCCCCCCCTCACACACACATAATACTACTCACATGGAACGCGGCCGCTCGTACGCTGATCTCCGGCACTTAACAACACAAAGCGTGCCCCTCACCCCAGGACAGACACACGCTCACGCACACGCATGCACGCCCCCCCCCATACCCCCCCCCCCCTAATACTACTCACATGGAACACGGCCGCCCGCACGCTGATCTCCGGCAGCTCATAAAACAAAGCGTGCCCCTCCCAGGAAACACACACGCACACACGCACACACACACACACACACACACGCACATGCACACACACTCCCCTACCCCCCCCCCCAGTCCTGCTCACATGGAACGCGGCAGCTCGTACGCTGATCTCCGGCAGTTCATAAAACAAAGCGAGCTCATGCAGCTCGCTCTCGTAGCTGCTCCAGTAAGCCCCGACGTGCGGCACGAGCTGGTTGGCGGTTCGGGTTCAGGGTTTAGGCAGGGTTAAGGGATTGGAATTTTAGGGTGTAGGGCTACTCTGTGGGTGATTTTTGGCAGCTCATACAAGAAAGCGAGCCCATGCTCGTAGCTGCTCCAGTAAGCCCCGACGTTCGGCATGAGCTGGCTGGCGGTTCAGGGTTCAGGGTTCAGGCAGGGTTTAGGCAGAGGGTTTAGGGGTTGGGATATTATTAGGGTGCAGGGTGGGCTACTCTGTGTCTGATTTCCGGCAGCTCATAAAACAAAGCGAGCTCATGCAGCTCGCTCTCGTAGCTGCTCCAGTAAGCCCCGACGTGCGGCACGAGCTGGTTGGCGGTTCAGGGTTCAGGACTTAGGGGGGGGGGGGGGCATTTGAGGGTTCAGAGTTTTGTCGGTGGCGGTGGCGCGCACATGGTGACGGGGAGGGGGGGGCAGTGATTTTGTTTTCAGTTGTTTTGTTGTTTTCTGGGAGCCGGCACGCGGACCAACGTCCCGTTAACCGCCTTGACCGCTGCCTTAGCGTTGACAGTTGACCATCAAATATAGTTCATTTTCAAGCTCTTGCCGAGATTTTTCTGATGGGATCGTCAGACTATCAAGCAACTTGGTTGGTTGAGCTCTATCTGATGGGACCGTCAGTAGTGAAATGGCTCTCGATGGCTCCCAGGAGCCCAAAACAAAATGACGGGGTGAGGGGGGGGGGTGATAGGCATCCAACGGGTCACAGGTTTTGTGTGAGGACTCTTGGCCCTTATATAACAGGAGGAGGGTTCTCAGTAAGAACAAGCCCTAGAGGGGCCCGAGCTGGTTGGTGGTTCAGGGTTCAGGGGCAAAGGGTTCGAATTTCAGGGTAAGGGGAAGGTCTGCGCCACACGCGCGCGCGCACGCGCGCGCACACACTCACACTCACACACACACGCACACACATACACGCGCACACACACACACACACACGCACATGCACACGCATGCACACGCACACGCACACACACACACACACACACACATGCACACGCACACGCAAACGCACATACAGTTACAGTTACATCGGCTTTCCAGCAAAGACTACCTCTAGTCCTAGTACCATTGCCTAGACCCAAGTCCAGTTCTGGCCCTAACAATTACTTGTGAGGGGCGGTAGCCACCAGCCGGCTGCCTGCCAACGTGTAGTCCCAGAGCAAAAAGGAGAGCTATTGTGCGACGCCTCAAAATAGGTCCTAACTGCTTCTAGGGGATAGGGGGTCA
>VFSX01000319.1:180000-187500 GCA_016618255.1 Chlamydomonas sp. UWO 241
TGCGCATGCAGTGGGAGGGGGTATGCGCCGCAGGGGCGGCGCAGCACACTAGCGTCGGCCCCCCATGCAGCTTCATGCGGCCCATGCAATGCATGCACGCTTTCCCTCCCCATCCCGGCTCCCTTACTCACACACCCGCTACCACCACCGCTCCGCGCAGGGACAAGCTCAACAACCAGGTGCTGTTCGAGAAGGCGACGTACGAGAAGCTGCTGGCTGAGGTGCCCAAGTACAAGATGATCTCGCCGTCCATCCTGGTCGACCGCATGCGCATCAACGGTGCGCTCGCGCGCGCCGCGTGCCGCGAGCTCGAGGCCAAGGGCCTCATCCGCCCGCTCGTGAAGCACTCGAGCCAGATGGTGTACACGCGCGCCACCAACGCATGAGCTGGAGCAGTTGCGGACGGATGGCCATGGCGTTGGGGCCGGTGTGTGTGTGTGCAGGGGTAGCCTTACGCTGCCTGGCGCGTCCACACACGACTGCACCGCGCCTGCTGTAACAGCGCTTGTTCAGACTCTGATGCTCTCGTGCCATCGTGATTTTGAAGCTGGAAGGAAATAACAGAAACAAACGGCCTGGCACACACCGTTGCGATCACGACTACCCAAACGCCCCACGAGCCAGCTCCCGCTTAATAGAAATCACACGATCCCGCACACTGGTACAGTCCTCTCTTGTTGCCTAATGCCGTCAATACAGCTGGGTACTTGCCGGGACACGCACGACGCGTCTAGTGTCACGACTGCTGACAGATGGCGGGCTCTCACCGCCTGACACAGCAGCGTCCCACGAGTGGCTCATGGGGTGCCTCCAACAATCTAGCAAACACTAGACACGAGCTCGTGCTAGGGCACAGAGTCAACGCGACTCCGCGGCCACAGCCCCTGTCCTGTGTCACCACCTCCTGCGCCCGTGGTTGTCTGACGACGGTGCCCGCCCCATCACGTCGCACCCCTGATGGGGCGTCGCAGAGCCAGACGCGGGCCTGTCGCCGGGGCCGCCGCCGCCGCCACCGCCGTAAGGCTGCAGCTGCGCGGGCGCGCCGTAGGGCTGCAGCGCGCCAGAACCGTAGGGCTGGCCACCGCTACCGCCGCCACCGCCGCTGTACTCATACTGCTGCGCAGCAGCCTGCGGTGCCAGCGCCTGCGGTGCCGGCGCCTGCTGGCGGCCGCCGCCCTGGGGGCCATTGCGCGGTGCACCGTACAAGTCACCGCGCGGCTCACCGTACCCGTCGTCGCGAGGCGCGCCATACCCCGCACCGCCCGCACCACCACCACCACCATACGCCGCGCTGCCGCTGTACCCGTATCCGCCACCCCCGATGCCGTTGCTGCCCGGCCGGGGCGGGGACGGCGGCGCGCCGGGGCCACCGTAGCCGCCGCTCGCGGGGCGGCCGTAGCCGCCACCCGGCGGGGCATAGTCAGGCATGGGAGGGGGGGGCATCCCGTAGGCACCGTTGCCGCCGTGAGGGGGAGGGGCCGCACCGTAGGCGCCGCCGTGGGGAGACGGGGCCATGCCGTGGGGAGGCGCGGCCATGCCGTAGGCGTTGTGCCCAGGTGGGCCGGGGCCGGGGCCCGGGGCGTCCCGCGCCGGGCCCGCCGCGAGTTTGTTCTGGCTGTCGTAGCTCGTCGCCCACTGGCCGTTGGGGTCGACCGCGGGGCGGCGCGCGGGCGGCGCCGGGGCCACGTCGAACCCCGCGTCGCTGCCCGACTGCAAGGGGAGAGGGTTTTTTCCATAGAGAACGGTCAGTCCACCGGTGGACGGGAGGGGGGGAGGAGAGGGGGGGAAGGGGATAGGGGGGGCGCAGTGTGCATGCACACGGGTCGGTGCATCGCAGGGTGGATGTGGGGAGGGGAGGAGAGGGGGGGGGGGGGGGGGGAGGGGAAGGAAAGGAAAGGGAAGGGAAAGGGGGGGAGGGGGGGGGGGGAGTTGCATGAGACACGACCAGACGACGGCCGGAAAACATGCGCCCACGCGGTCAACTTGCCCGGGGAGGGCACGCGCCATGCAGGCAGGCACGCACACGCCATCATGCAGGGTGGGTGGGGGAGGGGAGGAGAGGGGGGGGCAGGGGGGAGGGGAAGAGTTGCTTAGACACGGGGTCAGCGCACCGCAGCGTGGATGTGGGGAGGAGGAGGAGTGGAAGTGTGCGTGTGTATGTGTGCATGTGTGTTTGCGTGTGTATGTGTGTGTGTGCATGTGTGTGTGTGTGCGTGCGCGCAACCCTCAGGGCCTGCTCCTGCTCCAACCTTGAAGTGCGTCCCTGCCGCGCGGGAGTGCTGCGCGTTCTCAGATGCGCGCACGTGGTTCATCTCTGGGCCCTGTGCGTCCTTGGAAGACAGGCCGGCAGACCCAAACGCGATCTGTGCGTGTGTGTGCATGAGGGAGAGGATGGTGTTTAAGTGTGAGTGTGTGTGCACGCGCACGTTGTTCATCTTTGGGCCCTGTGCGTCCTTGGACGACAGGCCGGCAGACCCTGTCTCACTGCGCAGCATCTGTGGGTGCAGGGTTTAGAATATAGGGTCTGGTTTCCAGGGTTTCGGGTCTCCAAGCCCGGTGCGTCCTTGGACGACGGGCCTGCAGACCCAAACGCGATCTGCATGGCGGGATCAGAGGTAGTAGGGTTTAGGGTTTATGAGGGTCTAGAAGGAGGAGGCTCCTGGTTCGCACGCTTGTGGTTCATCTCTGGGGCGCCCGCATCACCCATCCCCCCACCCACCCATCCACACATGCACGCACACGCACGCACACACACACACACACACACACACGCACACACGCCCCCCCCCCCCCCACACACTTGCCTGCGACGCCTGCCCACGGCCTGCAAATGCTGGCGCGTGTTTCTCCACCTCAGAGTCCACCATCAGGCCTGCCCTGCATCCGACACACACACACACACACACACACGCATGCACGCTCGCACCCCCCCACACACGCACTCGCCTGCGATGCCTGCCCACGGCCCGCAAATGCCGGCAAATGCTTATCTGCCTCAGATTCCATCATCAGGCCGCCTGCCCTGCATCAGACACACACACACACACACACACACACACACACACACGCATGCACGCTCACACCCCCCCACACACACACTCGCCTGCGACGCCTGCCCGCGCCCCGCAAACGCTGGCACGTGCTTCTCCGCCTCAGTGTCCATCATCAGGCCGCCTGCACCGTAGCGAAGCTGGCTGTGGCCCGTGCGGCCAGCAAACTGTGCGTTGCGGCCGCGCACGGCCTGCGTGTGTGTGTGTGTGTGGGTGTGAGGGTGGGGTGGGGGGGCATGTGTGTGTGCTTGTGTGTGTGTGTGTGTTTACATTGTGTGCGTGTGTAGCGCAGCTGGCTGTGGCCAGTGCGACCAGCAAACTGTGCGTTGCGGCCGCGCACGACCTGCATGAGTGTGTGTGTGTGTGTGTGTGTGCAAGTGTGTGTGTGTGTGTAGCACAGCTGGCTGTGGCTGGTGCCAGGAAATGGTGCATTGCGGCCACGCACCACCTAAGCAGAGAGAAAGGGCATGTGTGTGTGCGTGTGTGAATGTGTGTGTATGTGCGTGTGCACATGCAAATGCACATGTGTGTGTGTATGTATGTGTGTGTGTGTGTGCGTGTGTGTGCGTGCATGTGTGTGTGTGTGTGTGCGTTTGAGTGAGCACTGCTTGCCCCCCCCCCCGTGCAGTGCCGTGCAGAACCCCTCCCTATACACAAACCACCACCATACATACACCCGCATGCACACATGCACGCACCCACCAACACGCGTTCACACACACTGCCACCAGACACACTGCCCCCCCCACACATGCATACACACACGCATGCCCCCCAACACCATCACACATACGCACACACACATCTGCGTTAATTCCCGCCATATCCTTGGTATCCTTGCGGAACCTTGCTCTGCGCTCACCACCTGCCCCCCCACACCCACACCCACACCCACACACTGCTGACACACATGCACACACACATGCACACACACACGCACACGCACGCACGCACCCCCCCAATCACACCTCAGCGTTCACTCCCGCCATATCCTTGTCCATGGTGTCCTTGCGGAACCCCGCCCCGCGCCCGCGGCCGCCGGCAGCGGCGTCCTCGGGTGCGACGATTCCAGCCACCCCGTTGGTCAGGTGGTCTTTACGCCCGTCCGGGATCATCCTGGGTTAATGGTGTGTGTGTGTGTGTGTGCATGTGTGTGTGTGTGTGCAGGATCGCGCGAGGATGGCGTCCTCCCCGTTGGTCAGGTGGTCTTTGCGCCCGTCTGGAATCATCCTGGCGGGTGGTGGTGGCGGTGTGTGTGTGTTTGTGTGTGTTTGTGTGTGTGTGTGTGTGCGTGTGCATGTGTGTGTGTGTGTGTGTGTGTGTGCGTGTGTGAGTGTGTGTGTACAGGCATGATCGCGCGAGGATTCCAGCCTGTCCGTTGGTCAGGTGGTCTTTGCGCCCGTCTGGGATCATCCTGTGTATGTGTGTGTGTGGGGGGGAGCGAGGGGGAGTCAGCACCGCCGCTGAACATCATCCCCCCCCTCACCCACCACCACCAGTAACCACCGCCCACCACCCACCACCACCACCACACATCACCATCGCCAGCAGCACGTGCCGTGCCACGGACTGACTCGACACTCAATGGCACCGCAGCCTGTGTGCCCTCCCATGGTGTATTTTGGTGCGCACAGACAGACAAAGAGAGAGGCACAACCTGCTGTCTTGATTATGTGGACTACCACCAACGCGAGCAGCATGCTGCACTCACTTGACACTCAGTGGCGCCGCAGCCTGCGCGCCCTCCCACGGTGTGTATTTTCGTGCGCACAGACAAAGAGACTCGAGAGACACGGGACAAAGACGAGAGCAACGAGAGACACGAGAGACACGAAACAAATGCCACGCACTCACTTGACACTCAGTGGCGCCGCAGCCTGCGCGCCCTCCCACGGTGTGTTTTCTTGTGCACAGACAGACAGAGAGGGAGAGACAACCCGCGATCTTAATTTTATGTGAATCACCGCAAACACGACCAGCATGCTGCACCAGTGATGTCCTGAGCGCATCGCTGCGGGGGCAAACCGAGCAATTGAAGGGGAAATTGCGGGCGCGAATCGCGAGAATTTCGCTTTGAAAGGTGTGAAAAACGACAATTTCACACTTTTCTGCAAAACAAATGCCTCTTGCGGGGGCGATTCGGCACGTTCCCTCCAATGTTGCGGGGGCAAACATGGCATGATCGGTTTCCTTAAGGACACCACTGTGCTGCACTCACTTGACACTCAATGGCGCCGCAGCCTGCGCGCCCTCCCACGGTGCTGGCGCGCGCACCGCGCGCACCCCGCTGTCCTCCAACAGTGTGTTCCAGCCGGAGCCCAGCACAGAGGCAGACGATTTGCCTGCATGCGCCTGTGTGTGTGTGTGTGAGTGTGTGCGCGCGTGTGTGTGTGTGTGTGTGTGTGCGTTGTATGTGTGTGTATGTGGAGCCCAGCACTGAGGCAGACGACTTGCCAGCGTGCGCCTGTGTGTGTGGGGGGGGGGGGGGGGCGGGGGGAGTGCATGTGCAAGCCCGCCAGACAGAGCTTGTCAACAGCTTTCAGATGGCCCATGTAGGAGGACAAAACGGTCGACGGGAGGTCAACGGTCAACGTGGTCAAAGCAAAATCCGGCTGTGGAAGAATTAATTAAAAATCCTGAAAAGGAAATCACTGCCGCTGAGCCCGCCCGCAGTCTGCGTCATCTGATCCCCACACCCACCTCCACCCATCACACACATATGTACCCCACCCACCCCACACCCCACCCCACCTCCACTTATCTCCCCATACCTTGCTGTATATCTCAACCCCCGGGCGCCCGTTTGCACCGCTGAGCCCTCCCGCTGTCTGTGTCATGGTCCCCCCCCCCCACACACACATGTAGTACCCCACCCACCACACCCCACCCCACCTCCACTCACCTCCCCATACCTTGCTGTATATCTCAACCCCCGGGCGCTCATTTGCACCGCTGAGCCCTCCCGCTGTCTGTGTCATGGCCCCCCCCCCCACACACATGTAGTACCCCACCCACCCCACACCCCACCCCACCTCCACTCACCTCCCCATACCTTGCTGTACATCTCAACCCCCGGGCGCTCGTTTGCACCGCTGAGCCCTCCCGCTGTCTGCCATGGCCCCCCCCCCACACACACATGTAGTACCCCACCCACCCCCCACACCCCACCCCACCTCCACTCATCTCCCCATACCTTGCTGTATATCTCAACCCCCGGGCGCTAGTTTGCGCCGCTCAGCCCTCCCGCTGTCTGCGTCATGGCCCCCACACTCACCTTCACACCTTCACACACACACATACATGTAGTACCCCACCCACCCCACCTCCACTCATCCCCCCATACCTTGCTGTATATCTCAAAGCCCGGGCGCTCGTTTGCGCCGCTCAGCCCTCCCGCTGTCTGTGTCATCGTCCCCGCGCGTTGCGCTGAGCCCGTCGGAGACGGAAGTGTGGGGCTGGGCAGGGCGCCTGGTGTGTGTGTGCGTGTGCGCGTGTGTGTGTGTGTGTGTGTGCGTGTGTGTGTGTGTGTGTGTGTGTGTGAGTGTGTGTGTGTGTGCATGTTTGTTTAGGGGGGGGGGTATAGAACACAGGCTTCAGGGGTCATTGTTTCCCCGGGCGCCTGTGTGTGTGTGTGTGCGTGTGCGCGTTCGTGTATGTGTGTGTGTGTGTGTGTGTGTGTGTGTGCGTGTGTTTTGGGGGAGGGGGGCAAACATGGGGGGGCAGGGTATTAGTAGGGGCGTGCTGGTGGTACGCATGCATGCATATAGACTGCGCGCTGTGCAGAACTCGAGGGGGAACCTGCGGGAGATGGGAGCGTGTGTGTGTGGGGTGGCGTGGGGGTGTCTCCCTCTCTTTGCCTCCCTCTCTCTTCCTCTCCCTTCCTCTCGCTCTCTCCCTCTCCCCCCCCCCTCTCTCCCTCTCTCCCTCCCTCCCTCTCTCCCTCTCTCCCTCTCTCCCCTCCCTCTTTCCCTCCCCCTATCTCCCTCTTCCTCTCCCTCGCGTCCTCTCCTTCCCCCTCTTTCTCTCCCCCTGCCTCACCTGGCACCCCCCCTCTGGGGTTGGGTGACGTCGCCTCTCTCCCTCTCTACCTCTCCCGCTCTCCCTCTCTCCCCCCCTCTCTTTCTCTCCCTCCCTCACCTGGCACCCCCCCTCTGGCATTGGGCGACATCGCCGGCGGGTCCGACGTGCCGATCAGGCCCATCTCTCCGTACTCGACGTGCTCGCCAGAGTAGTACGCGCCCTTGGCCTTCTTAGGGAGCTCGTAGCGAGAGTAGGGCTGCATGCGTGCGTGTGTGCACGTGCGTGCGTGTATGCATTTGTGTCAGGAGAGGCGTGTGTGTGTGTGTGCGTGTGTGTGTGTGTGTGTGTGTTCATCAGAGTAAGACGCGCCCTTGGCCCGGAGCGGGAGCTCGTAACGGGAGTATAAAATGCTGTGTGTGTGTGTGTGTGT
>VFSX01000319.1:192500-202042 GCA_016618255.1 Chlamydomonas sp. UWO 241
CCCGTCATGGCGACCAAGAACATGCTCGGCCACCTGCGCGGCTCCGGCGCGTTCTCCCGGCCGGGCTCCGCGGTCCAGGAGAGACCATACAGCTCCCCACACTGCCCCACACTCTCCCCCACACTACCTCCACCCCCCACGTGTCACGTCCAGGTTCGTAATGGCGACCAAAGAGCATGCTCGGCCACCTGCCTGGTTTCTCGGCACCTTTTTTCATTTTTTGCAAAACAACTCCACATCCCACACCCTTTCCCACACCCCACACTCCACACCCCCACACAGCGCGTGATGTCCAAGCCCGTCATGGCAACCAAGAACATGCTCGGCCACCTCCGCGGCTCCGGCTCCTTCTCCCGGCCTTCCTCCATGGCACACGAGCGGCCCGGCGCGCCAGACGCCCCCGCTCACCCCACGACTCCCAGGAAGGACAAGTTCGACGGGGACCCCCCGATGGGCTACCTGTGGCTGTGGATGGGCGGGTTCATGCGCTGGCGCAGGCGGTGCGTCCACGCGCATGCACGCACACACACACACACATACACACACACACACACACACTCGCTAAAAATGGTTGGTGACCCCCGGATGGGTTGTCTTTGGCTCTGGATGGGCGGGTTTATGGCGCAGGCGGTGTGTGTGTGTGTGTGTGTGTGTGTGTTGGTGTGTGTTAGTGTGTGTGTGTGTGTGTGTGTGTGTGTGTGTGCCCCCGATGGGCTATCTGTGGCTGTGGATGTGCGGGTTCATGCGCTGGCGCAGGCGGTGCGTCCACGCGCATGCACGCTCACACACACATTCCATTCCATTCCAGATCGTTACAAAGATAACGGCGATATCGTTCCAGAGGTCGGCGAAAGGGCGTCTGTCAATAGCGGGAGACCACTCGTCGCTATGAGGGGATACAATGCCACTCTGCTGCGGGGGGGCTGCCTCTGAGGCACTGCATCTAAGTACGCTGTGTTGTACGCTGACTAAACTGACTGTGATCACTCTCACTCTCTCTGAGGCTGTGTGGTGGTCGCAACCTCTATCCCGCCTTAATCAGATCGCCGCATATGGACTCTCACAGCTGTGGAAATCTCGCTAGGGTGAGCCATCCGGGTGGGACTCGGTTGTCGAGGATGCGCGTGAGCTCTGGGTACGCGGCGTACTTGGCTCGCTCTCGTTTGAACTGGTCAAAGCGATTCTTGACGGCGTCTCGAAACCGTTGGGATGTGAAAATGTCACCTGCATTTTGCCGCACACTCGCTAAAAAATGGTTGGTGACCCCTGGATGGGTTATCTTTGGCTCTGGATGGGCAAGTTCGTGGCGCAGGCGGTGTGTGTGTGTGTGTGTGTGTTCGTGTGTGTGTGTGTGTGTGTGTGTGTGTGTGTGTGTGTGCGTGTGTGTGTGTGTGCCCCCGATGGGCTATCTGTGGCTGTGGATGGGCGGGTTCATGCGCTGGCGCAGGCAGTGTGTGTGTGTGTGTGTGTGTTCGTGTGTGTGTGTGTGTTGGTGTGTTGGTGTGTGTGTGTTGGTGTGTGTGCCCCCGATGGGCTATCTGTGGCTGTGGATGGGCGGGTTCATGCGCTGGCGCAGGCGGTGCGTCCACGCGCATGCACGCACACACACACACACACATACACACACACAGTAACAGTAACAGTAACACGGGGTTTCCAGCTAAGCAGGCTACTCTTCTACTAGACACACCCGATACTCCAGCACACTTAAGTACTAGAGTACCGCCGGCCCGATAGACTACCGCTCCCGCCGGGACTACCCCAAACAGCGGTCTCTGAGACATGTCTGGCAAGGAGCATATAGGAGAGGACCTTTCTCAAGGTCACAGTAGTGGCCTTGTGGCCAGTCAAGCCGGCAGAGCCGACTGGCGCTGACTGGAACGGTCCCCGCCTGGCAGTGCATGGCTGTCCAGCTCTCGTTTGCATGGGGCTCAGCCGGCGCCCCATGCCTCATGCATGGCCAGGTCCCACCCTCCAGGGGTGCATGGACGACAGAGTTGTCATGGAGGCTGCCTGAAGACCTTCCAACGCCAGTCACCGGCAGACGAGCGACCCCGAGGATGAGCGCGGTGACGAACGCTGCGATTGGTGAAGCGGATTTACTCTGTGTTGCCTCGGCGGTCGCCACCGCTGAAGCCGTGATGGTAGCCCGCCTCCACGGGCAGCCATCTTGACCAATGTCCAGCATGCATTGACGGGCGCCAGCTCCTCCGCTCGTCGATCAACTCGTCGAGATCGGTGCCGCATGGCGTCCTGCATGGGGGGAGGATAAGGGCCGTCTCCCAGCACGGGCCGCGGCAGCGCCGCGGCTACTCGCCAAGCCATGGCAGCGCCGGGCAAGCCGCTCCTGAAGTGTTCCACCGAGGGGCAGTCTAGCAGGAGCCGGGCCAGTCGTATTTTACCCCGCTCGTCAGCGGCACGGAGATCCTCGTCACCAGCAGCGCCGCATGTCTGGGTCCAGGGCTCGGCGACGAGAACGCGCCTCCGTTAATCGACACACACACACTCGCTAAAAAAATGGTTGGTGACCCTTGGATGGGTTATCTTTGGCTCTGGATGAGCGGGTTCGTGGCGCAGGCGGTGTGTGTGTGTGTGTGTTCGTGCGCGTGTGTGTGTGTGTGAGTGTGTGTGTGTGTGTCTGTGTGTTTACCCCCAATGGGCTTGATGTGGATGGGCGAGTCCATGTGCTGGTGCAGGCGGTGCGTGTGTGTCTGTGTGTGTGTGTGTGTGTGTGTGTGTGTGTTTTGGGTGTGTGCATTGTGTGCGTGTGTCGGATGACGCCCTCTTCAGTTCAATCGACGCGGGCAAGGCGCCCGACGTGGTGCTGATCTGCAAGCGCATGAACATTTGTTTGAACCCCCATGAAAACACATACAATCGCAGGTTTATCGTCGCGGGTGAGGCGCCCGGCATCGTGCTGATCCACATGTGCATGGACATTGGTTTGAACCCAGCCCATGGATGCCCAAAACAGTTTTGGGCTCCTGGGAGCCATTGAGAGCCATTTGGCTACTGACGATCTCATCAGTTACAGTTACAGTTACATCGGCTTTCCAGCAAAGACTACCTCTAGTCCTAGTACCACCGCCTAGACCCAAGTCCAGTTCTGGCCCTAACAATTACTTGTGAGGGGCGGTAGCCACCAGCCGGCTGCCTGCCAACGTGTAGTCCCAGAGCAAAAAGGAGAGCTATTGTGCGACGCCTCCAAAATAGGTCCTAACTGCTTCTAGGGGATAGGGGGTCAAGTGGCGCTTGCCAATCTACTTGACCGCCGTGGTGGAGGGGCCGGCGCCTGAGGGGCAGCCGGACCGTACACCACGGCTCTCCACCCAACCCTATCCTGAGCACGCTCAAACGCCGTGTCCGAAAAAGTCTTCCAATCAGAACGAGTGCCACTAGTTTTGCCTAGCTGCTGAATCAGTTACAGTTACAGTTACATGGCATTCCAGCTAAGACAACACTAGTCCTAGTGCCACCGCCCTGTGAAGGACGATAGCCACCAGCCGGTTACCTGCCGTCTAGACTACCGCTCCCGCCGGCTAGTTTAGACCCAAACAAGTCCCTGAGGGACATGTCTGGCAAGGAGCGTATAGGAAAGGACCGTCCTCCTCCTGGCCTTTGAGGCCAACCACGCCGGCTGTGCCGACTGGCGGCGCTGAAGCAGAAAAGTCCCCGCCTGGCATGGTGCATGGTTGTCCAACTCCATGCATGGGGCTCTGCCTGCGCCCCATGCGTCATGCATGGCCAGGTCCCACCCTCCAGGGGGGCCTGGGCAAACAGAGTCGTCATGGCAGGCTGCCTGAAGACCAATGCCGACGCCAGTCACCGGCAGATGAGTGCCCCCGAGGGTGAGCGCGGTGACAAACGCTGCGATGGTGAAGCGGATAAACTCTGTTGTTGCCTCGGCGGTCACCACCGCTGAAGCCCTGATGGTAGCTCGCCCCCACGAGCAGCCATCTTGACCGATGTCCAGCATGCATTGACGGGCGCCAGCTCCTCCGCTCGTCGATCAACTCGTCGAGATCGGTGCCGCATGGCGTCCTGCATGGGGGGAGGATAAGGGCCGTCTCCCAGCACGGGCCGCGGCAGCGCCGCGGCTACTCGCCAAGCCATGGCAGCGCCGGGCAAGCCGCTCCTGAAGTGTTCCACCGAGGGGCAGTCTAGCAGGAGCCGGGCCAGTCGTATTTTATCCCGCTCGTCAGCGGCACGGAGATCCTCGTCACCAGCAGCGCCGCATTGCTGGGTCCAGGGCTCGGCGACGAGAACGCGCCTCCGTTAATCGAGCCCCAGCTGAATCAGTAGCTTAAGAAAATAGTGTCGGGAGGAGGCTGGAGGCCGGCCTTGCTGCCGAGCCACATCCATTGTGCAGTCAAAAGTCGTACGAGGAAGACGAGAAGCCGGCATGCGCATCACATGGCCTAGCCACTGCATTGATCGCTTTGCCACAAGGCTCTCAATTGGCTCAGTGTCGCACGCCTGCCGAATATAAGTTAATCTGTGCCGGTCGACCAGGCGCACACCCAGAATGCGACGAAGGCAGTTAGAGTGGGCAACCTCCAATCGAGTCAGTTGTGTTTTAGTAGGGGCCCATGTTTCGCAGCCGTACAGAAAGTGGGGCAGCACGAAAGTGTTGTAAACCCGCATCTTAGACTGCACTTGCATCTTCTTGCTGGCCCAAATCTTATCAAAAGACGCAAACACGCCCAGCGCGCGACCGACACGCACACCGATCTCCTTTTCCACACCACCACTCTGGGTTATCCAACTCCCTAGATACTTAAATGCAGAGACGGTCTTCACTTCACCACCAGTCAGCGCAAACGTGGGCAGATCCGCGACAAAATCTGCTGGCAAAATCATCACTTCTGTCTTGGCGGCGTTGATTTGCATGCCAAAGCTAGAGGACACTTTGTCAAGGATTTTCAGCATAAGCGCCAACTGAGCTGGGTCATGCGAGAACAAACATAAATCGTCGGCATACATCAGCATTACTATGCGCTCAACCGACGACGACAACACAGAGCCGCCGGCTCGGGTCACGACTGACACGCCAGCCCCCTCTGGCATCATGTCTAGCGCCTTTTTCACTATGTGGTCAATAAAAACATTGAACAACACAGGAGCAATGACGCACCCCTGTCGCACACCAGACGACACGGGGAATTCGTGCCCGATTTTCCCAGCCAGCCGCACGGCAGCTGCGGTGTTGGTGTGAAGATCCTCCAACAGATCAATAATGTGCGGATGAACACTATATAATCTAAGGACTCTCCACAGTGCCGCACGGTTTATGCAATCGTAAGCTTTAGAATAGTCGACAAATGCCACAGCCATGCATTGTTTGTACTCGGCATGTGCCGCGCTCAGCGAGCGCAGAGTAAAAATCGCATCAACAGTGCCTCTGCTTTTTCTGAAACCACACTGAGCCTCATGCAACTGACCATCAACCTGCGTGGAGACGCGGTGCAGAAGTATGGCAGCGTACACTTTCCCGGCAATAGAGAGAAGGCTTATACCGCGGTAGTTACCAGGGGAGTCACGCGGACCCTTCCCCTTATATAACGGTGTGATAATAGCAGTTTTCCATTCCCTCGGGGCTCTCCCCGACCGCCATACGGCGATGATGACCCGGTGGAGCCATGCGATGGCAGGTGGGCACCGCAACAGCATGGCGTCCAGCTGGTCACCGCCCGGAGCGGCGGCCGAGCGCAACGCTCGCACACACGCCTCCGTCTCAGCCAGGTCAGGGGGGCGCCCGTGCGCTTCGTCCACCTCTGTGGCGCGTGTGAGCTCAAACGCCGCTACATCGTTCTCCAGCTGGTTCAGGGTCTCGTCGCTGAGCTTGGTCTCCCCGCCATATAGCTTGTCGAATGACTCTGTCATGGCCTTCAGCACCCCGTCTGGACCGCTGTGCAGCGCGCCCGAGACGTCCCGCATGGCAGGTGGGATCTGATGCTGCGGCTGCGGCCCGCCAGCCTGTCGCACGCGCGCGCAAACTGGCGCAGATTCTTCTTGCGTAGCATGTCTTGCGCCTCCGCCACCTGCTGGCTGATCCGCCTCTCCCTGTCTCTCTGCACAGCTGCGTCGGCCGCGCGGTTGGCGCGGTTGCGCTCTCGTTTGGCAGCAGCAGACTTGCTCCTGAGCCATGCCGAGTGCGCGCGCTGCCGGGCGTCCATGAGCCGGAGGGTGCGCTGCGACAGAGTGAGCTGCCAGCCGCGCCGCCGGCGGCTGCCGCGTGGAGCGAGGTGGTTGGTGGCCAACTCGCGAATGGCAGCAGCCATCGCGTCGTACTCCGCCTGGGCATCAGCGCCCTCGGGCGGCACGGCCTCCAGCAGCCCAAAGCGATCGGACAACTGGAGGTTGAACTCACGACGGACAGCCGGGCGCCGCAGTTGTGAAGAGTCCCATGCGCGCCGTTGAGAGCCGCCTGCATGGCGGGAGGCTCGCATGCGGAGGCGCATGGACTGTACCACCATGCGGTGATCGCTGTCCCAGGTTGGGCTCCTACGCACCCTACAGTCTGTCACCGCATGCATGCGGCGGCGCGCGACCAGGATGTAGTCCTTGACGCTGTGCAGGCGGCGCACAGAGCATGCATGCCGTCTGCTCTGTGCAACAGCCATGGGGCTGATGTGGGTGTACTGGTGCTCAGTCCTGTGGGGGTAGAGAGTGTTGGCAGCGCGCAGGCTGCAAGCAGTGGCAGGGTCAAGGAGCAGGCGACCGTTCCTGCTGGCCACCGCTGGCTCCGTGAGGGGCAGGTGCTTGCCAACGCATTCGTGGTCGGACACCGAACCCCTCCCCACTGCTGCATTGAAATCACCTGCCACGATGAGCAGATCGCGCTTGTCGTTGGCCTTGTCCGCGAGCGCCGCTACTCGAAGGTAGAAGTCGCCAGCCTCCTCGTCGCTCGCTGCCTCCGTTGGACTGTAGATCTCATCAGATAAAGCTCAACCAACCAAGTTGCTTGATGGTCCGACGATCCCATCAGATAGACCTTGTCAATAGCTTGAAAATTACCTATATTTGAAGGTCAACGGTCAGCGCTGAGGCAGCGGTCAAGGCGGTCACCGGGACGTTGGTCCGATCACCAGCTCCCAGAAAATAACAAAAAAAACTGAAAACAAAATCACTGATGCCCAATGGATCCCATGCCCAAACCATAGAGTCCTTAATCAACCCTGCTAAACGTCAAACATGCAATCACAGCTTCATCGTCGCGGGCGAGGCGCCCCGCGTCGTGCTCATCTACAAGCTCATGAACATGTGTTTGACCCTCCCCCGTGAACATGCAATCGCAGGTTTATCGTCGCGGGTGAGGCGCCCGGCGTCGTGCTCATCTACAAGCGCATGAACATTGGTTTCAACCCAGCCCATGGATCCCATGCCCAAACCATAGAGTCCTTAATCAACCCTGCTAAACATCAAACATACAATCGCAGATTTATCGTCGCGGGTGAGGCGCCCGGCGTCGTGCTCATCTACAAGCGCATGAACATGAAGGGCAAGATCTGGAGCATCTCGCTGTCCAAGTCCAGCGTGCACGAGGTGGGTTGCAAGGGTTTCGAAACCCTTCATGTGGTTTAAGGGTTTAGGGTTGCTCAAGGGTTAAGAAACCCTAAACCCTATAACCCTAAGGGGTCAGCATGCATAGGAGCATATGATGGACATGAGGGGCAAGATCTGGAGCATCTCCCTGCCCAATTCCAGTCTGCACGAGGTGGGTCGTTTTTTTTAATATACATGTAGGGTCATTGGTAGGCTGGCGCGCTGCGTGGCCTTGCAGGCTCTAGTAGAGCTCCCCTAGACGTGTAGTGTAGGCCTTAACTCACGCCCCGGGGTCCTCCGGGCGCGTACTTGTAAAAACTGTAAAAAAAAAATGCAGGGCCACGAGGTGGGTCGTTTTTTTTATGTACATGTAGGGTTTGCGTAGGGGAACAGGCACATGGCGGAACATCATTCGTGGCGGGCTACGGCTACGGTGATGAACATGTATGGCATGCACGCGGAGGGCACAGTAGGATGCGCGCGTCAAGGGCAAAATCTGGAGCATCTCGTTGTCCAAGTCCAGCGTGCACGAGGTGGGTCGGTTGTTTAATGATGATGATGGATTTTGCAGTCAGGGACATCTTAAGGCGTACAAGACCGTGCTCGGCGCGTATGGCCTGAGCACCTTACTGAGATGGCTGGCTGTTGGTGGTAGGGAACCCCAACTCTGTAAAGAGCGTGGGCGCACCCCTAGTTCCCCTACCGCAGCGGCAGCAAACGCTTGTTGAAGTAGGTGGTCGATTTTACAGTCTTGTTGGACGCCTTTAATGGCGTATTAGACTTGTGCTTGCGCACTCAATCCCTGAGGCAGGCAGATACTATCACCCGCACAAGTCCACTCAGTGGATACACATTGACTGTGTCCATCCCACTAGCTCTAGTACATTTGGTCGCGCCATGCGTCTCAGTTCGGGCAGCCAGCCTGGCCACCCTCCTCCTCCTCCGTTCATGTGGCGCACGCCCGACATGCCGCCAGCCTCCATGCATTGCGCTTGCGCTGCGAGGGCGCTTGCTGCCAGTGCATCTCCGTCGTCATGTGTCTCATGCAAGTAAGATTCGCCCTGCATGGAGACCCTCCATGCAGGTCACTGAAGTGCCCCGCGATTCGTGCCGTAGCTGCAGTCCGTAAGCCGACGCCGTCGCCGCAGCCGATGTCAGTAGCCGTGGCCGTAGCCGTGGCCGATGCAGATGCAGATGCAGATGCCCAGAGGGCGGACGTGTAGCCGATGCGATGTGAGTGCAGATGCAGGGTGTCCCTGGCCGCAGCCGAAGCCTTGGCCGATGTCAATTAATAGCCGATGCCCATAGCCGGTGCCCTGGCTGTAGCGTAGCTGCAGCCTCTGCCCGGTGCCGGTGCCCGTGGCTGCATGGGGGTACCGACGATGGCGGCGCCGACTCCTGCCAGCAGCCTGCCCTCCGTCCCCGCATGCCTCGCAGTTGCCTGCCTTATGACGCCGTGTCTCAAACAGCCACTAGCACTCTGGATCAGGGCAAATCGGCGACATAGCCGATTCTCCAAAACCCAGAGTCGCTCACGCTGCAGCAGCACCCTGTCAGCCCAGTTGGTGCGCCATTGGCGGCGTCGGGGCGGGAGCCCCCGACGATTTTGACACCACTTGAAGTTTTTGTGTGTGTGTGTGAGGTGAGCGCATGTGGGGAAACTGAAACGCGAGGCAGGTATACATGTAGGGTCACGAGAGGTGGGGTTTACGGGTTTTGAAACCGTGCGTCTAGTAACGAATATAACCCGATGACGAAAGTGAGTTTTTAAAGCTAAAACGAGTTTTCAGACATAGAAAGATTTATGTGAGGGAAGCGATTTTCTGTAAAAACTGCCAAGGTGGAACTGCCCAGAATAGTGTCAAAGAATAGGGGAGAGACGACCTCCTCTAGTAACGAATATCAAACCGTGCGCACTCTTTGCCGTCGCGCGGGGTGTCGGGCAGTGAACCCTGGGAAGAGTTTTAGTAGTGAGTTTTCCCCCGGCTCGCTCATAC
>VFSX01000466.1:0-50000 GCA_016618255.1 Chlamydomonas sp. UWO 241
CGCTGCTTGGCCGCCCACACACACCGTCGGCCACACACACCGTCGGCCACACACACACGCACACACACACACACGCACACACACCCATGCAGCTGCGAGCGAGCCCGAACAAGTTGGACGCCGGCGGCGAGGCCGTTGTGGTGGACAAGCCGTGTGTGAGGGAGCTGACGATCGCAACGTTTGGGCCAACGGGGGCGCTGGCTGAGGATGCGATCGAGCTGGGGGCGCTCGTGCAGGTGTGTGTTGAGAAATAGTGTGCTCAGGAGCATCGCTCTGCGGCTGTCGCTCTGTGGCTGTCGCTCTGTGGCTGGCTGCCCTCTATGGAAAACCACTTGCTGGCTAGTCATGTGTTTCTCAACATGGTGGGTCTGGGCCTCCAAAGCCTGTGTTTTCTTGTTGTTGTTTGCGTTCACTTTGAACAAGGTGTCCTAGGGGCCCGCTTATGTAGCCCTGACTGCACTGCGCCACACGGGCGAGGCAGGGACGCCCCCGTGCCTGCCTGTTCGTTCCAAGTGCCGAGTTCTCTGTCCTCTATTGCCCCTCCGGCACACAGGCGCCAGGCCTGCGTGCCATGCTGTGCTGGGGCGAAGTCGCTGCGGGACGCTCTGGACTCTGTTGCTCTAACCACTTTGTCAGGTCCTAATCACAGCTGCTCTGATGATGATGATCGATCTGTTGCATGCCTTCTGCAGGCGCCGGCGCTACAAGCAAAGCTGTGCTGGCGCTAAGTCGCTGCGGGGCGCTCTGAACTAAGTTGCTCAGACCACTTTGGTCAGGTCCTAATTACATCCGCTCTGATGCTCATGATCGATCTGTGCCATGCTGTCTGCAGGCGCCGGCGCTGCGAGCGGTCCTGGCTGGTGCTGAGTCGCTGTTGAGCGCTCTGAACGGCGCGACCGGTGGCGCGGCTGACGGGCTGCTCCAGTTGACGGGGCTGTACCACTTAAAAGGTGTGAATCGTGTGCTGCGCTGCCTACCTGCCTGTCTTCCTGCCTGCTTGCCTGCCTGCCTGCCTGCCTCCCTGCCTGCCTGTCTCTGCCTGCTTGCCTGCCTGTCTCTGCCTGCCTGCCTGCCTGCCTGCCTGCCTGCCTGCCTGCCTGCCTGCCTGCCTGCCTGCTCTAACCTGGTCATCAAGCTCACCTCACGCTGCCTACCTGCCCGCCTGTCCCCTCCCCATCCCGCCCCCATAACCCCACAGTGGAACGGCTGGGCACCGCCGACGGCTGGTGTGGCGCTGTAAAGCGACCGTGTGCTGTGCTATGCTGTGTTGAACTGTGCAGTGATGTGCTGTGATGTGCTGCGCTGTGATGTGATGTGCTGTGTAGCCTGCCTGCCTGCCTGCCTGCCTGCCTGCCTGCCTGCCTGCCTGCCTGCCTGCCTGCCTGCCTGCCTGCCTGCCTGCCTGCCTGCTTTGGCTTGCCTTCCCTGCCTGCTCTCTAACCTGTTCATCAAGCTGACCCCACGCTGCCCACCTGCCCGCCTGCCCACAACCCAACAGTGGCGCGGCTGGGCGCCGACGGCGCGTGTGGCGCCGTTAATCGGTCGCCTGCGTTTGCAGCGCACTTTGACACTGAGCCGACCACTGGTCGCACGCTCTCTCTGTGCCTGTGGCTCAACAAGGGCTGGGCGCCGGGCTGCGGAGGAGAGCTCATCACGTACCCAGTTCCGTTTGAGCCAGTGACCACGGTGATGACGATGATGGGTTTTCCAGTTTGGCGTGGAGTTCTGACTGTAGACGTATCAGGCCGGGTGTGTCCGTCTGATGGCCGGCCACGGTGGGATTTCGGCCATGGGTGTGCATGTGCGGCACTGGTTGCCATCTCAGTACCTGGGTCCACTGCGTGTGGGCTCCTGGGGTTTCCTAGCCGATCGGATTCCAATGAAGAGTCTGCCCAAAGGGCGATTTGCCGGATGGGGAGCAAGGGGGCGTTCGGAAAAGCCGGAGAAGGCGCGGGGGTCTGGGGCGTAGCCCCCTGAAAAATACTTTAGCCTGGAGAGCACACTGGGAGTTTGGGAGGCCCTTTCCAGGAACCAACAGCCTGGCAGCGCCCAAGGAAACCCCGGCGGGCTCGTATGCAGTGGCCCCTGCGAAGGATTTTTGTAAAAAAAAAATCCCGGCTTGAGCAACTTTGACCGCTCACACCAGGCGCAATACATCGTGGGTGTCCACGCAACGCGTGCCGCTGTGCTGCTCTCGGCGAGAGCTTTCCAACGCACCCCTCCACACTCTTTCCCACCAAGTGTGGGGTGTTTTCTGGGAAATGAAAAATCCGGCCCTGAGCGGTATACGGCTTGCAGGGGGGTCGCTGCTCATATGCTGACTGCACTCGTCTTGATGCTTACTGTCGCGTGCGCCACGCCCGCTGCTAACAAGCGTTTGCTGCCGCTGTTGTAGGGGACCTGGGGGCACGCCCACGCTCTTGGGGTTCCCTACCACCAAAAGCCAGCCATCTCATTAAGACACTCGGGCCATACGCACCAATCACGGTCTTATCTTGTACCTTTAGAGGTGTCCCTGACTGTAACATCCATTATCATTTGGGAGCCGAGTGCCCTGTCTAGGTCCAGCCCCGACCCACTAGCCCCTCACCACCAGTAGCCAGCCACCCGTCTGTAGCGCTCGGGCGCTATACGCCGAGCAAGGTCGAATACGCTGCCTGTTAGGTGCGTAACACACGACTGTAACATCCATCATCATCACCACCATCATCATCAACTGCCGCAGGTGCCGCTCAACGGCCGCGCCGCGATCTTCTGCTCGCACCACATGCTGCACCGCGTCGCGCCGTGGACGCCACTGCCACCGCCACGCTGCGCCGAGGCAGAGGCAGAGGGAGGGAACGAGGGCGCCGCCGCCGCCGTCCCGTGCGCGCAGCAGCACCAGTCAAAGTTCCGCTACTGCGTGTCGATGATGTTCTACGGCGCCCCCACGCCGTTCCCGCGCCGTCTGCCCCTCGCGCTCGAGCAGTCCGGGCTGGACCCCGGCGTGCTGGCGCTACTGGCAGCCGCGCGGCGGCAGCTGCGCTCGCTCGCGTTCATCGTGCACCATAAGGAGTGCGCGACGTCGATGCGCGATGCGTTTGCCGAGGGGGACGAGGGCGTGGAGCGCGCGGTTGGGCACTTTGAGGTGCGGCGCACGTGTGGGTATGCGTGTGTGTGCGTGCGTGCGTGCGTGTGTGTGTGTGCGCGCGCATGTGTCGGGCTTGCGAACACACAAAACACAGACACAGAAATCAGCTCGTGTACGCATATTGTGAGAGATACACAGAGAGAGGGAAAGGGAGAGAGGAGGGCCACGTGCACGCACGCGAACACAACCAACCAACCAAGCATGACATGACATGAGGCCGTCCGCATGCACCGGCAATGTCTGTACTACACGAGCACACACACACACAAACACACACACACGCTCGCCCACGTGCACGCCCTACAGGCTCGTGTGTCTGCCGCCTCCGCCCTGCTGCCGCTGTCGATGCGCGACCTCGTGGACCAGTTCCTGCCGCTCGACCTGCCAGGGCTGCTGCTCTCATTGCAAGCCGCCTGAGTTATCCACCATGGCCCCGGCGCAGTGTGTGTGCGTCACGCTTGTGCACACAGGCTTGCACACACAGAAACATGGGATGCACATGCACGCAAGAAGAAAACGAGAGGAAGAGAGCGAGACAGAGAGAACGAGAGTGAGAGAAGAGAATACATGTAGATAGAGAGGAGAAGAGAGAGAGAGACAGAGAGATAGAGAGGAACAGAGAGGGACAGATAGGGACAGAATGGGACAGAGAGAGATAGAGGAAGAGACAGAGCAGCTCACACACACGCACAAGTCCACGCTCTGCAGGCCCGCACTTCTGGCGCCTCTGCCCTGCTGCCAACGCGCAACTTTGTGGACCCTTCTGCTGGGCTTGCTGCCCTCACTGCAAGCCGGCCAAGTGACAGCGGCAACGGCGGCGTGAACAACTGTGCGAGCTTGCCTCCCCCAGATATTTTTTTATAAATTTTCGGCGGCATTGTTGACAGTATAACACGACGTGACTGTAACTCTGAAGCAAGAGGCTACTTGCTGCTGAGATGTGACAGGCCGAGTCAGGCCAGTCACAGCCGCAGTGACAAAGCAGGTAGCTGACAACAAGGTTGGCTGAGCAGTGCTCATGATAGTGGTAAATAACACTGAACGATAACGGTTGAATGATGAGAGTTACAGGAAGCAAGGTGTGACACCGACCTGCGCGATCTCTATACAGGGTTAACCACATCACCACATTTACCACAGCCCCACATCCTAGCAGGCTGGCGCGCTGAGTGGCCTTGCGGGCTCTCCTAGTATAGCCCCTAGACGTGTAGTCCAGGCCTTAACCCACGCCCCGGGTCGTGTACGTGTGAAACCTGAAAAACCTGGTCCGACACAGCTTCACAGCCAGCATGACACATGGCAGTGTCCCTAAGGTGCAGGGCGCTAGCTAAGACCCCAACTGCAAAGAGTGTAGGAGGGCAGGTTTTACAGTTTTTACATGTACGCGCCCGGAGGTCCCCAGGGCGTGAGCTAAGGCTTAGACTTCACGTCTAGGGGAGCTCTACTAGTAGAGCCCGCAAGGCCACGCAGCGCGCCAGCCTACCAGCAGGCGTGTACTCACAGCGACAGCACGGCCATCAGGGCTGCCAAGGCCATCAAGGCGAGCAGGAGCGGCGATGCGGCGGTCGCGCTGGCCGAGAGGTTGCACGTCGTCGCCGTGGCGCACTGGTAGTCGGCGTAGCACATCAGGCTACCGCCGGTGCCGTCTGGGCAGGAGCAGACGCCGTTGGCGATGGACAACTTGTTACCGCCCTGGCACACGCACATCTGCGAGCAGGGTGTTGTGGTGCGTGGGCACGTGCGCCGGTACGCAAGTGCGGGGGGGACACTAATTTCGCACTACGCAGCTGCCACTTGGGGACGCCTTGCCACGCTGCAGAGCCCACGCATGCATACGCCAGGTGCACCAAGTGTCAACACCAACTGTAAGCACGACGGGCACCAACTACCGCACGTGCGGTTTGCCTTTGCGAGTAAGTATTGTTTTTGACCCCCCATCCCCCACCCCGCAAAGCTCAGAAGCTAATATAAATCATCGAAAATCGGGATAAGGGGCGTCAAATCGTCTAAACACGCGAGAAACGACCCCCGCAATTGCATTATACAACTATAGTCTTGATCCCCGCCCCCCCACAAAGGCAAGCAATATGGACGGTATCAACATCCCTGGTAGGCTGGCGCGCTGCGTGGCCTTGCGGGCTCTCCCAGTAGAGTCCTCCTAGTCGTGTAGTCTAGGCCTTAACTCACGGCCCGGGGTCCTCCGGGCGCTAACGCATACGTATAAAACCTGTTAAGCCGGTGTCAACATGGCACGCACCTGCCCGTCCGTGAAGGAGTCTCACCCACTCGTCCCGCTCTCTGGTAGGGCCCCCCCCCTAGACGTGTAGTCTAGGCCTTAACTTACGGCCCAGGGTCCTCCGGGCACGTACGTGTTCAAACCTGCAAAACCGGTATCAGCATGACACACACCTGCCCATCCGTGTAGAAGTCCCACCCACTCGTCCCGCTCTCCTAGTACAGCCCCCCCCTGGACGTGTAGTCTAGGCTTCAACCCACGCCCCGGGGTCCTCCGGGCGCCTACGTGTTAAAACCTGTAGAACCGCCACAAGCATGACACGCACCTGCCCGTCCGCGTAGAAGTCCCACCCACTCGTCCCGCTCTCTTAGTACAGCCCCCCCCCCCTGGACGTGTAGTCTAGGCCTCAACTCACGCCCCGGGGTCCTCCGGACGCCTACGTGTTAAAACCTTTAGAACCAGTATCAGTATGACACACACCTGCCCGTCCGCGTAGAAGTCCCACCCACTTGTCCCGCTCGGGCACGAGGCGTGGCACGTGACGGCGGCATTGCACGATGGATCGCTGTAGCACGAGCGAGTACTGAAGGCATCACACAGGTCAGTGGAGCGGACGAAGGCTCCCTCGCTGAAGCAGGTCGAGGTGGACGGGCAGTTGCAGTTGATCGTGGTGCCGCCGACCTGTGCGTGCGTGTGCATGCCCGCGATAATCTGTCACAGCGTCTAGGTGGGCGGTCGAGGTGGGCGGGCATTTGCAGTTGATCGTTGTGCCGCCGACCTGTGTGTGCGTGTGTGTGCGCGCGATAACCTGTCACAGTGTCGAGGTGGACGGTCAAGGTGCACGGTCGAGGTGGACGGTCAAGGTGGACGGTCGAGGTGGACGGTCGAGGTGGGCGGGCAGTTGCAGTTGATCGTGGTGCCGCCGACCTGTGCGTGCGTGTGCGTGCCCGCGATAATCTGTCACAGCGTCGAGGTGGACGGTCGAGGTGGGCGGGCAGTTGCAGTTGATCGTTGTGCCGCCGACCTGTGTGTGCGTGTGTGTGCGCGCGATAACCTGTCACAGTGTCGAGGTGGACGGTCAAGGTGCACGGTCGAGGTGGACGGTCAAGGTGGACGGTCGAGGTGGACGGTCGAGGTGGGCGGGCAGTTGCTGTTGATCGTGGTGCCGCCGACCTGTGCGTGCGTGTGCGTGCCCGCGATAATCTGTCACAGCGTCGAGGTGGACGGTCGAGGTGGGCGGGCAGTTGCAGTTGATCGTTGTGCCGCCGACCTGTGTGTGCGTGTGTGTGCGCGCGATAACCTGTCACAGTGTCGAGGTGGACGGTCAAGGTGCACGGTCGAGGTGGACGGTCGAGGTGGACGGTTGAGGTGGACGGTCGAGGTGGGCGGGCAGTTGCAGTTGATTGTGGTGCCGCCAACCTGTGTGTGCGCGTGTGCGCGCGATAACCTGTCACAGTGTCGAGGTGGCTGGTCAAGGTGCACGGTCAAGGTGGACGGTCGAGGTGGACAGTCGAGGTGGACGGTAGAGGTGGGCGGGCAGTTGCAGTTGATCGCGGTGCCGCCGACCTGTGTGAGCGTGTGTGTGTGCGCGGTAATCTGTCACAGTGTCGAGGTGGACGGTCAAGGTGCACGGTCGAGGTGGACGGTCGAGGTGAACGGTCGAGGTGGGCGGGCAGTTGCAGTTGATTGTGGTGCCGCCGACCTGTGTGAGCGTGTGGGTGCGCGCGATAACCTGTCACAGTGTAGAGGTGGACGGTTGAGGTGGACGGTCGAGGTGGACAGTCGAGGAGGACAGTCGAGTTGGGCGGTCGAGGTGGGCGGGCAGTTGCAGTTGATCGTGGTGCCTCTGACCTGTGCGTGCGTGTGCGTGCGGTAAGTGGGGGATTGCATGCATGTGCGCTTGTGTCTGTGTGTGTTTGTGTGTGTGTGTGCGCGCGTGTGTGGTCGCCCCTGTGTGTTTCGTTGTGTGTCTGAGCGCGCGTGTTTTGTGTGTAGGCGTGTGTTTGTCTTTGTGTTGTGTGCCTGATGCAAGGCAGCTGCAGGGTCTGCTCGATATAATACAAGGATCAGTGCCCACAGTGCGTCGTAGGGGGGGCAAAGGAAGGGAGGTGGGGGCGGGAAGGTGTGTTGAAGGTGGGTGTGTCAGGATGGTGTTGCATTTGGCCTGCGTGTGCATGCACCAAAGAGCAGAGCTATTACAATGGTTCTTAGGCAGTGGTGTCTTGAGACATCTTGAGACATGAAGACATGACGACTTGAAGACGACCTGAGGTGCCATACGATAGGCCGATACGATACGAGTACGAGACGGACAGTAATGGAATGGAAATGCAGAGTGTCCACCCCGCGTGGCACCTACCGTCTTCGTCTGGCCTGCCGGGCAGGTGGCGCGTGCGGTGCCGGCAAGCAGCACGACCAGGCAGGTGGCGATGAGCGCCGGGGTGGGGGACATTTTATGGAGCGGTGCAGCAGCGAGCGGCGGATGTGGAGGGCCTAGGGGTTCAGATAAGACTGCGACTTGGCTCGGAGCTAGTGATACACACCCACACTTAGAGTGTGAGTGAGTGTATGTGTGAGTGAGTGTGAATGAGTGTGGATGAGTGTGAGTGAGTAACAGTAAGAGTAACACGGGGTTTCCAGCTAAGCAGGCTACTCTTCTACTAGAGGCACCCGCCGATACTCCAGCACACTTAAGTACTAGAGTACCGCCGGCTCCCGGCCGATAGACTACCGCTCCCGCCGGCTAGACTACCCCAAACAGCGGTCTCTGAGAGACATGTCTGGCAAGGACCATATAGGAGAGGACCTTCCTCAGGGTCACAGTAGTGGCCTTGTGGCCAGTCAAGCCGGCAGAGCCGACTGGCGCTGACTGGAACGGTCCCCGCCTGGCAGTGCATGGCTGTCCAGCTCTCGTTTGCATGGGGCTCAGCCGGCGCCCCATGCCTCATGCATGGCCAGGTCCCACCCTCCAGGGGTGCATGGACGACAGAGTTGTCATGGAGGCTGCCTGACGACCTTCCAACGCCAGTCACTGGCAGACGAGTGACCCCGAGGATGAGCGCGGTGACGAACGCCGCGATTGGTGAAGCGGATTTACTCTGTGTTGCCTCGGCGGTCGCCACCGCTGAAGCCGTGATGGTAGCCCGCCTCCACGGGCAGCCATCTTGACCAATGTCCAGCATGCATTGACGGGCGCCAGCTCCTCCGCTCGTCGATCAACTCGTCGAGACCGGTGCCGCATGGCGTCCTGCATGGGGGGAGGATAAGGGCCGTCTCCCAGCACGGGCCGCGGCAGCGCCGGGCAAGCCGCTCCTGAAGTGTTCTACCGAGGGGCAGTCTAGCAGGAGCCGGGCCAGTCGTATTTTACCCCGCTCGTCAGCGGCACGGAGATCCTCGTCACCAGCAGCGCCGCATTGCTGGGTCCAGGGCTCGGCGACGAGAACGCGCCTCCGTTAATCGAGCCCCAAAGTGAGTGAGTGCCACTACAAAATTTAAAAAGCTCTGCAAACTGCACCCCGTCGACGAAAAACTGCAATGGCCAACCCATCCGACGGCGCCCCAGCACTCGTGCTGGCAGTGGCCACTGCCTTTGATGCCCCAGCGCATGCCGATGTGCGCCTGCATGTACAAGTGAGCGCGCCCTGCGCCCCTCTAGGCGATGACCCTGGGCTCTCCGGGCAGGATGACGAGCCTGCAGCCAAGCGGCAGAGGGGAGATCAGAGCGATTCAGCTGCAGCAGCAGCAGCAGCAGCAGCAGAGGCTGTGCCATCAACTTCGGCGCATGAGCATGCGCGCAGCTACTATGCGCACGCCATCGTCCTGGCCTCGCAAAGCGAGTACTTTGAGGTGGGGTGGGAGGGCGTGCAGGCAGGCAGTCACAAACAGACGGGCACACACACGCATGCGCAGCTGCTGCATGCATGCGAGCGTGCATGCGCGCATGGGTGCTGCCTGCATGCTTGTGCCACCCGCCCACCTTGCCCTGCGTCTGCGCGGCCGCCGCATGCTCCAGCCCGTGTCCGGCACCCGCCCCTGTGTCTGCGCGGCCGCCGCATGCTCCTGCCCGTGTCCACCACCCGCCCTGTGTCTGCGCGGCACCACGCAGGGGCGCCTTGGCGAGGACAGCAGTCGGTTCAAGCCCGATGTGACCGAGGGTGGCAGCGGCAGTAGCGGCCGCATCGCGTTTGAGATCGTGGAGGTCGTGGAGCAGGAGGCAGATGTGGAGGCGATGGATGCGCTGTTGCGCATGATGTACGGTGCGACCACGGCCACGGATGTGCTCGTGCTGCTGAGGGCGGCGTGCCTGGCGGACCGGTTTCTGGTCAGCAAGCCAGTCGCGCAGCTGATGGCCTCTCGCCTAGCGGATGTCACCGCAGACGCGATCACCGATGATGTGCTGGCACTGGTGTTTGACGCGCACGCAGCGTCGCTTGCCTCCCCTCTGCCGCTCCAGCTCATGGACAAGTGCCGGGTGTACATGCACACGGTGTTCCGCAACGTGCCAGATGTGGTGACGCAGCCTGCCCTGCTGGCGCGCTTCTGCGGCCTGCCACACGCAGCCGTGGTGGCGTGGGCTCATATAGATTTGTGTGTTGCCTTTGCCACCAACCACCTTTCGCGTTTCTTTGAGTGCATTGTATGCTATTCGAGCTAAACCTATGTCATAATTCATCCAATTTTGCAACGTGTCCTCGCTTACACCTTGTATATTCATACATATTTACTTGTGTTATGTCTCTTTAAGTTCATTCGCACCTCTTCGGGATGGCCTGGGCGATTGAGGCGTAGCCTCAAACATTGGAACTGCGAAACTTCCGTGGAAGGCCTGGGATCCCTTGGTACTGCGAAACTTCCACGAATTGCCATGGTGACCTTGGAACTGCGAAACCTCCTTGGAAGGCATGGGTTCCCTTGGAACTGCGAAACCTCCTTGGAAGGCATGGGTTCCCTTGGAACTGCGAAACCTCCTTGGAAGGCATGGGTTCCCTTGGAACTGCGAAACCTCCTTGGAAGGCATGGGCGACATTGGAACTGCGAAACTTCCATTGATTGTCATGGGCGCATGACTTGAGAGGAATTCACCCCTACACACATTCTGCTTTCTAGGCATCCGAGGCCTATTCTTGGGGTTCGGGTCCTCTCGCAGAGGGTGACCCCAAGTGTAGGACAGCCCGAGGGTGGCTAGCCCACATGATTTATCTACGATGAGCCGTACAAATAATCATGGTGTAAAAATAAAAAGGTGCATACATACCTAGATTCCTGCGAGGCTCCAAAGCATCCTCAAAAGGCTCCAAAGATTCCTTTGCGGCTCCAAAGATTCCTTTGCGGCTCCAAAGATTCCTTTGCGGCTCCAAAGCATCCTGTGATTGAGGCTAAGCCTCAAAGGCTCCAAAGCATCATGTGATTGAGGCTAAGCCTCAAAACCTCCAAAGATTCGTTTTGAAACGGGCTCTTTTTTGTATGCATCTGCAACCAACCAGATGAACGATATGGACCATACCCAAGGGCGCATACATACAACTGGCAAGGGGTGCTCGCGTGGGGTGCTCTCGCCCCCTCAACAGATAATGCAACTTCCTGAAGAATCCCCTCCGCATTTGATTAAAAATGACTCAGATCCCTTCGAGAGGTCGTGTCGGATGCGCCTGAGGATGCAGGACGTGGACCTGCGCCCACCAGTCTTGCAAACCCACGCGAAGCACTCGCAGTCCCACATGATCAGGTCGTACACCGGGAGCGGCCCGGTTGGGGCCGCCAGGAACGCCTGAGCAATGGCGACGGTCCGCTCCCTGTGGCCGGGCCGAGCCTCGGTGTACGGCACGACGCCGAAGGTGGAGTGTCCTAGCAGGAACTGCTCCGAAGGCGTTATGCGGATCTCGGCGTCCATCCGCGATTCTTTGCTGGGCGACGAAAAGTCCACGACATGAGTCCCCCTCTCGTCGACCACCACGATCCCGTGGTGTGCGTAGCCGTGGCGCCACCCCCCGATCATGACAACTACGTGATCGCCGTTCCGCAACACAAGGTGGGCCATCGAGACGGCATGGACTTCGGTGCGTTTTGGGGCCAGAGACCAATATTTCATATCATATACAACATAACATATGAATAAGCCTCCAATATGTTGACATGACATGACATGACACCAGATATGATACACAACATTCCCCATGATACACAACATTCCCCATGATACACAACATTCCCTAATACACAACATTCCCTAATGATGATGATGGATCTTACAGTCTGTGTGACACCAGAAATACACAACATTCCCTAATACACAACATTCCCTATTTTTTCACCCAAGGGGGGCACGGGTGCCCCTTTCAGCCAGAGTCCAGCCGGAAGGGGCACCCGTCCTTCGGTACGTCATCGGTGCTGCCTTCGCCTTCACAGCCTTCTTGGCAACAGGCACGGGAACTACAACATCATCCTCATCAGAATCGCTGCTGTCCTCATTCTCCTTCTCGGTCTCCTCATCAGAGTCATACTCTCGCACTGGCTCGGGCTCCGCCTTCTTAGCAGCCTTGGCAGCCTTTACTGCCTTCACTTTCTTCGGGGCAGCCTTTGACTCAACCTCCTGATCGACCATCTCATCATCAGATGTCTTCGACTTGTCAGACTTCTCAGCCTTGTCAGAATCTGACTTCGAATTCTCAGACTTCTTTGCAACAGGCTTCTTCGATGCCTTGGTGATCAGAGCCTCGTCCTCCGGGTTCAAGATCAGCTTCATCTTCGGCATCACCTTGACTGTCATTGCAAATCGCTCGCCGATCTCGACCTCCTTTGTCGCCTTGGGCGGTAGGAACGTTCGCGCTTTTCGCGTAGATCGCTTGAACTTCAGGAAGTTCGTGAAAGCAACCTCCTTGTCTTCCTTGACGCAATCGATGATGTGCAGACACATGGTCTCCATCACGTTAAGCGCAACTTCCACATCCACACCAGCCTTTTCGGCGATGATGGTAGCGAGAGTCTTAGGAACGTACATGATGATGGATGTTACAGTCAGGGACACCTCTAAAGGCGTATAAGACCGTGCTCGGCGCGTATGGCCCGAGCACCTCACTGAGATGGCTGGCTGTTGGTGGTAGGGAACCCTAACTCTGTAAAGAGCGTGGGCGCACCCCTAGGTCCCCTACCGCAGCGACATCAAACGCTTGTTGAAGAACGCATGTGGGGAAACGGAAATGCGAGGCAGGTAAATCGCAATCGCCAAATAGGTGTGTTCCTTGAATTTATACTATGTGACTGCGCAGGCCGCAAGTGTGCCTTATGCTAGTCCCCGCCGCCGCCGTGCCCGAAGCAATCTTCATGCAGGCTCCCTTCCAGCAGCCGCAGGCTCCGCAACATTAGCTCCAGTAGCTCCGCTCCAATTGCATCGTCAACTCCCCAACGAATCAACGCTGTGCTGGCGCGAGGCCCGGCCCCTGTGCTGTGCTGGCGCAAGGCCCGGCCCGCACCCTGTGCTGTGCTGGCGCGAGGCCCGGCCCGCACCCTCCGCTGTGCTGGCGCGAGGCCCGGCCCCTGTGCTGTGCTAGCGCGAGGCCCGGCCCGCACCCTGTGCTGTGCTGGCGCGAGGCCCGGCCCTTGTGCTGTGCTGGCGCGAGGCCCGGCCCGCACCCTGTGCTGTGCTGGCGCGAGGCCCGGCCCGCACCCTCCGCTGTGCTGGCGCGAGGCCCGCCCCTGTGCTGTGCTGGCGCGAGGCCCGGCCCGCACCCTCCGCTGTGCTGGCGCGAGGCCCGGCCCCTGTGCTGTGCTGGCGCGAGGCCCGGCCCGCACCCTGTGCTGTGCTGGCGCGAGGCCCAACCCGCACCCTCCGCTGTGCTGGCGCGAGGCCCGGCCCGCACCCTGTGCTGTGCTGGCGCGAGGCCCAACCCGCACCCTCCGCTGTGCTGGCGCGAGGCCCGGCCCCTGTGTTGTGCTGGCGCGAGGCCCGGCCCGCACCCTGTGCTGTGCTGGCGCGAGCCCCGGCCCGCACCCTGTGCTGTGCTGGCGCGAGCCCCGGCCCGCACCCTCCGCTGTGCTGGCGCGAGGCCCGGCCCCTGTGCTGTGCTGGCGCCAGGCCCGGCCCGCACCCTCCGCTGTGCTGGCGCGAGGCCCGGCCCCTGTGTTGTGCTGGCGCGAGGCCCGGCCCGCAACCTCGGCTGTGCTGGCGCGAGGCCCGGCCCCTGTGCTGTGCTGGCGCGAGGCCCGGCCCCTGTGCTGTGCTGGCGCGAGGCCCGGCCCGCACCCTGTGCTGTGCTGGCGCGCGGCCCGCACCCCCGCTGCGCTCCATGCATGCGCAACGCTCTTTCCTCCATGCACGTCGCCCATGCGACTCGTCAGCAAATCCTCCACCCCCGCTGTCTCACCATGGGCATGCTGCCCATACTGCCGCCCTCGTTGCATTCCTGGCCATCTGCTCTGCATGCATGGCCGTCAGGGTCGTCATGGTGGCGGCTGTTCCCCCCAGCGTCCGCATGCCCCCGCCTGACGCCGCCCCCGATAGCGCTCCCCAGACCGTTGCATGGTCGGGGGTGCAGCGCGCACGGGGGTTGAGGGTTCGGGCACCACGATGGCGGCTGCCTTCTCCGCTGTCGCTGTCGCTGTCGCTGTCGCCCCGCTGCTGTGCCTGGTGCTGGTCTGCGCATCAAACATTTCCCGCATATCTGCCCGCATGGCCTGCGCCTCTCCCCGCATGGCCTGCATCCCTGCACGCATGGCCTCCATCTCTGCACGCATCCCCTTCGCGAGATCCCCCCCCTCTCGCTGCCCTCTCCGCTGCCGCTGCCTCCCCGCTGCCTGGCTGCTGCCCGCCCGCTGCCTCGCCGCCGATCGGTCCGATGTGGGCGGCGAGGGCGGCGGCTTTCCTGATGGACGCTCTTGTAGGCGGAGGCTGTCGCGCCATCGCCATCGCTTGTTATTTAGAACTGAGCATTCGGGGCGGCAGTCTCGTACACAGGTCTTCTGCACGGCTCGCCCATGTGTACATATGAGTGCGAGACATCCTTACTTCCTTGAGAAACAACGATTTGGTGCTTTCAAGCTTTGTGCGGGCCGATATATTTGATGATTTCAATTTTCTTTCCAAACTCACAAATTTCCCTTGCAAATCCTTATTCGATTTGTTCTCACAAATCTCAGTTAATTGGGAGTTTGATATACGTTGATGATGTTTGTTTACAATCCACTTCTGGCGGTCACACGTACGGTTCCAAAGCTCCAGTGGGACTTAGAGAAGCAAGGCTCAAGGCCCACAAAAGGTCAAGCTACAAGTAGCCCGCGGTAACGCCATCCACACTTGGTGGCGGGCGCCAAGCAAGCAGCACCACTGTGCAGGCTGCACACCCGGCCCCTCCAATGGCCAGAGGGCGGACCCAAGGTATAAAACCATGAAGGGACCAAAAAGCCCTCCCCCAGACCACCGGAAGCGGGGCTAGTAGCACACCCGCCGCAGCACTCTACTCAGCGACCACACCGCACCCGCCACCGCACGCGTGTGGCGCCACCTCCCCTTCAAAAACACCCCCAGAGGGAATGCCATCTAGCAAGCAGGTGCAGCCACCCGCGCGCCGTCAACCACGAGGCGCGCGCGGTGGAACTGCACCCGCTTCCCCGCAGCCTTGGCGGCGAGGAACGCGGGCCACAGCGCCTGGTGCCGCGCCTCCTCACGGTCACTGAGGACATCGAAGACCGCAACCGACGGGCCCAAGCCGCACAGGCAGCAGCGGTTGCGCACGACGGCGTCGGCCACGGCGTCAGACTCCACGGCGAAGAGCACACGCAGCATGTCGCCCCGGCGCGGCTCGACACCGATGCCCCCGACGGCATGCTTGGCGTTGAGGAACGACGCGGACACGACGCCACCACCAACCGGCGCATACACCGAGCCACGGATTTGGTGCAAGTAGCGCACGAGACCCGAAGCCAGGCAGACAGGCAGGCTGACGCCGCTCTTGACGGCCGCAGTGACCTGCTCCGCCGCCTTCGCCGCCTCCTCCTCCCCAGGGTAGCAACCTACCATCCCTGGGTAGCCATCGCACGCGACGAGGTCGTTTGCGGCTGCCACCGGGATGGACAACACGAAACTGCGGCGCAGCAACGCGTCGCCCACACGCGCGGGCATCCCCCCCCGGCGGGAGGGGCCGCGCGCAGATGCGGCACGCGCGGCGCCCGCCGCCGCAGGCCGCCCCGTCGTCGGCTCCGTTACGTTGGTTTTACATATGACTTGTGACACGATCTCTTTAGACCATCATTACTTATGACATATGTGGAATTGGAAAACATTCATTGATTGGCTATGAACATACATATCTGGTGGGGACCTGACCAAAATGTGGCCACACCCAAATTTCCAAAGTCGACAAACGGCCCCATCGAGCGAGCAGAATGCTTTCTCGACACGTAATATAGACATGCGTGTCGAGAGCGTGTGCTGGGATGCGTCGTGGGGGCGTCACGGGCCTCGCGGAGCGCCATGCAACAGTCGCACCCAACCCCCTGCCGCGCCGCTACGGGTAGCCAGCCCCCCGCGACGCCTCCTACCGATCGGTACCACCCGTGGCATGCACTTGACGAGGCGCTGGGTCCCGTGCCGTGTCGCGTTGCGGGGGTAGCTGTGCTGGGCGACACCAAACTTTCGGCATGTTTTGAGGCGGCGCCTCTGGACCAAATCCATTTTTGACGAGTGCTTTTTAGTTGCCGCCAATCTCATTTAGATGCATGCGTTGAGGGTGACCGTGGCTTGGAGAGACGGGGAAATGCGGAACGAAATCGTTTGTTGTCAAATGTTGCACGTCACGGTTGCGTTTGACGCCAAACGGTTTCGTTACGCATTTCACCGTCTCTCCAAGCCACGGTCACTCACGACACATGCATCTAAATGAGATTGGCGGCAACTAAAAAGCACGCGTCAAAAGTGGATTTGGTCAACCAGGGAAGCCACAAGAAGCCCAAAGTTTGGTGTTGCCCGTTTTGGCCACTTTTCCCCCTGGGGTGGGCCCAGGTTGGGTGGGGATGGCCCATGTCGGTGGGAGGTTTCTGGAGAAAGTCGCGCCGAGGGTGTGTCAGCGGTTGGTGGCTCATGCTACCCCCTCGTGGCTCATGCTACCTCCTCAGGCACGTGGCATCTGGCCTGGTTTTGTAGGGGCATGGGTCAGACCATGGACATGTAGCTTCTCCTGCTTTCCTCCTCTCTTCCCCCTTCTGCTGTCACACTTCACACCTCCACACTTTTTCTTACTCCCAACCGCACCGCAACGCAACGCACGCCCAGCTATATGCTTGTTATTGATCTCTGTGTGCGCTGATTACTGCGGAGGGACACTCGGGGCAGGGGTTTCCTTCGGATTGGGTGCCTGCAAGCAAGCAAGCAAAATCGAAGCACCCACGGCCGTGATCTTTGGCGCTCGCGACAGCGACGCGACCTAGACAGCGTGGCGCGAGGGCTGTGGGTGACAGCGGTGGTGCGGTTGCTGACACATCTGGTGAGCCCGCGTCAATCCCCCCCCCCCCCTACAGATCCCGCCAGCCTCTCTGGAGAAGCACTGGGCAATTGCCCGACAGCCCCCCAAGCAAGCGGGGGCATGGCACGCACTTCATGGGGACACGCATGCAGCATGCACTTCCAGCGCGCCCATGCGTGCAAGCGCGCCCATGCGTGCAAGCGTGCCCATGCGTGCCAGCGGGTTCACCACTTTAGCCCGATTGCTGATCTAGTCGCAATTTCCTTCGCTAACTGAGTCCATCGCTGCATGCCACGCAAACAACACACGCACGCACGTGCACACGCAAGATCTGAGCTCGCGAGGAGGTCGAGGAGGGTACTCGATCGGCTGTGTCACGATTGCAGACACAGCCATGGAGCAGTGAATGGACTTGTAGACATCTACAGTCGCACGTAGTAATGGAGGGCCCCGAGGAGCTCCTCGCGAGAAAAGGACTGGAAATGGAGGAGCGTCTGGAGGTGGTGCGAGCCCGTATGTCCAAGCTGAGGGAGCGGCACGTGAAGCGGGAATTGTGGCGGTGCCGTGCACGAGGGCGGGGTCCAGGGCTGCCGATCCGGCGGGAGCAGGTGCGGTTTTTACAGCTTTTACATGTACGCGCCCGGAGGACCCCGGGGCGTGAGTTAAGGCCTAGACTACACACGCCTAGGGGAGCTCTACTAGTAGAGCCCGCAAGGCCACGCAGCGTGCCAGCCTACCAGGGGGAAGCAGGTGCGCCCACAGCGCGCGCGACGTGTCATGCATGCGTGGCGCATGGTTCATGGGGCTGTAACACTGTTGCGTGCCCACACCGCACGCGACGTGTCATGCATGCATGGCGCATGGTGCGTGGGGCTGTAGCCCCTTCACACGCGCGTGACTGTGTGTGACACACACAAGTCACAAGTCACACACAAGTCACAAGCCACACACAAGTCACACAAGTCACAAGTCACACAAGGCGCAAGTCACACATACGTCACAAGTGACACACAAGACACACACACACACACCTACACACGCCCTCGCATGTACGCGCTCGCCCATGCGCCGCGCACAGGTGCTCGCAAGTGACCCCGTAAAGATGCCGGTCGAGGCTCAGCTCTGCCGTCACATTGTGGAGCAGCTGCTCGACCCAGCCACGCTGCTGCCGGTGTCGGCAGACGCGCTGCACGCACAGGTGGGCCCGCGCGGTACCGTTTTGCGCGCACATGTGTGCCCGCGTCGTACCGTGTTGCCTTGCAATAGCAGCTGCTCGACCCGAACACGCTGCTGCCGGTGTCGGCGGACGCGCTGCATGCACAGGTGGGCCTGCGCAGGGCGGGGGTGCTGCCGCCGTGGCGGGCGCCGCTGGCAGCGTACCGTAGTACCGCTTTGCCTTGCAATCAAATAATACGGAAAACGTCGCGGCAAGGTGGCGGCAAGGTCGATTTCTAACAAATATTGCCGCAAACAAAAAATTTACGCCAAAAGTGACGTCAAAACGGGGGAGAAATCCCGTGGCAAGGCCTTAAAATCCTAGACAATTACCCCCTTAATGAAAGTGGCGGTATGGCAAAACGTTACAACGGTAGAGGGGGCGGCAAGGCTCAGGACTCGGCCCAATGCATCCGACTACTGAGTTGTGCCTGCGCATGGTGGGGGTGACCGTACCACAGCCCCATCGTCTGATATACGCAAGTGAATGCGGTCATAGCGCCTGAGGCGGTCGGGGGTGCGCCTCAGGCGGTGGTGGGCGCCTGGGGCGGTCGGGGTGGCGCCTGATGCGGTCGGGAGGACACCAAGGCGGTGCCTGAGGCCATCAGTGGTGCGCTTCGGGCGATGCCCGAGGCGGTCGGCGCGCCTGAGGCGCCGCCTGATCCGCGTAAGTAAAGGCGCGCCTCAGGCATTTTGAATATGATAGGGTGATGCGGTCGTGGCAGGCGCCGCCGGCCGGCAGCTTAGTGGCCACTACCACTTTCACAACGCCTGAGGCGGCGCCTGAGGCGTCCCATTCCATGGCGCGGATCAGGCGGTGCCTCAGGCGCTCCGACCGCCTGTGGCGCCACCTGAGGCGCACCCACGATCGCCTCACCTCAGGCGCCACACCGACCGTATCAGGCGCCGCCACCACCGCCTGAGGCGCACCCCGTCTCAGACGTTATGACAGCATTTTATGGTGCGGATCAGACGTTGGGATTTGGGTAGGGTGGGGCCGGCCAGGCTCAGGACTCGAGGCGGTGGATTCGACAACTGATGATGATGGATTTTGCAGTCGTGTTTGACGCACCTACCGGTAGCTTATTCGACCTTTGCTCTGGATTCTGCAGTCGTGTGTGTCGCACCTACAGGCAGCTTATTTGACGAATGCATCCGACTACAAAGCCGAGCGCTCCCCTGGCACTCACGTCCCCACACCCACGCACACACATACACACACATACACAGTTACAGCTACAGTTACATCGGCTTTCCAGCAAAGACTACCTCTAGTCCTAGTACCACCGCCTAGACCCAAGTCCAGTCCTGGCCCTAACAATTACTTGTGAGGGGCGGTAGCCACCAGCCGGCTGCCTGCCAACGTGTAGTCCCAGAGCAAATAGGAGAGCTATTGTGCGACGCCTCCAAAATAGGTCCTAACTGCTTCTAGGGGATAGGGGGTTCAAGTGGCGCTTGCCAATCTACTTGACCGCCGTGGTGGAGGGGCCGGCGCCTGAGGGGCAGCCGGACCGTACACCACGGCTCTCCAACCGACCCTATCCTGAGCACGCTCAAACGCCGTGTCCGAAAAAGTCTTCCAATCAGAACGAGTGCCACTAGTTTTGCCTAGCTGCTGAATCAGTAGCTTAAGAAAATAGTGTCGGGAGGAGGCTGGAGGCCGGCCTTGCTGCCGAGCCACATCCATTGTGCAGTCAAAAGTCGTACGAGGAAGACGAGAAGCCGACATGCGCATCACATGGCCTAGCCACTGCATTGATCGCTTTGCCACAAGGCTCTCAATTGGCTCAGTGTCGCACGCCTGCCGAATATAAGTTAATCTGTGCCGGTCGACCAGGCGCACACCCAGAATGCGACGAAGGCAGTTAGAGTGGGCAACCTCCAATCGAGTCAGTTGTGTTTTAGTAGGGGCCCATGTTTCGCAGCCGTACAGAAAGTGGGGCAGCACGAAAGTGTTGTAAACCCGCATCTTAGACTGCACTTGCATCTTCTTGCTGGCCCAAATCTTATCAAAAGACGCAAACACGCCCAGCGCGCGACCGACACGCACACCGATCTCCTTTTCCACACCACCACTCTGGGTTATCCAACTCCCTAGATACTTAAATGCAGAGACGGTCTTCACTTCACCACCAGTCAGCGCAAACGTGGGCAGATCCGCGACAAATCTGCTGGCAAAATCATCACTTCTGTCTTGGCGGCGTTGATTTGCATGCCAAAGCTAGAGGACACTTTGTCAAGGATTTTCAGCATAAGCGCCAACTGAGCTGGGTCATGCGAGAACAAACATAAATCGTCGGCATACATCAGCATTACTATGCGCTCAACCGACGACGACAACACAGAGCCGCCGGCTCGGGTCACGACTGACACGCCAGCCCCCTCTGGCATCATGTCTAGCGCCTTTTTCACTATGTGGTCAATAAAAACATTGAACAACACAGGAGCAATGACGCACCCCTGTCGCACACCAGACGACACGGGGAATTCGTGCCCGATTTTCCCAGCCAGCCGCACGGCAGCTGCGTGTTGGTGTGAAGATCCTCCAACAGATCAATAATGTGCGGATGAACACTATATAATCTAAGGACTCTCCACAGTGCCGCACAGTTTATGCAATCGTAAGCTTTAGAATAGTCGACAAATGCCACAGCCATGCATTGTTTGTACTCGGCATGTGCCGCGCTCAGCGAGCGCAGAATAAAATCGCATCAACAGTGCCTCTGCTTTTTCTGAAACCACACTGAGCCTCATGCAATTGACCATCAACCTGCGTGGAGACGCGGTGCAGAAGTATGGCAGCGTACACTTTCCCGGCAATAGAGAGAAGGCTTATACCGCGGTAGTTACCAGGGGAGTCACGCGGACCCTTCCCCTTATATAACGGTGTGATAATAGCAGTTTTCCATTCCCTCGGGGCTCTCCCCGACCGCCATACGGCGATGATGACCCGGTGGAGCCATGCGATGGCAGGTGGGCACCGCAACAGCATGGCGTCCAGCTGGTCACCGCCCGGAGCGGCGGCCGAGCGCAACGCTCGCACACACGCCTCCGTCTCAGCCAGGTCAGGGGGGCGCCCGTGCGCCTCGTCCACCTCAGTGGCGCGTGTGAGCTCAAACGCCGCTACATCGTTCTCCAGCTGGTTCAGGGTCTCATCGCTGAGCTTGGTCTCCCCGCCATATAGCTTGTCGAATGACTCTGTCATGGCCTTCAGCACCCCGTCTGGACCGCTGTGCAGCGCGCCCGAGACGTCCCGCATGGCAGGAGGGATCTGATGGCTGCGGCTGCGGCCCGCCAGCCTGTCGCACGCGCGCGCAAACTGGCGCAGATTCTTCTTGCGTAGCATGTCTTGCGCCTCCGCCACCTGCTGGCCGATCCACCTCTCCCTGTCTCTCTGCACAGCTGCGTCGGCCGCGCGGTTGGCGCGGTTGCGCTCTCGTTTGGCAGCAGCAGACTTGCTCCTGAGCCATGCCGTGTGCGCGCGCTGCCGGGCGTCCATGAGCCGGAGGGTGCGCTGCGACAGAGTGAACTGCCAGCCGCGCCGCCGGCGGCTGCCGCGTGGAGCGAGGTTGTTGGTGGCCACCTCGCGAATGGCAGCAGCCATCGCGCCGTACTCCGCCTGGGCATCAGCGCCCTCGGGTGGCACGGCCTCCAGCTGCCCAAAGCGATCATACAGCTGGAGGTTGAACTCACGACGGACAGCCGGGCGCCGCAGTTGTGAAGAGTCCCATGCGTGCCGCTGAGAGCCGCCTGCATGGCGGGAGGCTCGCATGTGGAGGCGCATGGACAGCACCACCATGCGGTGATCGCTGTCCCAGGTTGGGCTCCTACGCACCCTACAGTCTGTCACCGCATGCATGCGGCGGCGCGCGACCAGGATGTAGTCCTTGACGCTGTGCAGGCGGCGCACAGAGCATGCATGCCGTCTGCTCTGTGCAACAGCCATGGGGCTGATGTGGGTGTACTGGTGCTCAGGCCTGTGGGGGTAGAGAGTGTTGGCAGCGCGCAGGCTGCATGCAGTGGCAGTGTCGAGGAGCAGGCGACCGTTCCTGCTGGCCACCGCTGGCTCCGTGAGGGGCAGGTGCTTGCCAACGCATTCGTGGTCGGACACCGAGTCCCTCCCCACTGCTGCATTGAAATCACCGGCCACGATGAGCAGATCGCGCTTGTCGTTGGCCTTGTCCGCGAGCGCCTCTCCTCGAAGGTAGAAGTCGCCAGCCTCCTCGTCGCTCGCCGCCTCCGTTGGACTGTAGGCGCTGACGATGGTGATCATCTGCCCACGGTTCGCTGCAAAGCGGGCCTGGATGAGGCGGTCGGACACCGCCTCCCAGGAGACGAGTGCCGATGCCCATGCAGGGGACAACAGCAAGCCCACCCCACGCTGCCGGTGCTCCCCACCCGACCATAGCAGCGTCCACGACGTTTCGCCCGTAGCCACTTGCGCCTCCCCGGAGCCGGTCCTGCGCAGCTCCTGAAGCGCTGCAACACCGACGCTAAGCTTGGCGCAATCTTGCACCAGACTCGCCAGTTTGACCAGTCCCTCGTCCTCTGCAGGACATGTCCGCACGTTGAACGTAGCCACTCTGGTGTTCTGATTGACGACTTGGACGCGTCGCCAGGCGTGCCCCGCTACACGCGGGGACTGGGCAGGAAAAGGCTGCATGCATGGGGTGCCTTGTTTCCCCTTTGCTCGCATCCGCGGCCAGCCAGCTCAAGTCCGCGAGGCGTCCTTGGCCGTCTGTGATGCCGGGCCGGTATGCCCTCCTTGGGTTGGCTCTACGCTACAGGGTCATCGGACTCGCGTCGTCGACACCTGGATCGCAGCGCGCCCGGGGGTTTGCCACCCCCCCGAGCGCACTAGTAGAACGTAGAAGCGGTGTGTTGGACTGTGATGGACTGGTTGGACTGTGACACACATACACATACACACACAACCAACCAACCAACCAGCCAAGCTTTACATGAGGCCGTCCGCATGCGCCGGCAATGCCTGTACTACCAACAGCAATACACCCCGGCAATTGTTACGAGGTCTGCCTGTGCACTGGGATGGGGCACACACACACTGGGATGGGCACACGCACACACACACACACGCAGCTGCTGCGCGGCCCTGCCGCGCCCCAGTGCGAGTCCACCCTCCACACACACACACGCACACACACACACACACGTGCAGCTGCTGCGCGGCCCTGCCGCGCCCCAGTGCGAGTCCACCCTCCACACACACACACATAAGGGTCGGCTTAAAGCGTCTACTTTCTCCAGACCGCCTTAATTAAGCTTAATTAAGGTGTGTAGGCTAATAGCGGGTATAGAAAAAACTTAAAAAAAAAAAACAGGTGGGTTCTGAGGGTGGGACAATTATGTACTCCCCTTATGTGGCCCATAACCGAGCCCCGAATATTTTTAGGAAGTTTTGTCGAGCCGTGAGAAGCAATACAAGATCCCTACCGCACAGTGGAGACGCGGAGACGCGGAGTCACACGCTCTCGTGTCAAGGTTACACGCGCTGCAAGCCCCTAGTACACTCAGCGCTGCAGGCATCCAACGCACCAACCACACCGCCTTTTTACCCAACACATCAAACACCAACACCCCACTCCGTCCTTTTCATTGGTCTGCTGGGTGGGTGGGCTTCGCTGCCACCGCCTCACCGCCGCCGCCGCTACAGCGCGCTCCCGCCGGCTGCGGCGGGAGCACACGCCACGGCACGCCACGCGGCTCCATGCCCATGCCACCAACCTATAATTAGAACATGTCTCTTTGGTGCCCTTTTGGTCCTCTATGCTGCAAAGCGTGCCAAGGCAGCCAGGGAACGCTCCTGGCCACCTGCAGGTGCACCCGTGTGCCTCCCACCCCACCCCAACTGCAGCCCCCATGAACCCCCATGCAACCCCCCATCCCTGCGCCAAACGAAAGTACGTCGTCCCCTCTATGCCTTTCTGGGGCGTCGCAAGTGGTGGGGCCTCATTCGGAGGTAGTACGAGCCGGCTGTTGCAGTCGAACCGAGTGTGGAAAGTCATCGATGACGGCCATTTCGCGACCTCCCGCCCTTCATGGCGATGCATTGGGTTCGCATAGTCCCATTGCTTCGCTGTTGCCGCGCGGGTAGGCCAAAGTGTCCCTTTCGCGGCCCCCACACGCAGCGAGCACCTTAATTAAGGTCATCCGCAGTGACGCTACACTCCGCGGCGCTCCGCGACTGCACACCTTAATTAACCTTAATGACTATACTATTAGGGGCTATATAGTCCGCCGACCCTAACACACACGCACACGCACACACGTGCAGCTGCTGCGCGGCCCTGCCGCGCCCCAGTACGAGTCGACCCTCCACACACACACACGCACACGCGCAGCTGCTGCGCGGCCCTGCCGCGCCCCAGTGCGAGTCCACACTCCACACACACACGCACACGCACACACACGTGCAGCTGCTGCGCAGCCCTGCTGCGCCCCAGTACGAGTCGACCCTCCACATACACACACACACACACACACACATGCACACACGCACACACGCAGCTGCTGCGTGGCCCTGCCGTGCCCCAGTACGAGTCCACCCTCCACACACACACACACACACACACACGCAGCTGCTGCGCGGCCCTGCCGCGCCCCGGTACGAGTCGACCCTCCACACACATACACGCACACACACACACACACACACGCAGCTGCTGCGCGGCCCTGCCGCGCCCCAGTACGAGTCCACCCTCCACACACACACACACACACACACAGCTGCTGCTGCGCGGCCCTGCCGCGCCCCAGTACGAGTCCACCCTCCAAACACACACACACACACACACGCACACACACACACACACACGCGCAGCTGCTGCGCGGCCCTGCCGCGCCCCAGTACGAGTCGACCCTCCACATACTCACACACACACACACACACACAATGCACACACGCACACACGCAGCTGCTGCGCGGCCCTGCCGCGCCCCAGTACGAGGCCACGCTCCAGGCGCTCGGGGTGCGCAGCCCGCACCCGCTCCTGTGCAAGCTGTCGGTGCCGCCGATGTCTCTGTGCGACCTCCTGCAGCTGGACAACCCGCAGGGAGGGGCCCCGTTGCTGTGGGTGGTTGGCATGGCGAGGCAGGAACTGGCGAGGTGCGTGCGGCGCGTGGGGCGCGCGTGGGGCGCGTGGGCGGGGTGCGTGTGTGGCGTGGGGCGCGTGGGTGCGTGGGGCGCGCGTGGCTGCGTGGGGCGCGTGGGCGGAGCGCGCGTGGCGCGTGTGGGCGTGCAGGGTGCGTGGGCAGGGCGCGCGTGGGCGGGGCGCTTGTGGGCGCGTGGGGCGCGTGGGCGGGGCGCGCGTGGCGCGTGGGCGAGGTGCGTGGGGCCTGTGGGGGGCGTGGGCGCAAGGGCGGGGCGCGCGTGGGCGGGGCGCGCGTGGGCGCGTGGGTGTGTGGGCAAGGTGCGTGGGGCGCGTGAGCGAGGGGCGTGGGGCGCGTGGGGCGCATACGTGCGTGGGCGTGTGGGGCGCGTGGGCGGGACGCGCGCGGTGTGCGTGCGTCAGGGGTTTCCTTTCCGACCAGTTACAGTTACATGGCATTCCAGCTAAGGCAACACTAGTCCTAGTGCCACCGCCCTGTGAAGGACGATAGCCACCAGCCGGTTACCTGCCGTCTAGACTACCGCTCCCGCCGGCTAGTTTAGACCCAAACAAGTCCCTGAGGGACATGTCTGGCAAGGAGCGTATAGGAAAGGACCGTCCTCCTCCTGGCCTTTGAGGCCAACCACGCCGGCTGTGCCGACTGGCGGCGCTGAAGCAGAAAAGTCCCCGCCTGGCATGGTGCATGGTTGTCCAACTCCATGCATGGGGCTCTGCCTGCGCCCCATGCGTCATGCATGGCCAGGTCCCACCCTCCAGGGGGGCCTGGGCAAACAGAGTCGTCATGGCAGGCTGCCTGAAGACCAATGCCGACGCCAGTCACCGGCAGACGAGTGCCCCCGAGGGTGAGCGCGGTGACAAACGCTGCGATGGTGAAGCGGATAAACTCTGTTGTTGCCTCGGCGGTCACCACCGCTGAAGCCCTGATGGTAGCTCGCCCCCACGAGCAGCCATCTTGACCGATGTCCAGCATGCATTGACGGGCGCCAGCTCCTCCGCTCGTCGATCAACTCGTCGAGATCGGTGCCGCATGGCGTCCTGCATGGGGGGAGGATAAGGGCCGTCTCCCAGCACGGGCCGCGGCAGCGCCGCGGCTACTCGCCAAGCCATGGCAGCGCCGGGCAAGCCGCTCCTGTAAGTGTTCCACCGAGGGGCAGTCTAGCAGGAGCCAGGCCAGTCGTATTTTATCCCGCTCGTCAGCGGCACGGAGATCCTCGTCACCAGCAGCGCCGCATTGCTGGGTCCAGGGCTCGGCGACGAGAACGCGCCTCCGTTAATCGAGCCCCGAACCCCTTTTCCCGTTTCCGACCAGGAAACGGGAGAAGGCGTGCTCGGAGGGCGCGCACCCGATGGTTTTGGGGAGGGTGCGCTTCGGAAAAAGCGACGTGCATACGCAGGAAAATTGTGAATTCCTCGAATTTTGCACTTTTTGCAAGCGATTCTTCAGGCTGCATCCCCAAATCCCTACAAAACTGGGAAATCCTCTTTGGGAACAACGCAAGGATGACTGACCCCAAGGAAAACTCTTGTGCGCATCGTGTGCGTTTTGCACGTGGGTGGTGGGTGGGCGCGCGCACCAGTGGTGTCATTAAAGAAACCCAGAATGTCCTGTTTGCCCCCGCAACACAGGAGGAAACATGCCGAGTTGCCCCCGCAAGAGGCGTTTTTGAGCGGGGGAAAATTGTGAAAATCGTAAAATTTCCACACTTTCCAGAGCGAAATTTCCGCGATTCGCCCCCGCAGTTTCCCCCCATATTTCCCGGTTTGCCCTCGCAGCTCTCGCTGCGGGGGGGCTGCGGGGGCGCAAATGACACCACTGGCGCGCATGGGGCACGGGGCACGTGGGCGCATGGGGCGTAGGGGCGGGTGCGCGTGGCGCGTGGGGCGCGCGTGGGTGGGGCGCGCGTGGGCAGGGCACGCGTGGGCGCGTGGGGCGCGTGGGCGGGGCGCGCGTGGGCATGCTTGCGCGTGGGTCGGTGGTTGGGTGGGCGCGCGCACGCAGGCATTCGCTACAGAAATCTGGGGGCTGGATGCTGACGGATGGGTGTGTTGTGTGGTCGATTTTACAGTCCGTCGGACGCCATTGATGGCGTGCTGGACGTGTGCCTGTGCACCCCAGGAGAGGGACCGGCAGCCACTCATTTTGGTTTGGGCTCCTGGGAGCCATTGGGAGCCATTGGGCTACTCACAATCCCATCAGATAGAGCTCAACCAAGCAAGTGGCTTGATAATCTGGCGATCCCGTCAGATCTTGTCAAGAACTTGAAAATTACGTTCATTTGACGGCCAACGGTCAACGCTGAGGCAGCGGTCAAGGCGGTCAACGGGCTGGCCGGCTCCCAGAAAGAAAACTGCTGGCAGCTGTCGAAATTAGAACCCCAGCTAGCTACCATCTGCCGCCGCTATCGCTGTGCATGCGGTGCGTGTCAAAGCATAACAGTATGAGTAACATGCAGTCACAACGAAGACTACCTGCTAGTCCTAGTACCACCGCCTAGACCCCAGTCCAGTCCAAAGCATGCCAACAGAAACCGCATCCAACGTGACGTCGATGTTATGTACAGTCTTGTTGGACGCCTTTGATGGCGTATTAGACTTGCGCTTCCGCACTGAATCCCTGAGACAGGCAGAAAGCACCCGCACTAGTCCACTGAGTGGATACACATTGACTGTCCATCCCACTAGCTCTAGTACATCTGGTGGTGCCGTGCGTCCCAGTTCGGGCAGCCAGCCTGGCCACCCTCCTCCTCCGTTCATCACGTGGCATCACGCGGCATCCGACGTGTGTGCGCGCCAGTGGTTCCGCCAAGGATCTTGGTGAAATCATGGCTCAACCCGGGCCTCACGGCTCTCTCCCCAATCTCAACCCGACAGAGGCGATTTGTTTTGCGAAAAGGGTGTGAAAATGACGATTTCACACTTGGCGGGCCGAAAGTCGCACAGTCTCACCCCGTAGCGCCAACCGAAATCGGCCAAACTTAACCTACTGTTGCAGGGTTGCGGGTTGCGGGTTGGCTAACAGAAACACTGGTGCGCGCGAAGCCAGTGCGGGCGGTTTTCCTCGCCCCCTACCGTGAATTGAGTGTGACCGGCAATCGTTTTCACGTTTGACCGAAGCTAACGTGGAGGCTAACGTGGACGCCAAACCTAACGCAAACGGACCCTTTAGTGTGACCGGCCTCTAACAAAAACACTGGTGCGCGCGCAGGATCGCGGGCGTCGAGGACCGCGGCGTGGCTGCCGCAGCGCGGCGGGCGCAGGCGCAGGAGCTGGCGGCGGCTGCGCGGCGGCGGCTGCGTGAGGGGGCGGCTGCAGGCGCGGCGGGCGCGGGGCAGCTGCAGGCGTCGCGGCCGCAGCAGCAGGGGCTCGGTGCGCTCGTGGGCCAGGCGCTGCCGCTGCCGCTGCCGCCCGGGATGCCCGGCGGCGCGAGCAGCCTGACGCCGCCTCCCGCGCTCGAGCGGGGCATGGCGATGGACACCATGATGGCGGCGATGCCGCCGGTGATGCACCCGCAGGGCATGGGCAACGGGGGGCACATGCAGATGCCTCCCCCGCCGATGCAGATGCCGCCGCCGCCGATGCAGATGCACATGATGCCCGGGGGGCTGCCGCCGCCGCCGGGCCAGATGCTGCCGCCTCTGATGGGCCAGATGATGCCACCCATGGGCGGCATGATGCCTGGGGCTCCGCACGGGCACGGGCCGCCGCCGCCCGGGTGGTCGCCGGAGCCGCCGCCGCACCTGCTACCCCCCCCTGGGCACGGGGGCGGCCACATGCCGGGGCTCGTGATGCCCGCAGTTGGCCCCGGCGGCGGCCCTGGGGGCGCGCTGCCGCCGCACGTGATGCCCTGGCCGCCGCAGCGGTAGCGGCGGCACCGCGACCACCCCTCGATCGTCAGCCCTGTCCGCCGCTTTTGATATCCGGAAATGTGCCTCGCGACGCGCGGTAGCATGGGGTGCGCCACAGGAATCGATCCAGGGAGCCACACGGGCGTCTGGCCACTCGCAAGGTGACGGCCACGGTGACCGTGCATGTAAAGCTTTGCCCCCCCCCCTCCCCTCTCCTCCTCTCCTGGAGAATAACCATCAGCGTCCAGTCTGTCTACCATCCAGGGCTCTGCCAGGGCTATCCTGACTAGGGTGGGTGTGGACTGACCGAGCTGCAAGTCGAGAGCCCTGCCTGCACTTCGACGTCGACAACACGGTGCGCCGCGCGTAGCTGCAAGTGCGCTTCGCAATGGTGGGTGCTGTGTCGAGCACTGGAAGCAATTGTGTCCACCACCCCATGCGCTCGCACTCACTCCTCCCGCGCGTCTGCCATCCTATCCGGCATCGCGCACTTCGCGTACCACCATAGACAACATGTTCGACCGCCTCAGTCTGAGGCGGGCGACAGGGAAAGGGGGCGAGAAAGGGAGCTTTTTTGTGGAGCGACAAGCCCAAGCGTCGCGCAACACGCAACACGCAACACGCAACACGCAACAACAACCCAATACAACGCAGCTCACGCATGCTCGGCGGACTGAGAACTGGTGTGCATGCACACGCAGGCCGCGGCCCTGACCATGGCGCTGCCCCCCACAGCTCCCACAAGCCGCGCGCAAGTGCAAGGCCCAGGGCAAGGCCCAGGCCAAGGCCCGCCCCTGCAGCCACCAGCACTGTCAGCGGGTGCCCTCAGCAGCCGCAGCAGCTCCCGCAAGTCCTCCCTCCTGCTGGCGTCCCAGCACGCGGCCGAGGAGGCTTCGGCGCAGGCGGGCGTTTGGCGGCTCGGCACGTGGAGCGCCCCGCACTCCATGGCTGCGCGCGACTGCGACGTCAGCCTCATGGCTGCCGCGTCAAAGGCAGCGCCCACGGCGTCAGCGGCGTCCGCGGCGCTGTGCAGCTGGGAATCACACCACCTGCAGCTGTCCCCACGTGGCGGCACTTGCACCGGGGGCCGCCGTACATCACTTGCGCTGTCAACTGCCGCGTCTGACGGCGGTGCCGACGGTGCGTGTGTGTGTGTGTGTGTGTGTGCACGTGTGTGTGTGCGCGTGTGTGTGTGTGTGTGTGTGTGCATTTGTGTGCGCGCGCGTGTGTGTGTGTGTGTGTGTGTGTGTGTGTGTGTGTGTGTGTGTGTGCGTACGCCTTGGCACCGAGTGCTTGCGTGTGTACGCCTCGGCTTCCGTGTGTACGCCTTGGCTTGTTTGTGTACGCTTTGACACGTGCTGCTGTGGCTGCTTCTGTACGATGGGATGTCGAGCGATGTGGAGCTGGGGGAGATGGAACAAGCACTGCTGGTGTGTGTGTGTGTGTGTGCGTGTGCGCGTTGTCTAGCCCTGTGATGTGCGCGTGGCACGGCCCCTGCGACAACGCACACACACACACACACACACACGCATGCACACACACACGCATGCACACATGCACACCCCAGCCGGCTTCGCCCTCCGCAGGCTCTGCCTTCCTGCCGGCTCGAGGCAGCACCCCCGCGCGCGGCAGCGTGGTGCGCGGCTCGACGCGAGCCCACCAGGGGTTACAGCTGTTCATGGTGCATGGCAGTAGCGCTATCAGCGCCGGTGGCGACAACGCCGCAGCCGTGAACGCAGCGGGCGGTAACGGAAGAAGCGGTGGCAAGAGCGACGGGTGCGGCGCAGGCGGCGGCGCGGGTCAGCAGCAGAGCGCGGGCGCGCTCGCGGGCATGCGCGGGCCCAGCCTGTTTGTCGAGTCGCGACAGCGGCAGCAGCGGGGCAACGGGCAGCAGCAGCAGCGGGGGCGGCAGGGGCAGCAGGCGCGCCGGGCGCCAGACGCGGCGGGCCGCCCGCACTCCTGGGCGCCACTGCTGCAGCAGCAGCAGCAGCAGCAGCAGCAGCAGCAGCAGCAGCCAGACGAGGAAGGACGCAGGGGCAGCGTAGGGGGATCATGCGTGGGCAGCATGCTCAGCGCGGCTGGGCGTGGCACCACCCCCGGACGGCACCTGCGGCGCGGCGCCAGCAACGGCTGCAGCCCCTGCGGCGCCGCGGCCGCGGGCGCGGCGGCGGCGGTGTGGCCCGTGCTATCTGGTCACGCGATGAGTACCGGGGGCGGGGCGTGCCGCCGGTTGCGGCAGTGCCGACGCTGCGCGGACTCGGGACGACGCCAGTGCGCACGGGTGCGAGTGCCGGCGGCGGCCGCATGGCCGTGGGCGTGACGCTGCCCCCGCTCACGCACTGACCGCGCACGGGATGCGTGGGGGGGTGAGGGATGTGGACGCAGAGTTGGGGGGGGGGGGGAAGGCGCCGCGGCCGCGGGCGTGGGCGCGGCGGCGGCGGTGTGGCCCGTGCTGTCCGGCCGCGCGATGAGCACCGGAGGTGGGGGCGTGCCGCCGGTCGCGGCAGCGCCGACGCTGTGCGGCCTCGGGATGGCGCCTGTGCGCGCAGGCGTGAGCGCCGGGCGCGGCGACGGCCACAGCCCCTGCGACGCCGCGGCTGCGGGCACGGCGACGGCGGTGTGGCCTGTGCTGTCTGGTCGCGCGATGAGCAACGGGGGCGGGGGCGTGCCGCCGGTCGCGGCAGTGCCGACGCTGCACGGACTCGGGACGGCGCCCGTGCGCGCTGGTGCGAGCGCAGGCGGCGACAACGGCCACAGCCCCTGCGGTGTGCGACCGGTGGCGTCAGTGCCGACGCTGCGCGGACGCGGGACGCCGGGTGCGAGCGCCGGCGGCGGCGGCCGCGGGGCCGCGGGCGTGACGTTGCCCCCGCTCACGCGCTGACCGCGCCAGGGAGGTTAAGGGAGGTGGACGCAGAGTTGGGGTGGGGAGGGGGGAGGCGCGGCGGCCGCGGGCGCGGGCACGGCGGCGGCGGTGTGGCCTATGCTGTCTGGCTGCGCGATGAGTACCGGGGGCGGGGGCGTGCCGCCGGTCGCAGCAGTGCCAACGCTGTGCGGGCTCGGGACGGCGCCCGTGCGCGCTGGTGCGAGCGTAGGCGGCGACAACGGCTACAGCCCCTGCGGTGTGCCACCGGTGGCATCAGTGCCAACGCTGTGCGGACTTGGGACGGCGGGCGCGAGCGCCGGCGGCGTGACGTTGCCCCCGCTCACGCGCTGACCGCGCAGGGGATGCGGGGGAGGTTGTGGTTTTTTGCAGGTTTTGCACGTGCGCGCCGGGAGGACCCCGGGGCGTGACTGAAGGCCTAGACCCCACGTCTTGCTAGGGGGGCTCTACCAAGAGAGTTTGCAAGGCCACGCAGCGTGCCAGCCTACCAGTGGGAGGCTGGGGGAGGTGGGCGCAGAGGGGGGGGGGGGGCTGTGAAGCCTCGCTGTTGAGAGCCTCGTTGTTTTCAGGGGATCTGGGCACAATTCTCATCACAATAGCCTCTGCTGCCGCTTTGGTGGAGGTCGAGGGGACATGATCCTGGGCGTGTGAAACCCGGCCGAGCCCACCATGGGGAGGGAGGGGTCTGGCACACTTGAAAACTGTACAGCAGGGCAGCATATGCCCACGTCGCGACCCACTACCAGGAGCCACCTGTCTGTACATAGTAGTGCTCGGGCGCTCTATACGCCGAGCAAAAGTCGCATATATGCTGCCTGTCCGGTTCGTCACGTGCGACTGTAAAATCAATCGCAATGAGATTGGACCGGAGCGCTGTTCGCTGCCGCGCGCTCGATCAACACGCCGGAGCGCCGCGCCTGCAGTGGCACTCATCCGACACACAGTTTGCCTTGGGATTCTCGTAATGAGCAATTCGCCCCAGCGTCTCAGCACACACGGCAGTCTGGACTGTCTGAACTGGCGGAGGTGCAAGGGTGGCTGCAAGGCTTCCACCAACTTCTTACAGGGGTGGATGCCCTCATTTTTAGCATCCCCTGAGTCGCCACCTGCACAGCCTTGGTCGCCGCCTGCCCAGCGGGCTGTTGGTGCCTGTTGGGCCCGCACCCAATGTGGTTCAGAAAGATGCAAGGTCGAGGATGTGCAGACGGCAGACTGGACAGACAACCCCGCGGGGCTTGTGTGATTGTGCATCCTAGACTCGGGGCTCTTCAACGGGTGTTAAGATGGGGGAACAAGATCCACACGCACGATGAGTTGGAGATCTGTAGCGCTGGATGTCTGCGTCGGGGTGAAACAGGTGATTCATGGGCTCCTAGGGGGTAAGCCAAATTGCCCGGGGGAAAGTGTGGAGTTGTCGATTCCACACTCTCCGGAGCGAAATCGTCGATCCACCCCCGCCGTTTCTCCCGTTTTTCCCTGTTTGCCCCTGCAGCACCCTGCGGGACGTTACATAGCCGGAGATCGGGCGGGCGGCACCGTGACTATTCCACACCACCTTCACACCGCCTTCACACATCATCGGCTTCACCACGCAGCTATCGCAACGGCTTGCTTCGAAGCCTGGCAACCACACCTGCGCCTGCTGTGCGCCGCATGCAATTGGAACGGCGGCTGGCTCTCTTCACTGCCTCGTCCTCGCGCTTTATCTCTGGCGCCCAACGCCAGCCCCTTTGCCAGCCCTTGCGCTAATCGCCTGTGCCACACGCCCCGAGAACGTGAGTGGGCCCATGCGTGCCAGCATAATAAATGGCCCGCGCGCGTGTCCGTGCGCGCGTGCCCGTGCCCGTGCCCGTGCCTGTGCAAGACCACCAGCTTGCCATGACAGATGACATCGGCCGACAAGAGGCCGCGTTCGAGTGCGCATAGATATAGCATGCATGGCCATGCGCGCACGCACGATAGATCGCATGCCACAGACATGCCGCAGACATCAATCAACCAGATCCGAAAAGGCCCGGGGCGCGCGCACATGCACATGCACTGCCCAGGGCTCATCGGCACGCGCGCCCCCCTTCGTCTGCGTGCACGCAGCCACACGCGATGCCTCCATTCCCACGCCGAAACCTGAGAGAGCTTGTCCGCAAGCTGGGGTCAAACGCCCGCCCTGAGGAGCAGAAGCATGTGGCGTTTTGCATTCTTTCTCTTCGTCATTAATCGGGACGGGGTCCTTGTCCCCCGCTGCGCCGTGTTCGCCGCGCGTGTTCACCGCTGCGCCGTGCGCGTTCCCCGCAAGTTTATCACTCTGGGACCTCTCGGGGCCGATGGGGCGTGTCGGAGGTAGATGCTTGTACTTTTCTTGAAGTTCCTTGTACTTCTTCTTATATGTTTCTTCGTTTACACTGCCATTACGATCCCAGACAGATTTTCTCCATTCCATTAATTTGTGGTAGTCAGTCTCTTCTTCGCTCGCCTCACCCGGCGCGACAGCTGCGCCGTGCGCGTTGCCCGCTGCGCCGTGCGCGTTGCCCGCTGCGCCGTGCGCGTTGCCCGCTGCGCCAGGTTCCTTGTGGGAACCCGCATTCTTTGACGCATTCTTGGACGCATTCTTGGACGTGCCAGATGCGCGAGACGCGCCAGATGCACCGAAAGAGCCCGACGCGCCAGACGGGCCCGACGCGCCAGACGCGCTAGACGCGCCAGACGCCGATTCACCTGACGGATCGGATGGGTGTTGTCCACCGTCGTCGTGGTCTCCCCGGGCCGTCAGCGGCGCATTGCCCCTGGATTTGGACTGTGGCGACAGTAAAGACAGTTCCTTTGCAATCAAATGCTTAGACTGCTGCGTCTTTGGCTTTGAGATCCACGCGTGCATGATCGCAACCACTGACATCGTGAGTGCGAAACTGCTGAATACGATGCCCACAGGTATATCCATTGCGGCCCTATATACGACAAGCGCGTAAAATAATTACCAGACCTGCGTCGCATCTATTTAGCCACCGGCTTCACGAACCAATCCCAGAATGACGTCTGGTGGTGCTTGCCACCGCCCTCGCCGCCCTCGTCGCCGGTGTGAGGGCGGTGTTTACGGTGGCGAGGGCGGTGGTCCTTGCGGTGGTGGCGGTGTGGGCGGTGAGGGCGGTGTGGGCGGTGAGGGCGGTGAGGGCGGGGAGGGCTGGCGTTGTCACCGTCACCGATGTCGCACGATCCCTCCTTATCGTCACTGTCACTGTCACTGTCACTGTCACTGCCGTCCTTGTCGCAAGTATCGTCGTCGTCGCCGCACCGCGGCTTCCTCTTCTTCTGTTCGGGCGGCGGGTGCGGCGGGTGCGGTGCGTCCACGGGCGACTTTGCCGGCGGGGCACACGTCGGGTCCTTGTGGTTTGGGTCAAAGATGTTTCGGTACGACTTGCACGCGAAGTCGTACTCCGCGTTGGTCGCATCCCAGCAGCTGCACCGTGCGTGCTTCGGGTTCTTGGAGCAGAAGCGGTTGATCGACGAGAGGCACTGCTTGCCGCCAGAGATGGCGACCGAGTCGATGCCGCCCGCCTCGGACGACCAGTCGTCGATGCCTCCGCACACCGCGCAGGTGGTGTCGTCATAGGGGCACTGACGCGTCATGTCGAGCTGGCTTTTGAGCTTGCGCTTCTCCACCGTCTCGGGGTCGTACTCGTTCAACTGGTTGCGCAGGCGGTCGGCGTAGATCTGGATCTCGCGGTTGCCGAGGTACCTGCGTTCCATGCGCACCTCCATGAGGTTCGCGGACCACCGGCCGCCCTTGTTGATCGCCATGGCCCTGTTTGAGAGCGGGATGCGTGTCGTGTCGGAGATCGAAACCGTGCCCATTTCCTGGTGGCGGGCGACATAGTCGCTGGACTGCAGGTCGACCGCCACGACCCGTAGCTTGCTGGATTCGGAGTGGCGTGTGATGACGAGCATGACGGTGTTTGACTTGCCGGGCGTCGCTTTACCCGTCGACACCGTCTTGGCAGCTGCTGCCACCTCGTCGGCCGCGGATATGAGCTTCATCTCATTGGTGTCTGCGATTTGGAGCGTCATGCCGCTCGCGCCTTGGCGCAGGTGCAGCGCGTTGTTGTTGGCCGTGTTTGCAAAGAGCTGGAGGATCGACACGGGAGCGGCGGGTGCGGCCGAGCCAGGCTGGGCCGGCGGTGCCGGCGGCGCCGGGGCGGTGGAGTAGACGAGCACGATTGCGAACTCCTGGTCCAGGTCGATGTCGAGCACGTGCGAGAGCGGGCCCGTCGTTTCGACTGCCCGCATCGCGAACCCGCGCCCGGCTTCGAACACCGGGGTGGTGCCAAACTCGATGTCGCGGCTGGCGTCGCTGCACCCCGCTTCGACGCGCGTCGGAACGCTTGGCGCCGACGCAATATTCTTCCACACCCGCCCGCTGCCCTTCTTGTAGCTGCGCCGGTCGAAAATGGTGTAGTAGAGGGCGGTGGACGACTCGTCGTACGAGGACGAGAGCGCCGCCTTGGCCGCTTTGTCGTAAGCGGTGGACCCAGCCGCGGCCGGCTTGTCCGCACTTCCCGCAGTACCCGCGCTTCCCGCAGTACCTGTCGCCTGCGCCCCGCCGCCCGCGAACTGTTCCCGTGCCGCAGTCGGCACGCGGGCCTGGTCGTGGAGCTTAGAGATGCGCCATGCCGTGTAGACAAGTGTGGCCAATCCCGCGCAAGCCATGAGAGTGAGGAGTAGCATTAGAATCATGGCTGTGTTGCCATCATGCAGCATTTTTTTCTGCTCGGTTATGGTGGCGGTACTTGAGCTTCATGGAGTGGTCCAGCGTATTCTTGTAGTTGATGAGGGGCTTCGTGCGCGACAGCCGGATGCGCTCCTGGTATCGCGTCACGCGGGCGTTGTCCAAGGGGATGTACCGGTACTCGCTCGCCATGTCGCGTTCGCTCACCTCCTCGAGATGTTGCGACACGCACTGCATCGGCGGCGAGTTGATGATGAGCCGCCGGGTGCTGCTCCCCGCGGTGTATTGCCTGAACTCGCCGATCGTCATGTGACCACCAAACATCTTGAGCGAGAGCCTGTTCGGCGCAGACGCCACGACACTCGCGCCCCCCAGCTGCATGCTCAGCGCGTTCAGCATACTGCACCGCGTCAGGCGCTCGTCGACACTGTCGTTGCTCTCAAAGTTGTGGAAGTTGTACGCACACGCGCACTCGAGCGAGCAGAAGCACCCCGTGACGAAGAATCGGCCGCCGTAGTACCGCATGGGCAGACCCAGGGGGGCGTTGTCGAACGCGTGACAGCACCAGTAGCAGTGTACCGACGTGCTCATCGGCCAATCCCCGAGCTTGCACTTCTCTTCGAAATCGGCCAACAGGCGCACAACGCGGGCGGCGGAAATCATACCCGGGCGGGGAATAATCGCGGCATCGCCACCCTCGCCATCCACCCGCCCTCCACCACTCGCCATTGCCATCGAGGCCATCGCAGGCGCGAGGTCTGACACTCCGGCGTGCATCCCGCAGTGCATGTCGCCGTTCATTCCGCAGTGCATGCCGCCGTGCATGCCGCCGTGCATGCCGCCGTTCATGCCGCCGTTCATGCCGCCGTGCATGCCGCCGTTCATGCCGCCGTTCATGCCGCCGTGCATGCCGCCGTTCATGCCGCCGTTCATGCCGCCGTGCATGCCGCCGTTCATGCCGCCGTTCATGCCGCCGTGCATGCCGCCGTTCATGCCGCCGTGCATGCCGCCGTTCATGCCGCCGTGCATGCCGCCGTGCATGCCGTGCATGCCGTGCATGCCGCCGTTCATCCCATGGATGCCGTGTATGCCGTGCATGCCGTGCATCCCGCTCATCCCGTCCATCCCGCTCATCCCGCCGTTCATTCCGTTCATCCCGTTCATCCCGTTCATCCCGTTCATCCCGTTCATCCCGTTCATCCCGCTCATCCCGCTCATCCCGCTCATCCCATGCATGCCGCCATGCATGCCGCCGTGCATGCCACCGTGCATACAGTTGATGTCGTTAATGTCGTTAATGTCATGTGACGCCGACAATGTGACCGGTTCTCTGTGGACCGTGTAGCATGAAAGCGTGTCTGTGTGACAGTGCTTGTTGTATGGACTTGGGTGACCGTTTGAGACGCTGTCGTTTTTCGTGTGTTTGTCGTGCTTTTTGTGCTTGATATTCAGCTTCATAATGACAGTTTCATCCTCCGGTCCCACCGATGCTGACCTGGCCACATTGTTGGACGTCATAACCACACCCAGCATGACAGAATCTCCTCCGGCAATGGCGGCTTCCTGCGATAATGCATGCACAGTGTGGACCGCATGTGGCGCGTGTGGCTCCGGAGCAGCTGACGTGGACGCGGACGCGAAGAACGCACATACGTTGGTTACTGGGATTGTCGGAGGCGAGGGGGTTTTCTTCCGGCGTGTTGCGGGCTTGCGGCGCGTAGGTGGCGCGGTGCCGGTCGCAGTGTCGGGTGCAGTGTCGGGTACAGTGTCGGGTGCAGTGTCGGGTACAGTGTCGGGTGCGGTGTCGGGCGCGGTGTCGGGCGCGGTGTCGGGAGAGTGGGGAGTGGGGTCAGGGTCAGGCAACATGTTGATGCAGCGGATGGCGATGGTGTGTTTGTGTGTGGGGCCTGTTTCCATTCAATTTACAGTACCTCCTTATATGTCGGCGGCGCATCGGCGCTCCGCGCGCTGGATCGCGGTGGAGAGGAGGTGGACGTCAATCGTGGGCAGGTTGTGGCACGCACGTCGCCCGGCGACCGTGTATGCGACGTGCGTTTCGATCGCGCGGCGCAGATGTGGGCGACGGACCAGCGCGGCGTCGCTCGCAGGCAGGACCAGGAGCATCTGCCACTCCGCGCGCGACACCCGCGCCGCGGCCCGGGCCCGGTCGAAATCGTCAGAGCTCGCCCGGAGCGCGCGGTCGGCGGCAGCGACGATGCGCTCCAAGTGGTCGCTGAGCGCGTTGTACAGGTTGAGTGCGGTGGGTGCGTGTGTGCCGTCGTAGTACATCCCATCCGACAGACACACGCCGCGCAGCATGTAGCTCGCGCTCCACGCCACCATGGTGACGTACGCCTCGCACTTTTGGTGCACAAACCCGTGGTCCGCGCTCCCGAGAGCCGCGACGTGGTAACGGTTGCGACACCCGGGCATCCCATCCTCCCCGCTCGCCACGCACCCCAGGATGCGGCGCAACAGGTCGATGTTCAACCCACCCAGCACGGCCGGGCCGCCGCCCATGAGGCGCTCGTCCGTGCGGATGCAATCCTTGTAGATGCCGACCAGCGCGTCAATACCGTCAAAGTCCGCGTTGTCATTCAGACTAGGTAGACAGGGCACGGCACTGTTCCCCACGAGCGCGACCAGGGCGCCGAACTCCGTCGCACCCGCCCGGGTCGCTGCGCCCATGACGCTGTGAGCCACGCCCTCTGCCAGGCTCCGGACGTCGACGAGGGTGGACCGTCCTCCGGCCCCGCCGCCTCCGGCCCCGCCTCCGGGCCCGGCGGGGTCGCGCACCACCAGGAGCGTCGCGTAGAAGCCGGGCCGAGCACCGGCGTACTCTGCCATCGCCATGAGCAAGACATCGTCGTCCATCCCCCCAACAATCACGACACGGCGTCCAGCCAGGGGTGGGGCTCCCGCCTCGCGCACCTCTCGCGCATCGCGCACCTCTCGCGCATCGCGCACCTCTCGCGCATCGCGCACCTCTCGCGCATCGCGCACCTCTCGCGCATCGCGCACCTCTCGCGCATCGCGCACCTCGCGGAACACCTTTGCCAGTCCGCATCCGCCTCGGCCTCCGCGGTCACACTCTGCCGCGGACGCGGACGACGACTGGCTGACAGTCGCTACAAACGCCGGGGTGGTGTTCCGTGCCCTGAGCCTGTCCTCGAGGGTTGCGAGTGCCGCGTCTACACGCTCCATGAAGGCCGTTCCTGGCGTGACGGCGTTGCTGTTCCACTCGCCTCCGTCGCATCTGTTCCGGTGGGAGATAACGCGTCGCGCTTGCATCGTTGCGCGCGGAGAGACTCCGTCTGCGGCGACATAGAGTCGTTCTGCTGGGGAGAACATCTCGGCGAGACGCTCGATATATGCGACGCTGGCCGCGATGACATCCTCCTCCGAGACTGCCGAGGTGGGACGCCTCTGTTTCTGCTGCAAGTTGTTCGCCGCCGCGTGGATGACGGCTGTTATGTCGACGTACATCTCGTCGCACTCGCGCGCTTTGCCGTCGCGCAGGATGGCTGCGGGGACCTTGCGCGCCACGTACTGAAAGAGGCGCATCGTGTGTGTGTCGTGTATCATACGCGTGTGTATCATATATCTTTAAGTGTGTCCAATGGTAACGTCACCATATTAACCGCATGTCTGTGGCCCGCCATATCCGAATGATCGCGTGCGACCTGACCTTGGTCGACGTCGCCAGGGAGACCGCCGTATCGACGAGCCGGGTGTTGGCCGCGTGGTTTGACGAGGGCGGCGAGGGCGGCGAGGGCGGCGAGGGCGGCGAGGGCGGCGAGGGCGGCGAGGGCGGCGAGGGCGGCGAGGGCGGCGAGGGCGGCGAGGGGTGTTCGGTCCCGTTGCCCAATGTCGCCACACACGGCGCACTCGTCAAACTCGCCCGGTTGATGAGCATCGTGGCGGAGACAGCAGACGACGACCGCAGCATCCACCGGGAGGCCGCGGAGGCGGGCATCACGCTCGCGGAAATGTCGGCGCTGTCAAAGTACTTGGACATGCCAGCCGTCAAACGCGTCGTGCAAAGGGCGATGGGCTCGATCCTCGTGGAAGCCGCGGCGTGGGGCCCTGGCGCGCGGTGGCGCGGGCGCGGGGTGTCAAGGGGGTGGATGGCGACGACGTCAACTTCATGCCCTTCAAAATGTGATGGCGGTGTGACCGGGGGTGTGACCGGGGGTGTGAACGGTGGTGAACGGTTGTGCTGTTCCGTTTAGAATGAACACTTGTGTATACAAGCCCCGGCGCCCCAGGCCCTTCGCACGCGCGCGCATCTGACGTGGTAGCAACACAAACAACAACGAGCACAAATTCCGATGGGGAGGCGGGGCTCTGGGGATGCGTAGTGTATTCGTGCACGTACATCCGTACATTAGCTGTTCCGTTTAGGGTGAACAGTGGTGTACTACATCGACTCTATGTGCGAGTCCCTGCTCATCCTGCTGCGCCGCTACAAGGACGTGCCGCAGCCGCAGCCCAAGCTGTCGGAGACCCTCGGGAAGGTGCTCATCCAGCTAGACGAGTGCGTGCGCCACCTCCTGGAACTCGGGGCTGGCCCCTTCGCGAGGTGTTCAAGGAGAAGGAGAAGCTGGTGGGCGAGCTGGAGGCGATGCGGCGCTCGTCGCACGCGATCAACGAGGCAGTTGTAGGCATGGCTCTGGAGCGCGAGCAGCAGAAGCAGCAGCAGCAGCAGCGGCGCGAGGGTGGGCGCCTATAGGAATCGCGACCCGCCGAACTGGAGGGACCTCTCTCCGGTCCCCTTGACGCTTGATGCTGTGGGTGGTTTGAGGGGGGTGTAGAGTTGCGAGGCGTCCTTGGTAGGTCATGTAACTGTCGACCTGGCTCAGAACGTTGTCGACGCAGTACTTCAGCACCCGGGCGTTGAGATCGCGCACCTGCGCCCCTGTGTCCATGCTGTCGTTGTTTTTGCCGTGCTGCAGAAGGATGGAGCGCATGACGATGGAAAGTTCGGTGTCAGACTGCCGTCCGATGACGTGCCTACCCCCGCTCTAGACAAACACCCGGTACCGGATGGCCTCCTGGAGGCCCTCCGTGTTGGCGCGGCCCGTGAATACCCGAGCCGCGGAGGACGACATGTCGTTCACGTGTCGCACCGTCTCGCGTGTCATTTCTCCGCCGCGTCCGTCGTTGTCATCAGCAAACAGGCCAAAGCCATCGAGGGCTTCCATGGTGTGTGTGTGTTATGTTACCACGACACTTTTTTTCTCTTGTCGCCGCCTTGATGAGGCCCTCGAGAGCGCCGCCTGAATGACGCGCCGCCTGAGACACGACTGTACCGTTTGGGATGAGAGCGCGGCGCGCCAGCAGCAGGCGCACGCACAGAGAATATGGGTTCTGTTCTGCATCTGCATGGAGTGTAACGGTGTGGAGTGTAACGGTGTGGAGTGCAACTGTGTGGAGTGCAACTGCGTGGAGTGCAACTGCGTGGAGTGCAACTGATCAGCAGCGTTGAGTCACGTGTTGGTGAGAATGCTTCCGGTTGTTCCCCATGGTCAACCCAACCGCAAACCGCAGCTGCATGTGCTTGTGGCACGCGGTGTCGTGATCACTTGGACCATGACCCCCGTAGACCGAACCGCGCTGCCTGTTTGCCTGTTGCGTGCGGTGGCACGCGGTGCTTACATGCGGTGGTACGCGGTGCTTACATGCGGTGGTACGCGGTGCTTGCATGCGGTGGCACGCGGTGCTTACATGCTCCGTTCACCAACCGAACCGCGTGCGTACATGTACATGGACGCAGGGAAAAGCGGTCATCATGGGCAAGAAGGGACACCCGCAGTAAGTGCTGTAGTTTGTATGAGCCTATTGATTGAGCCCATGCGCCCATGCGCCCATGAGCCCACTGCGCGACCCCATTGCAATTGCAGGTACAATTGGAATGCGAAGCGAGCTCTGTTCAAGCAGGCCTACGAAGCTCTGGGCAAGCCGGTCATGCGCAAGAACGTGATGCGACGATACACCCGCAAGCAGGGCGCCACGTCCAAGGCGTCCACGTCCAAGGCGTCCACGTCCAACGCGACCAAGGCGACCAAGATGCCAGTTATCTTCACGGTCAAGGAGCTGTGGAGTTCGTTCAGGGCAAATCTGCCCAAGGCGCACATGAAGAAGCACTTGCCCACGGTGAAGGCAATGAACGACGATGATTTTCTGCAAGCCGTCACCAACTGGCTCAACGAGCGTGACGGTGTCGGTGCCGGTGACGTCGACAGTGACGGTGACGTCGACAGTGACGGCAACGTCCACAGCGCGCGCGTCGACGGCGACAGAGACGACACGATCGGCAGCGACAGCGACGATGGCCCGGGCAGCCACGCCCCCCCGCCCCCGCGCCACCGCGCGAGCCAGGTCCAGAGCCAGGGCAACGACGGGGTGACAGAGACCGACTCTGGGATGGTGCGTTGCATCTGTGCATCTGTGCATCTGTGTTGCAATCACATTCTGAACAATCCACTCCCTCTTTTACAATGTAAAGCACGGCTGCGGAGATGACGGAGACGACGGTGGAGGCGACGGACATGACGGAGGCGGCGGAAGCGGCGGTGGCGGAAGCGGCAATGGCGGCGGAGGCGGCGCTCAGGTAAATTACTTGACTCGGACTGTTCTGCCTGCCTGCCTGCCTGCCTGCCTGCCTGCCTGATCCATCTCCTCCCCCCCCCCCCTCCCCCGGTACACAGCGCCGCACTCCCGCGCAAATGGCTTCAGATGCGGCGCATGCGGTTGCTACGCAGGAGGGCGCATCTGCCATCGTGTACACCGCGGAAGAGTACGCATCGCTGCACGCCGACCTGGAGCCTGGCATGCCAATGTCGCAGCAGCTCGTCGACAGGGTCACGTCGCCACCGCTGCCGCCGCCGCCGCTGCAGGTGCAGGGCGCCCCTCCCGGCGCTCAGCCGACGCATCCGGCGCATCCGGCGCAGCAGGTGCAGCAGGCGCAGCCGGCACAGCCGACGCATCCGGCGCAGCCGACGCATCCGGCGCAGCCGACGCAGCCGGCGCAGCCGACGCAGCCGACACAGCCGGCGCAGGCCGCCCCTCCCGCCGGTATGTCATCTCCCGCCGGTCCGTCATCTCCTGCGGAGAGGGCAAATGTCGATGTCGAAGAGTGCGTCCGCCGCCTTTTTGTATCCGGGCTGGTGCAGGCGGAGCAGGGCGACCCTACCGCCGGCAGAGAGCAGGCGGGTGAGCAGCAGGCGGGTGAGCAGCAGGCGGGTGAGCAGCAGGCGGGTGAGCAGCAGGCGGGTGAGCAGCAGGCGGATGATCAGCAGGCGGGTGAGCAGCAGGCGGATGACCAGCAGATGAAGTCGCCCTCCCACGAGTGCTTCCAGCACCTGAAAGAGTCGATGGCCAAGGCGGCCGTGGCGCGCGCGCAGATGGAGGGCGACGAGGCGTCAGACGTAGCTGCGCGGGACGGTCTGGCGCGCGCGCAGGGGGTCGCGAAGCGCGCGCAGGACGTCGTCCTCCAGGCGCAGGCCGAGTTCAACGACGTGCAGGCCGCTCTCGCGCGGGCGCAGGCCGCTCTCTCGCATGCGCAGGCCGCCGTCACCGGGGCGGGCACCGCCGTCACCGGGGCGCAGGCCCACGCGGCTCACCAGGCCGCGCTGCTGGCGCGCTCCACGTCGGCGCACGTGTCGGCGAAGAACGCGGTGACGGCCGCGCTGAACGTGGTGCAGAACGCCGCAAACAAGTGCTGAAGGGGGTGGGTGGGTCGTAGCTGTAGATGTATGGGAGGGCACGTGGCGGTGGTGCGCCTGCTCCTGGGCTGGGGCGAGCACGCCCCGCGCGCTGATTGCCGGGAGGGCTAGGCGCTGGTTCGGGCTGCCAAGGCAGGGCACGTGGAGATTGTGCGCCTGCTCCTGGGCTGGGGCGAGCACGCCCCGCGCGCCGATTGCTTGGGGGGCGCCGCGCTGGTGCAGGCCGCTATGGAAGGGCACACGAAGATTGTGCGCCTGCTCCTGGGCTGGCACGAGCACGCTCCGTGCGCCGATTGCCTTGGGCGCGCCGCGATGGTGCAGGCCGCTGCGCGCGGGCACATGGAGATTGTGCGCCTGCTGGAGGAAGCTGCCTAGAAAGTGCCGGAGCTGCCTAGAAGGTGCCGGAGCTGCCTAGAAGGTGCCGGAGCTGCCTAGAAGGTGCCGGAGCTGCCTAGAAGGTGCCGGAGCTGCCTGGTTCTTGTTTTTTTTATGCAATACCCAACTTAAAGGGTCAGGAAACACCTGGGTGTCAATATTTTAACATGTTATTTGTAAACAATGCCTGCGTCAAAGAGCCTCCCTCCACCCACTCAGACCAGAACCACGAGCAAAGCACGTGGCCGCGCGACGTTCGACGCCGCAACGGCCGACTCGGCGCTGCGCGCCAAGAGCGAGTACAGCGCCTTCATCGCCGATCGCCGCGTCAAGGTGTGCAGCGCCAAGGACCCCAAGGCGTTCGCCGCCGACCCCACCAAGTTCGTCTACACCGCGGAGCACTGCCACACCAAGGGCGTCAAGGGTGCGAAGTCGTCCAACACATCCAACAAGCCATCCCCGTCATCCGACGACAAGGAGATCCGGCAAATCCAGACAATCTTGGAAAACCAGTTTCCCAAGATTAAAAACGGGCGGAATTACCCGACCAAAACGCCTCGGGACGAGGTTGAGATACCACATGAGACAATCCTGAAGCTGACCGGATTCATGATGATGCCATACTACCGCGCCAGGTACCCCGACCCCGACACGCGCTATATGCACGTCCTTAAATCGTCAAAAATACAGACAAACCCCCGCTTCCGGGTCATGTCGCAGGTGCTCATGTTCCTCAAGGCTTCAAACGCGAACCCGACCACAAAAACTGGTATACCTTTGACAAATCCACGGCGCAAATCCACGAAACCCGCGATGAGCCCATAGAGATAATCACTCATCATCAGAATCGGTGTCTGGGAAACACGTGTTGTATGAATCCTTGTCGAACTTTTGGACTGTTCGCGCCACCGACATGGTTCGGTTGTCGTTAACAATAACACGCGATCCATATCCCTGCTGGATATCGCGCACACTACCGGACCAAGGCACGCGCGCATCACCAAGGGGCACCGGGCGAGGCTGAGGCCGAGGCTGAGGCGCGGGGGGCGCAAGTGGTGCGTGGGGCGCAAGTGGCGCGGGGGGCACGGCTTCCGGCTTCCGGAGGACCCACCACAAGAGAGTCACAACATCCAACGCGATGATCCACCTGTTTAGACCATCGATGAATGGAGAGATGTAGGGAATGAGATATTTTTCGTATATGTATTTCATAACGAATTCGGGGCATACGTCGGGACACATGCTCAATTCGATGTCCAACAACTCGACAAACTTCTCAAATAACACCACCGACACAACGATGGATGCAACCCAGTAACCCAGGCCATTCAGGTGCCCTATGACCGCCACTAATATCACCGCCCACACGATTAATGTCACCAGTAAGTACATCGGATGCAAACCGAACACGTTCCCCACTACGCAGCTCATCTCCGTGGTTGCCAGGGCCAGGGCCAGGGAAGAAGATGTGGTCATCGCGCGAGCCAGGGCCAGGGCCAGGGCCCCACGCCGCGGCTTCCACGAGGGCGCGGGGCCCTGGCGCGCGGTGGCGCGGGCGCGGGGGCAGAGCCAGGGCCAGGGCCAGGGCCAGGGAAGAAGATGTGGTCATCGCGCGAGCCAGGGCCAGGGCCAGGGCACGATCCTGAACAACCTGGCAAGCACTCCGAGTCAGCATGCCGGCGTCGTTGCTGCGGGGGCCATCCCTCCACTGGTGCAGCTTTTGAGTGCAGCAGGCGCCCCAGACGAACTGCAGCGCGATGCAGCAGGGGCGCTGGGCCTCCTCGTGCTGAATTCGTCAGACAACATGCTGGCCTCCGCGGCCGCCGGGGCCATCCACTGGTGCAGCTGCTGAGGCATGGCGCTCCGCCTGAGGTGCAGCACAATGCACTCGTTGCACTCAGCGCCCACGCCGTCTCTGCCGAGAACAACCTCGCCATCCTGCGAGCTGGCGTCATCCCTCTACTGGTGCAGCTGCTGCGGCCTGGTACTCTTCCTGCGACGACCCAGAACGCTGCGTGCATGCTGATGCAGTTTGCTCGGCATGCTGAGAGTGCGGACACCATCGCTGCGGCCGGTGCGTTCCCTCTTCTGGTGCAGCTGCTCCGGTCTGGATCACAATCAATCGGACTTGGATCGCGATCAATGATGCAGGGGAGCGCGGCAGCGGCGCTGGGGATGCTTGCTGAGCGGGGGAACCTCGCGTGCACCGTCGCCGCAGCCGGTGCTATCCCTGCACTGGTGCGGCTGCTGGGGCCTGGCTCGTCATCTCGCGAGCATCAGAACACGATAGCGGCGCTATGGACCCTCGCAAAAAATGTCCCCTTCAACTCCGTGGTCGCCGCCGGCGCCATCCCTCCGCTGGTGCAGCTGCTGGGGCCTGGATCATTGCCTCTCGTGCAGAGGTTTGCAGCAGGAGCGCTGAGCTTCCTTGCCGCGAACGCTGAGAACGCGGCCGCCATCGCCGCCGCCGCCGCCACGCGGGAGATGCTGTGAGAGATGGCACCGACTGCGAGGGTGTGACTGGCCTAGCGCGGCCTGTCACATCTCCATCGAAACCAAATTTGAAAGCTTAGCCACTGGGCCTTCATCTGTCAGAGAGCTGGGTGTGGGTTCCCGCTCCAAAAGGGTCGGATCTCGAGATGTCGAACCGCGCTCTGGTTTAACATAAGCCCCCTATGTGCTAACTCCTTACTTGACATGCGCATGGCTGTTACAGAGGGGGCCTGGGGTTTGGCACTGACACACAGGCAGCTGCAGCTGCACAGCTGCCTCCGTCCCACGCACGAATTTTGGATCGTATTTTGCAGAGCATGTCGGTAGGTTTTGGCTTCCACTTGATTCAAGCGTCAGGTTGGTCCGCTTGAATCAAGCGGGTTCCAAGCGGGGTCGAGCGGACCAAATCGGCTGTTTGATTCAAGGGTCTGTCAAGCGGGCACACAGCCCCCCTCCCAGACTTACTCACACAAAGTCGCCCCACCTGTACCACCAAAACACGTCCCATGACTCATCCCATGACTCACGCACGTTGCCGCCTGCATATGTTGCACACCTGCACCCGTCTCAGCTGAACACTTACGTGGAGGGTCTGCTCAACTACCGAAGAGCGGTAGTTTGGCTTGTTTGGGCCATAAACGCCGCCTCTGCTCTGACACGTCCCCACAGAGAGGGATTGTAGAATCTAGACAGCCCCTGTGGCAGCACAGCGCTGTGCCTGCCGGCCAGAGACCTCCTCCAACCACGGGAGGGGTTGAGTGTAGCGCCCTGAGCTGAGGTGCTGCCCCCAAGCGCTCTGGCTTTCCCGGTGCAAAATTGCAAGCCTATAGGATTGCTGTAGGCTATAAAGCGAGCAATGTAAGGGCTGGGTTGCTTCCCGCTTGCTTTGGCCTGCTGGCCTCTGATGACACAGGACAGGAGCTGTGACCTGGGCCGCGGAGTCGCGTCAACTCTGAGAAGCTATGTCGTAGCCAAATAGCTCGCGTGACGCCGCTGTGTCATCTGCTGCTGGGTCATGGCTGCTGAAGCCCGTCCGCCTGCCGGCGAAATGAGGGACGGACCAACAACAAAAAACACCACCGCCACCACTACCCAAGCCTCTCTCGTTTCAAACCGACAGAATCACCATTGCAGCTCCAGCCCGCGCCCCCTCGAGCTCTAGAGATCTGCCGCCCCCGCGCCTGCCTTTCCGCACACTTGCTTGCTGACAAGCGACCGTGCAGCTTCCGGCTGACCAGCGCGGCCACTCAGCAGCCACCGCAGCAGCCAACGGGCAGCTCAATGCGTCCAGCGTATGCCTCGTTTGGTTTTACACGTGTGCTCCCAGTTCGGAAACGTTGCGTAAGGAACTCCTAGAGGCAGTGCCAGCTCACTGTCGCTTGCTCGAGAAGCTTATCGAGGCTCGCTATCGGTGGAAGCCTACCGAGGATCTGTATCGGTGTCGTCGCGTGCCCCTCACTTGCGCCGCGCTGTGCCTCAGCGTGCAGTCGCAGCATTGGGCAGCTCCTCATGCGGTCGAGAGCTCATGCCCCCCGCCCTTCGCAGGGCATGCGCCCGCGCCCGCGTGCGTGGCACCTCGCTCCGCTGAGCGACTGAGCAGCCTCCCCGAACACAGCGCCCCATCAGCGTGCAGCCGCAGCCGCCGCATGGGGCAGCTCCACGTGCGGTCGAGAGCTCGTGCTCCCTACCCTGCGTAGACCTGCGCCCGCCCCCGCGTGCGCGGCACCTCACTCTGCTGAGCGACTGAGCAGCCTCCCCGAACACAGCGCCCCATCAGCGTGCAGCCGCAGCCGCCGCGTGGGGCAGCTGCACACGCGGTCAAGAGCTTGTGCTTCCTGCCCTGCACAGACCTTGCGCAGGGCATGCGCCCGCCCCCGCGTGCACGGCGCCTTATAAGAGCTTGCTCCGCTGAGCGACTGAGCAGCCTCCCTGAACACAGGGCCCCATCAGCGTGCAGCCGCAGCCACAAGGGGCAGCTCCATGCGGTCAAGCTTGTGCCTCCCGCCCTTCGCAGAGCATGCGCCCGCCCCTGCGTGCGCGGCACCTCGCTCCGCTGAGCGACTGAGCAGCCCTCCCTGAACAGCGCCCCATCAGCGTGCAGCCGCAGCCGCCGCGTGGGGCAGCTCCATGCGGTCGAGCTTGTGCTTCCGCACGTACTCCTGCCCCGCGCCCGCAGCCAGGTACTCGCTCACGGGGATTGGGTCCACCGGGTAGGACCTGTGCGTGGCGTGTGTGGGTGGGTGTGCGTGTGGTAGAAGGTCTTACCAGTGTCCCGGGCGTGTACCGCATCAGAGCAGCCATGCGTGACAGGAGCGTGAGCCAGTACTTCGCACTCGTCAGGTCACACCAATTACAGGTCACACCATGTACAAGTCACACCGGTACCGGTCACACCTGCGGCCCCGCCCACTGAGGCGGGGCCACAGGTACCGCATCAGTACAGCCATGCGCGTCAGGAGCGTGAGAAGGCACAGCACAGTATCGTACACTATTCAGGTCACACTTATCAGGCAACACCGGCCACACCAATCCGGTCACACCGGTCACATCAATCAGGTCACACCTGTGTTCCCGCCCGGGCGTGTACCGCATCAGTGGCGCGATGCGCGTTAGGAGCGTGAGCCAGTAGCACGCGAGCGTGTCGGCGTTGAGGAACTGGGACGCAAACGCCTGCGTTCAAGGAGGTTTTGTTTTCCGGGTCTGTTCAGGTTCTGTTGAGGTGGGCACAAAGGGCCAGTGCGCCGCCAAAAGACGCCGAGGAGGAGGAAGAATCGAACCCGACAGCGCCGGTGCTGAGG
>VFSX01000466.1:57500-134602 GCA_016618255.1 Chlamydomonas sp. UWO 241
CTTGACCGCCGTGGTGGAGGGGCCGGCGCCTGAGGGGCAGCCGGACCGTACACCACGGCTCTCCACCCGACCCTATCCTGAGCACGCTCAAACGCCGTGTCCGAAAAAGTCTTCCAATCAGAACGAATGCCACTAGTTTCGCCTAGCTGCTGAATCAGTAGCTTAAGAAAATAGTGTCGGGAGGAGGCTGGAGGCCGGCCTTGCTGCCGAGCCACATCCATTGTGCAGTCAAAAGTCGTACGAGGAAGACGAGAAGCCGGCATGCGCATCACATGGCCTAGCCACTGCATTGATCGCTTTGCCACAACGTCGCAGAACAGAATCTCGAAGTTGGCCTTTCTGCCGATCTCCGTGCCGCCCGCGCCCCACAGCTGCAGCAGGCCTTAAACGGTATACACCGGAACCAGAATACATCCAGAATAACTCATCGTCTGTTAGACCCCGTGACCAGACCCAGCCCACCCTAAATTCGAAATCCTGAACCACTCCTACACCTAAACACCCCAAATCCTGAATCAATCCTAGACTGATCTTAGACCTTCACACCCCAAATCCTGTACTACACCCCAACTCCTGAACCACTCCTATACCTAAGCATCCCACCCTAAATCCTTAACCAAGACCCACCATGAAGTGTGTGCGCACGTCACAGAACAGAATCTCGAAGTTGGCTTTTCGGCAGATCTCCGTGCCTCCCGCGCCGACACGTGTGATCGAATCGATGTGCTCGTGTACGTAGCGCTTGTACCTGTGTGTGTGTGTGTGTGTGCGTGCGTGTGTGTGTGTGTTTGCGTGTGTGCGTGTGTGTGTGTGTGTGTGTGCGTGCGTATGTGTGTGCGTGCGTGTGCCGACACGCCTGATATAGGCTATGTGCTCGTGGATGAAGCGCTTGTACCTGTGTGTGTGCGTGTGTGTATATGTGTGTGTTTGTGTGTGTGTGCATAGTGGGAAGTGTAATGAACTTCTCTCTCTCTCTCTCTCACACACATACACACTCACACACAGACACACGCGCAATGTAAGAAGCACACACAAAGTGTAGCGTGTTTGTCGCTCCATGCTGTATGGCACACACACACACACACACACACACACACACACACAAAACACACACGCACACGCACGCACGCACACACTCACACATACACACTCACACGCACACATACACACACACACACACACGCACACGCACACACACGCACTGTGAGAAGCGCCCAAAAAGTGTAGCATTCTTGTCGCCCCATGCCGTCTGGTTGATGGTAGGGATGGCGTCTAGCAACGTCGCTCCGAAGGCCTTCATCTGGAGGTGTGTGTGTATGAGAATGCGTGTGCGTGTGTGTGCGTGCATGTGTGTGTGCGTGCATGTGTGTGTGTGAGGGGGGGTATGGTTGATCGTGGGGATGGCGTCTAGCAGCGTCGCACCGAATGCCTTCATCTGGAGGTGTGTGTGTGTGTGTGTATGTGTGTGTGTGTGTGTATACGTGCATGTGTGTGTGTGCGTGCATGTGTGTGTGTGGGGGGGGTATGGTTGATCGTGGGGATGGCGTCACGCAGCGTCGCACCGAATGCCTTCATCTGGAGGGGTGTGTGTGTGTGTGTGTGTGTGTGTGTGTGTGTTCTACGAGCGGCTCAACGAGGCCCTTTCCGACACCCCCTCACACCACTTCCTCCTGGTCCTTGGCGACTTCAACGCCAAGGTCTCCGCAGCGTCTCACACCGTTTACCCAGCGGTTGGTCGCCACACCTGCCCCCCCCCCACACAGCACAACCTTGACCTTCCCCACCAACTCCCCCTTGCTGAGTTCCACCACAAACCCGGCATCAACGACAACGGACACCGGCTCCTTGACCTGTGCGCCGCGCACAACCTCGTTGTCACTTACTCCTTCCCACACACCCCGTTGCGCGTCTACACCTGGTACAGCCGTACCGGCAAAGACTGCAACATCCCCGACCACATCCTCGTCCGACGTCCCCACTTGAGCTCAGTACGAGACGTCCGCGCGCGATGCCCCCTGACCAGACCACTCCTCACCGTCGTCAAACCTGACCACGCCCTCGTCACCACCCTCATCCGGCTCCGTTTCTCCAAAACATGGACCCACACGCGCGCCCACCACCCACGCCCCGCTCCGACCCCCCGCTACTTCAGACCTTCTCCGCGACCCCGACACGCGACTGAGGTACGCAGCGGCTGCCACGGACGCCCTCGCCATCCCCCCTCCCGCACCCCTTCCCCTCACCCTCGATCAACAACTGGCCCACTTCATCGTATCCATTCACGCCACGGCCAGCGAGGTCCTAGGCCCCCGCCCACCCGAGGTCCCCATCGACTTCACCCTCTCTGACCGTTCGCTCGAGATCGCCAGAAACCTGCAAGCTGCCCGCGCTGAGGGCGCCCCCCGGGAGCAGTCCAAGCACCTGGAGTCCGACCTCAAATCCTCCATCCGTGACGACTCCGACTCCCACTGGAGCGCCGCCGCCAAGCACGTGCAGAACGATTTCGACAACAACAAACCCCACACCGCCCACCGCACACTGTCCTGCCTCGTCGACCGCCCCCACGCCGCCTCCGCCCCCGCCGTCCGCTGTGGCGACCACTTGTGCTTCGGTGTTCAAGCCGTGGCCGACGCGTTTGGAGAACACTTCAAACAACTCCACGACCTCACCTCAACCGTATGCCTTGCCACGCTGGACTCACACCTGGCCCATGCCCCCTCCCCTCCTCCCCCGCCGTTGATGCCTCCACCCTCACGGGGCGAGGTGGAGACCGCGATCAAAACCCTCAAAAACTCCGCCCCCGGTTACGACAACATCACCGCCCCGCTCATCAAGCACGGCGGCGACATTGTCACCGGAGCCCTCCACCGTCTCATCATCTCGTGTTGGAACACCAGAACCATCCCTACCGCGTGGAAGCAGGCGGACATCTGCCCCCTCTACAAGGGCGCATCATCCGGCCCGACCACAGCCGTCAAATCCTACCGCGGCATCTCCCTCCTTCCCGTCCCGGGCAAAGTCTATACCCACGTCCTCCTCACCCGCCTCGGACGACACCTGGATGACTACCTCTCCACCTACCAATTCAGCTTCCTGCCCGGCCGAGGCACCACCGCCCCCATCTTTACCCTACGCCGCCTCCAAGAGGAGTCTCACCGCGCCCAAGCCCCTCTTCACGTGGCTTACGTCGACCTCTCCAAGGCTTTTGACCGAGTCAACCACACCGCCCTCTGGCACACCCTCCTCCGTCGAGGCGTACACCCCGACCTCCTCTCCCGCCTCGAGAGCCTCTACTCTGGTGCCACCGCCAGAGTCCGTGTAGGCGGCGCCTACTCTGCCTCCTTTCCCCTCGAAGCTGGAGTCAAGCAAGGCTGCCCCCTCTCCCCCCTCCTCTTCAACATTTTCATCGACACCGTCATCCGATCCCTGATAGCCCAGCTCCCCAACGCAGGCATCCAAATCGGCTACGTGGTGAACGGCACTCTCCACACACCCCTCCCACGCCACGGTTTCGACTCTACCCTACTCCCCCTCCTCCTCTACGCGGACGACATAGCTCTGATGGCACTCGACATCGATGCCCTCAAAGACATGCTCGCCCGCCTCGACCAGATCTGCTCCGACCTCGCACTCGAGATCAACTACGCCAAGACCGTGCACCAAACCCTGGGTCACCCGTCTGCCCACACCGACACCCCAGCACCGATCTCCATCCCTTCCACTTCCTCCTCTAACCCCCACCTCGTCCACCCCACAGACAAGTTCAAATACCTCGGCAGTATTTATTCCACACCCGCAGCCCCCTCCCCCTCCGATGCACACCCTGTCTCCCACTCAGACGCCGGGATACTCGATGCCGAGATCTCACGCCGCATTGGCTCTGCCTGGTTTGCCTACAAACGCCTTACCCTACGGTTCTGGGACGCCCCCCCTGAAGTCATCTCTGACTCTACTAAGATCCGTCTGTACAATGCCTATGTTGTTTCCGCACTCCTTTATGGATGCCAAGCATGGACACTGAACAAAGCCCACATCCACCGCCTCGAGGTTACTCACAACCGATTCCTACGCCGCCTTAAGCGGATCCCCCACAACCTTTCCCCTTCCTCCCCTCACACCTCCACCATCGAGATGCACGCCAAGGACCCACCCACAGCGCCCATCATCGACACCATCAACAAACACCGAGCTGCGTTCATCGGTCCCCTCATCCGCCACCTCCCCCCCTCTCCATCTCCTCAGCCCCTCCACCCTGCCCCACCCCAGCCCGCCATCTTCCCCTCCCCTCCCCCTCCCCAGCCCCTTCACCCTCCACACCCCATCTTCCCAGCCACCGCCGCACTTTTCATGTGCCGTCGACCGGACGCGGATGGCCTCCACGCGGGAGGGGCCATCACGTCGTACCGGCAAAATGCAGGTGACATTTTCACATCCCAACGGTTTCGAGACGCCGTCAAGAATCGCTTTGACCAGTTCAAACGAGAGCGAGCCAAGTACGCCGCGTACCCAGAGCTCACGCGCATCCTCGACAACCGAGTCCCACCCGGATGGCTCACCCTAGCGAGATTTCCACAGCTGTGGGAGTCCATATGCGGCGATCTGATTAAGGCGGGATAGAGGTTGCGACCACCACACAGCCTCAGAGAGAGTGAGAGTGATCACAGTCAGTTTAATCAGCGTACAACAAAGCGTACTTAGATGCAGTGCCTCAGAGGCAGCCCCCCCGCAGCAGAGTGGCATTATATCCCCTCATAGCGACGAGTGGTCTCCCGCTATTGACAGACGCCCTTTCGCCGACCTCTGGAACAATATCGCCGTTATCTTTGTAACGATCTGGAATGGAATGGAATGGAATATACGTGCATTTGTGTGTGTGCGTGCATGTGTGTGTGTGGGGGGGGTATGGTTGATCGTGGGGATGGCGTCACGCAGCGTCGCACCGAATGCCTTCATCTGGAGGTGTGTGTGTGTGTGTGTGTACGTGCATGTGTGTGTGTGCGTGCATGTGTGTGTGGGGGGGGGTATGGTGATCGTGGGGATGGCGTCTAGCAGCGTCGCACCGAATGCCTTCATCTGGAGGTGTGTGTGTGTGTGTGTGTACGTGCAGGTGTGTGTGTGCGTGCATGTGTGTGTGGGGGGGGGGGTATGGTTGATCGTGGGGATGGCGTCTAGCAGCGTCGCACCGAATGCCTTCATCTGGAGGGGTGTGTGTGTGTGTGTGAGGGGGTCTGGTTGATGGTGGGGAGATGGCGTCGAGGAGTGCTGCGTTGTACGCATTCATCTGGAGGTGTGTGCATGTGCATGTGTGCGCGCGCGCGTGTGTGTGTGTGTGTGTGTGTGTGTGTGTGTGTGTGTGTGTTGTGTGTGTGTGCGTGTGGGTGTGTGTGCGTATGTGTGTGTGTGGGGGGGCGGGGCGGGGCGGTCTGGTTGACGGTGGGGGGATGGCGTAGAGGAGTGCTGCGCCGTACGTCTGCGTCTGGAGTGTGTGCATGTGTGGGTGGTGGTCGATTTTACAGTCTTTTCGAATGCCTTTGATGGCGTGATAGAATAGTTCTTGCGCACACAATCCCCGAGGCATGCAGACAGACAGGTAGGCAGGCGGGAAGGCAGGAAGACAGACAGAAAACACATCACCTGGAAGTGGATGTCTGGCACCAAGATGTCCGCGTGTGAGTCCGACTTGCAGAACCGGAGTACTGGCGGCGGGAGCGAGCCGTTATTCAGGCGGTCGAGTCGGACAGATGGCTGGTCTGTGTGTGTGTGTGTGTGTGTGCATGTCCACCCGACTATGTGTGTGTGTGTGGGGTCGCACGTTGGGAGTGGGAGTTGGTGGAGGCGGCGGCGGGAGCGAGTTGAATTTCTGCAGCCATTTGACTGGAAATCTGGCTCCACGGCTCCGAAATCCGGCTCCAAACACCAGACACAAATACACTGGCGGCCGTGGGGTGTGCAGCAGTAGTTCCGTAAGCCAACCCGCAACCCGACGAAGTTCACTGTCGGGTTGAGATTAACCGATTCGGGCTGGCGCGTCGGGATGAGATTGCGCGAATTCCGACCCGAAAAAAGTGTGAAAATCGGCATGATCACACATTTCCTACAGAATTCGCCTCCGTCGGGTTGAGATTGGCGGAATGAGCGCGAGGCACGGGTTGAGCCATCATTTTCCCAAGATCCTTAACGGAACCACTGGTGTGCAGTGTGGAGCGAGGGCACAACCAACTGCCACACGCACCTGCCGTCGCGACCACGTTTTCTATTCGCATAGAAAAAGAAGGGGCCTCCGGCAGTCCCGCGCGTGCGCAGAGCTCCTATTTGTTTACAGAGAAAAAAACTGAAGTGTGGAGCGGGGGCACAACCAACTGCCACACCCACCTGCCGTCGCCACCACAAACTCGACGTTGGGGGCATTGCCGCCCCAAACGTTTTATATTCGCCTAAAAAAAAGGAGGAGCCCCCGGCAGTCCTGCGCGTGCGCAGAGCTCCTACTTGTTTGCGGAGAAAAAAAGTGTGGAGCGGGGGCACAACCAACCGCCACAAGCACCTGCTGTCGCCACCACGAACTCGACGTCGGGGGCATCGCCGCCCTCACATTTTGCCCGAGCGCTTCAAGAAGCTCGAGGTGCGCAGAACTCCTGGGTGCTCCAGAAGAAAGATGGAAACACAACCACGAGTGTGTGTGGTGTGAAGCGGTGTGTGGGGTGGGGCAGGGTGGAGCACAACCAACCGCCACATGCACCTGCCGCCGCGAACACGAACACGACGTCGGGGATCGCCTGCTCAAAACAGCCCCACGAGTGCCTCCAGGCAAGGCCTCAAGGCCGCAAGGCCTCAAGGCAAAGACGCCTCAGGGGCTCAGGGGCTGTTTGGGGGCTTCTCCGGGGGCTGTGTTGGGGCTGATTTGATGGATGCATTGATGGGGCATGGATCAAGTGCGTGTGTGGGCGAGGGGGGGGGGGCCCACACGCACCTGCCATCGCAACCAGAAATTTGATGTCGGGGATGGCCCCAAAACAACGCGAGTGCCTCAAGGAGGTTCAGGGGCTGTGGGGCTGTGTTGGGGGATGATTTAGGGGTTGTTTTGGGCTGCTTTGATGGATGCATTGATGGGGCATGGATCAGGTGTGTGGTGGGGGGGGGGGGATGGGTGGACCCACACACACCTGCCGTCGCGACCCCAAACTCGACATCAGGGATCGGCTGGAAAAAAGCCCCACGAGTGCCTCAAGGCAAGGCCTCGAGGCAAAGAAGCCTCAGGGGCTCAGGGGTTGTTTTGGGGCTACTCTGGGGGCTGTTTGGGGCTGCTTTGATGGATGCATTGATGGGGCATGGATCAATCGTGTGTGTTGGAGGGGGGGGGGGGGGGCACACGCACCTGCCATCGCGACCACAAACTCGACGTCTGGGATCGCCGACCAATCGCCGCCCCCCAAAAATGTTAACAGCCCTCAGGCACGAGAGCACCAAAGAAGCCTGAGGGGCTCGGGGGCTGTTTGGGGGCTGTTTTGGGCTGCTTTGATGGATGCATTGATGGGGCATGGATCAAGTGTGTGTGTGTGGGAGGAGGAGGGGGGGGGGCACCCACACGCACCTGCCGTCGCGACCACGAATTCGACGTCAGGTATTCCGCCCCAAAAACAACGCGAGTGCCTCAAAAAGCCTCGGGGGCTCAGGGGCTGTGTTGGGGTCGTTTTGGGGCTGTTTGGGGCTGCTTTGATGGGGCATGGATCAAGTGTGTGTGTGTGCGGGGGGGGGGGGGGGCACACGCGCCTGCCGTCGCGACCACAAATTCGACGTCTGGGATCGCCACCCCGAAGGTTTTCCCGAGCGCTTCAAAAAAACGGAGGTGTGCGGTGAAGAGCTGCGTGCGTGTGTGTTGGGGGGCGTGTGTGTGTGTGTGTGTGTGTGTGTGTGCATGTATGTGTGTGTGTGTGTGTGTGTGTGTGTGTGTGTGCGTACATACGTGCGTGTGCATTCGTGCACGTGCGTGCGTGCGCGCGCGTGCATGTAGATCGTGTGTGTGTATGTGTCTGTGTGTGCGGCGGTACAGGGGGTGTGACCTCGCTCACCTGTGTGTGTGTGTGTGTGTGTGTGTGTGTGTCTGTGTGTGTGTGCGTGTGCGTGTGCGTGTGTGCGTGCATGCATGCATGCGTGCGCGTGCGCGTGCGCGCGTGTGTGTATGTGTGTGTGTGTATGTGTGTGTGTGTATGTGCATGTGTATGTGTTTGCGGTGCAGGGGGTGTATCCTCGCTCACCTGAGTGTGTGTGTGTGTATGAGTGTGTGTGTATGTGTATGTGTGTGCAGCGGTGCAGGGGGTCTAACTCACCTGTGTGTGGTGCCCGAGCATCTCGATTCGGTCCATCGGGCTGATGATGAAGGGCACGCCGCCCTGTGTGTGTGTGTGTGTGTGTGTGTGTATGTGTGTGCGTGCGCGTGTGCGTGCGCGTGTGCGTGCGCGTGTGCGTGCGCTGTGCGGGCGCTTGTGTGCGTGCGGTGTGCGTGCGCTGTGTGCGTGTGCGTGCGCGTGTGCGTGCGGTGGCGTGTGCGCGCGTTGCGTGCGCGTGTGCGTGCGCGTGTGGTGCGCGTGTGCGTCGCGCGTGCTGTGTGCGTGCTCGTGGCGTGTGCGTGCGCGTGTGCGTGCGCGTGTGGCGGTGTGCGCGCGTGTGCGTGGCGTGTGCTGTGCGTGTGCGTGCGCGCGTGTGCCGGTGTGCGTGCGTGTGCGTGTGCGTGTGCGTGTCGGTGCGCGTGCGTCGTGCGGTGTGTGTGTGCGTGTGTTGCGTGTGCGTGTGCGTGTGCGTGTGCGTGCGTGTGCGTGTGCGTGTGTGTGTGGTGTGCGTGTGCGTTGCGTGTGCGTGTGCGTGTGCGTGTGCGTGTGCGTGTGCGTGTGCGTGTGCGTGTGCGTGTGCGTGTGCGTTGCGTGTGCGTGTGCGTGTGCGTGTGCGTGTGCGTGTGCGTGTGCGTGTGCGTGTGCGCGTGCACGTGCGCGTGCGCGTGTGCGTGCGTGTGCGTGTGCGTGTGCGTGTGCGTGTGCGTGTGCGTGTGCGTGTGCCGTGTGCGTGTGCCGTGTGCGTGTGCCGTGTGCGTGTGCCGTGTGCGTGTGCGTCTGCGTGTGCATTGCCCCAGTTGCCTCGGCTACACTCTCACTCACTCACTCACACTTTCTCACACACACGCACACGCACACACACACACACACACACACGCACACACGCACACACGCACGCACACACACACACTCGCACTCTCTCACACACACACGCGCACACGCACACACACACACACACCTCGAACAGGATGCCAACCGCCTTCTCGGGCTCTCGCTTCATCTCGGGAGCCTGCCTCGAGGGCCTCAGCTGCGCTGCTGTACTGTGCTCATAGAGTGCCTGGGTCGGAATTGGGATGGGTACAGATTGGGATGAGTAGAGATTAAGATGGGTAGAGATTGGGTACAGATTGGGATGAGGGTACAGATTGGGATGGGTACAGATTGGGATAAGGGTACAGATTGGGATTGGGATGGGTGAGGGTGGGATGGGATGAGGGTACAGATTGGGATGAGGGTACAGATTGGGATTGGTAGAGATTGGGATGAGTAGAGATTGGGATGGGTAGAGATGGGGATGGGTAGAGATAGGTAGAGATGGGTCGGGATTGGGATGGGTAGTATGGAATAGTATCAAACTATTTGGCTGCTTGGGCACCATAAGTTTATACCGGTTGAGGAGCATGCATGTTATGGCACTAGGAGTAGTTCAATCTCCCCTCTCCCCCCCCGGATGACATTCTTTGCTGGAAAGCCGACGTTACTGTTACTGTAACTGTTACCCCCTCCCCCCCCACAACGATGCGCAATGCGCATCCAAACAGGGGGGAGAGAATCGCCCCCCTCCAACACACACACTCACTCCACTCGCTCCCCCATGACTCCCTCACTTCACTCCCCCCTCACTCACTCCCCACCCTCCACTCGCTCCCTCACTTCACGCGCTCACTCCCCTCGCTCCACGCCCTCCCCCCTCACTCACTCACCTTACTCCCCCCCTCACTCACTCCCCCCTCACTCACTCCACTCACTCCTCCCTCACTCACTCACCTTACTCCACCCGCTCACTCACTCCCCTCTCACTCCCCCCTCACTCCCTCACCTCACTCCCTCCCTCACTCACTCCCCTCACTCCCTCACCTCACTCCCCCCTCACTCCCTCACCTCACTCCCCCCTCACTCCCCCCTCACTCCCTCACCTCACTCCCCCCCTCACTCACTCCACTCACTCCCCCCCACTCACTCCACTCGCTCCCCTCACTCCCCCCTCACTCCCCCACTCCATACCCCCTCACTCCACTCACTCACCCCACTCACTCCCTCACCTCACTCCCCCCCTCACTCACTCCACTCACTCCCCCCTCACTCGCTCCACTCACTCCCCCCTCACTCCCCTCACCCCCTCACTCAGTCCACTCACTCCCCCCTCACTCACTCCCCCCTCACTCACTCCACTTACTCCCCTCACTCCCCCCTCACTTCCCCCACTCCCCCCTCACTCCCCCACTCCACACACCCTCACTCGACCCCCTCACTCCCCCCTCACTTCCCCCTCACGCACTCCACTCACTCCCCCTCACTCCCCCCTCACTCCCCCCTCACTCACTCCACTCACTCCCCGCTCACTTCCCCCTCACTCACTCCACTCACTCCCCCCTCACTCACTGCCTCCACTCACTCCCCCCTCCAACCCTCCACTCACTCACTCACCTCACTCCCTCCACTCCACTCCCCCCTCACTCCCTCCACTCACTCCCCCCAAAATGCAGGAGGATTGGTTTTGCTGCTGCCCCCGCCTCAAGGATGCCTTTTGGCTGGTTGGTCCCCGCCTGAGGAGGATCCCCTCTGACACACTCTCTACATCACTCATTTCCCCCTCACTCACTCCCCCCTCACTGTCCCCTCACTCACTCGCTCCACGCACTGCCCCCTCACTCACTCACCTCACTCCCCCCTCACTCACTGCCACCCTCCACTCGCTCCACTCACCCCCCCCCTCACTGCACTTGGCTCTCAGAACCGTGTGGGGCAGCTCTTTGCGGTTTGTCACAATAGGGGACTGTGCTGGGGAGGTTGGTGTGCGCCTCGCTGGCTTTAGCCTCTGGGGTCATGTGTTTTTACTCAGGGTCTAAGCGCTCCCGTTGTGTTTTTTTCGACGACGGCGACCACACTGCACTCGCTCACTCCCCCCTCACTCGCACCCTGTCCATGAGCTCCGCACTGATGCCGGCGCCCGCCCAGTGGACCAGGTCTGCGTCGATACCGGCGTACAGCCGCTGCAGGTGGGCCGCGTCGCAGCGGGCAGCGGCGGCAGCAGCGGCAGCAGGAGCAGCAGGGGCAGCAGCAGCAGGGCCAAGTGGTGACTCCTGCAGCGCGCCACCTGCTGCTGCTGCTGCTGCTGCTGCCGTTGCTGCTGCCGCGGCCGCCGCAACGGGGGTGAGCATGGGTGTGAGCAGCATGGGCGGCGCGAGCGCCGCCATGCACGCCCATGCGGCAAGCGCCAGGAGGCGGATGTGCTGCCTGCGCAGGTGCCGTGACCGCTGCGATCTGTGATCACAGGCTCCATGCATCATGTCTTGGGGTCCTGCTGGTGTGCTAGCCCCAAGTCTAGCACTCTGCAAGCGCGATCAAGGCAAGTGCTTCTGTGCGTGCTACCCTCCAGCCGCATGCTCATACATGCATGCGACCTGGCCCTTCGATCGCGATATGAACCGACGAGGTGCTCGATAGTGCGACGGTGTGGATGGTGTGACGGTGTGATGGTAGTCGTGCGGTCGCGACGCCCATTCGAAGCGCCATGGAACCACCACCACCACCACCACCCAACCAGCAGGCCGACGCTGCGGCCATCCAGGCCGTGTTGTTGGATCAGGACATCATGAGTGGCGTTTGGAGGTTCCTTGCTCCAACAGCATACCCTCCTCTCCGCCTCGTGAGCTCTGCAATGCGACACATCTTTGCCTCCATGGTGAACGAGCTCAGTGAGATGTCCGTGCCACGCCGGGAGGGTACGGGCGTGTGCATGGGGGCCATGCTGTCGCGCTTCACCTCCCTCGCCAATCTCGACCTGGACGTGGCTTTCTTGGAGGACGTGCTTGACGTGCGCCACCTGTCCACCTGCCCACTCCCACGCCTGGAGAAGCTGGCCCTCTCGGTGAGTTGGGCTTGGTAGGCGCAAGACGCGCATGGACGCATGTCGCATGGACATGGCGATAACGTATAATGTACGTACGCCATGTGTGGACGCCTGGTGTATGGACGCATGGCGTATAAACGCGTGCGAGCTGCATGGATGGATGGACGGATGCAGCATGCCGATCGACTGATTGTGTGCATGCCCATGCGCGCGTAGGGGCGGGCCCCCATGGGACCTGCCGATTCTCAACCCTGCGACTGCGGCCAGGCTGTGTGAGCTGCGATTTTCAGATACAAACGTTCGCAGCATTGAGGCTGTCGGCATCTGTGCGCATCTGAAACTGCTACTGCTGAAACGGTGCTCTGAGTTACATGACGTGGGTTGCCTGCGCACATGCTGCCAACTTGAGCGTCTGCACATCATCGGCTGCGACGAACTTGAGCGAACTCCGAAGCTGTTCCAACCTTACGGCTTTGAGCATTTGGGAGTGCGAACAGATCACGAGCCTGGCTCCTCTGAGTGGCTGCTCTCAGCTGACGCGTCTATCGACCAGCGAAATCTATGTGTCAGAGTTGACTCCCCTGCAAGCACTGCCGTTGCGCACCTTAACCATAAGCTGTGGGGACCGATCTTGGCCTCATGGGCTCGACCTCTGCGCACTGACAGCGCTCAGCCAGCTCACCGAGCTCGACCTTGCGGATCACCGCTCCGTGTTGCAGCTGGTGCCTCTGACCCGGCTCCGGGTTCTCAAGATCGACCGTGCCAGTGCCATCTCCAATATTTCGGCGATCAGAGCGTGCCGGCGGCTGGAGGACGTATGCATGCGGGGCTGCGCAGGCGTGTCCTCACTCGTTCCTCTCGAAGGGCTCCCTCGGCTTGAGAGGCTGCGCCTGAGAAGCTGTTCGGCAGTGACGTCGCTCGTTCCACTGAGCACCTGCACTTCACTCCGGAGTCTTGGCATCGAACTCTCGGGCGTCTCTGACCTTGCACCGCTCAGCGTGCTCACTCGCCTGGTACACATTGGCTGCGGTGGCGATCTTGACCGGACTCCTCTCCATGGCCTCGACTCGATTGATTGAGACGGGTACGAGAGTTTCGACTCTGGGGAAGACGATCGCTTGGACTTTGACCTTGGCGACTGAACTGGTAGGTGCGCTGCGTGGCCTTGCGGGCTGTACTAGTAGAGCTCCCCTAGACGTGTAGTCTAGGCCGTATCTCACGCCCCGGGGTCCTCCGGGCGCGTACATGTAAAAACTGTAAAATCCGTCGCAGCACGCAAAGTAGGGTGCAGCGTAGGCTACTGGGCCCCCTTGCGCATGTTGCACCGGCGGCAGGAAATCACAAGTTTGCTGTGGTCGTTGCCACCGCCGTTTGCGAGCGCCCTCACGTGGTCCACCGTTGCAACATCTGCACCGTTGTCGTTAGCGCTCCAGTGCACCCGGCGAACGAGGATGCCGCAGTAGCGGCACGACATCTGGCCGCTCCGCTGTGCAATGTCCTGCACAGCGCATGGATTGATTGGATTGGATTACAGGGTTGCTGGTGCGCATGGCGTGCATGTATTACCATGCAAGGCTACGTTGGCAGCGTGGTTGGCAGCCAGTGTGCGTCTCAGCTGCAACGCGGTTGAAAGTAAGGGAGTCCTGTGATCGCTTGCAGCCCCTTTGTGCCATCCCCCTCGCACCATAAACGCCTCGTTGAGCTGCATCTGCTCCCAGCGAATGCGGTTCTTTGGGCAGTCGCGCCACTGGTTGGGAAAGGGCTCCATTTTGCAAGGTGAGAGTAGGCTTTCCAAACAACAAAAACTGTTGTTTGATGGCCATGTGGGTGTTTTGCGCTGCGTACGTACGCATTTTCCGACCTACCGTGCCGTGTCCGTGCGAAGCGCTTGTGAATGTGTTTACAGGTGTGAACACATATTGCGTGGCGTGTGTATGTGTGTCATCGCCTTGGCTTTAGCTCGGGTCTTGTATTTTTATTCAGGGTCTAGGCGTCCCCGAAGGATGGCCTAGACGGGGCGAAAACGCGCTCGCAAGCGAGAAAAGTGTGGAAACGAAAAAAATTGGCGCCACGAGCCGTTACAGACGACATAGCGTGGCTGTTCAGCTCCTGGAAGTCTGAGATTACAGAAGGTACTCTCTGGAAGGAACCAGGGAGCCCGTTGAATACCCTGGCACACACACACATCCAGTACTGATGGGTGTTGCGCATGGGTGTTGCTCCGAGCAACACCCACGCGGAACACCCATCAGGGCTGAGTCAGCCCAAGGGCTGATTCAGCCCTTGGTGTTGTTCCCATGCAAGCATCACTCTCACTACTCTGTGGCATGCTAAGAACCATCATTGGGGAACTTTTGCGCCACCGTTGGCTGAGCCAACGTTTTTATTTGCCGTTGGCGTTGGCACCGTTGGCGTTTGCCGTGAGCACCGTTGGCCCGCTGGTGGCGACCCTGGTGCGTGTGCGTTTTTGTGTGTGTTTCTGCTGTGCACTGTGCTTGGGGGGGGGCAATCTCGAAGTGGCGACGGGTGCGGTGCTGCAGGTATGAGTGTGTGTGTGTGTGTGTGTGTGTGTGTGTGTGTGTGTGTGTGTGTGTGCACCACCCCATGTGTGTGTGTGTGTGTGTGTGCACGCGCGTGCGTGCATGTGTGTGTGTCACACCCTGCTATGTGTGTGTGTGTGTGTGTGTGTGCGTGTGTGTGTGTGTGTGTGTGTGTGTGTGTGTGTGTGTGTGTGTGTGTGTGTGTGTGTGTGTGCACCATGGGGTGTGCTGCCATGGTGCGATGTACATTGGTACACGATCGGGTGAATGTTTCATCAGAGCTGTTGCGCTTGTCAGCTATTTTTGCATGATGATCTCGCACTGGCTGCACCTGACCTGCACCACTAGTCCTACTCCCTGGGCTCTCATATTGCGCAGGGGAGGTGGGAGTTGAGGGCATGGTGGGGGAAGCTGGGGGGGGGACTCTCGCGACTTGGGGGCGAGGGGGAGGAATCCTCCCCTCGGAGGGGGGGCTGCAGATGGTGGGAGCTTTGGGGGCCTGGAGGTATGGGGGGGGCCTGGAGGGGGGTGGGGGGGTTTGAGGGGCGGGGGAAGTCTGATGTGGGGGAGATGGGGGGGGGGCTGGGAGGCAAGGAGGGACCTGGAGGAGGCTTGGAGCCTGGGAGGGGGAGCTGCCGGGGGAATCCGCGTGTGTGTGGGTGGGTGGTGGTGGTGTGGGGGGGGGGGGCGGCACTGGTCCACTGCTCGAACTTCCAACTCCCAAATTTGGAGCCCACCACATTTTACAATTGCGTGCCGGCGGTCACAATCAGTTATTCCAAAGTTCCAGCAGGATCCATCAAAGCGGGAGACCAGCTAACTGCAGTATTTTTTTACAGCTTTTTACATGTACGCGCCCGGAGGACCCCGGGGCGTGAGTTAAAAGACCTAGACTACACGTCTAGGGGAGCTCCACTAGTAGAGCCCGCAAGGCCACGCAGCGCGCCAGCCTACCAGTGCTGACTGCAGGAGACATGCCAACAGTCAAAGGGGGCTCGGAAGGCTGGCGCGCTGCGTGGCCTTGCGGGCTCTCCTAGTAGAGCTCCCCTAGACGTGAAGTCTAGGCCTTAACTCAAGCCCGGGGGCCTCCGGGCGCGAACGCGTAAAACCTGGAAAACCCGCATCCGCACGGCACCACGCCAGTAACAGTAACAGTAACACGGGGTTTCCAGCTAAGCAGGCGACTCTTCTACTAGAGACACCCGCCGATACTGCAGCACACTTGAGTACTAGAGTACCGCCGGCTCCCGGCCGATAGACTACCGCTCCTGCCGGCTAGACTACCCCAAACAGCGGTCTCTGAGAGACATGTCTGGCAAGGAGCATAAAGGCGAGGACCTTCCTCAGGGTCACAGTAGTGGCCTTGTGGCCAGTCAAGCCGGCAGAGCCGACTGGCGCTGACTGGAACGGTCCCCGCCTGGCAGTGCATGGCTGTCCAGCTCTCGTTTGCATGGGGCTCAGCCGGCGCCCCATGCCTCATGCATGGCCAGGTCCCACCCTCCAGGGGTGCATGGACGACAGAGTTGTCATGGAGGCTGCCTGAAGACCTTCCAACGCCAGTCACCGGCAGACGAGCGACCCCGAGGATGAGCGCGGTGACGAACGCTGCGATTGGTGAAGCGGATTTACTCTGTGTTGCCTCGGCGGTCGCCACCGCTGAAGCCGTGATGGTAGCCCGCCTCCACGGGCAGCCATCTTGACCAATGTCCAGCATGCATTGACGGGCGCCAGCTCCTCCGCTCGTCGATCAACTCGTCGAGATCGGTGCCGCATGGCGTCCTGCATGGGGGGAGGATAAGGGCCGTCTCCCAGCACGGGCCGCGGCAGCGCCGCGGCTACTCGCCAAGCCATGGCAGCGCCGGGCAAGCCGCTCCTGAAGTGTTCCACCGAGGGGCAGTCTAGCAAGAGCCGGGCCAGTCGTATTTTACCCCGCTCGTCAGCGGCACGGAGATCCTCGTCACCAGCAGCGCCGCATTGCTGGGTCCAGGGCTCGGCGACGAGAACGCGCCTCCGTTAATCGAGCACCACGCCACCCTCAGCAAAAGACGTCCCACAGACCAAGCGTCGCCAGCCCCCCCTCCCCCCTTGCACGCTCAGCCCCCGCCAAACAACCCAGAGGAAGCACGCCATCGCGCCGGCATCACAACACAGGTGGCGGCGGCCGCGCTCCATGGCATCCACCAGCAGCGCCGCCACCACCGCCCAACACACCAGCCGAAACCCCAGCGGGGATGCAGCAACCACCATACCTGGCAGCACATGACGACCGGCGTAGGAGCAGGGAGGGCAGCAGGGAGGGCAGCAGGGGGGGGCAGCAGGGAGGGGAGCAGGGAGGGCAGCAGCAGCAGCAGCAGCCATATCCGCCTCTGCCACCAGGCGCCCCCAGAAGCAGTGCGCACGCCATCGCCGGAGGCCCGTCCTCCGCACGGTACCGCCACCCACCTGCCCTCGTGGAAGCCACTCACCCACAGCTGCCAGATTGACTCCTTGCGGGCGTTGAGGAGCGGCAGTCACAGTGATTTTGTTTTGGGCTCCTGGGAGCCATTGGGAGCCATTTGGCTTCTAACCATCCCAGCAGATAGAGCTCAACCAACCAAGTTGCTTCATGGTCTGACAATCCCATCAGAAAGAGCTCGTCACGAGCTTGAAAATGACTATATTTGATGAGCTCGTCACGAGCTTGAAAATGACCTATATTTGATGGGCAACGGTCAACGCTTAGGCAGTGGTCAAGGCGGTCAATGGGACGTTGGTCCGCGCGCCGGCTCCCAGAAAGTAACTAGACAAACTCAAAAAAATCACTGGGCAGTCACCACAGCACTAGCACCACCAGGCCGCACAGCACCGACTTGGGTGTCAGTCGCGCGGGCCCCCCCCCAGCCCCAAATCCAGCGCCAGAGTCGCCTCCACCGTGACCGACCGACTCACTCGCCATTCGTCTACCATCGCCCACCAGCTGCAGTTTACAGTTAACAGTTGACAGTCAACAGTTTACAGTTTACAGTTTACAGTTTACAGTTTACAGTTTACAGTACGCACCCTTGGGGCGTGGGATTGAGAAAGCTGCCCAACGAGGCCAGGGCCGCCAGCTCCACGGCAGCCGCCCTTCCACGCGAAGCCCACCCACCGAGGCCCACCCGCGACGCCACCCCCCGCGTAACACAGGACAGGGGCTGTGGCCTCAATGTGGGTGCAGCTTCCTAGAAGCTACACGCGGAAGGTACATGCGGAAGGTATTCGGAAGGTGCGCGCGGAAGGTGACGAGAAGCTATGGGTCGCAGCCCACTGGCGCGTAGGACACTGCTGTGTCACCGCAGGCAGGCTGGGCAGTCATGGAGTGAAGGCCCGTGCGCCCGCTCTTCCAGCCAGCCGGCGTGATGATGATGATGATGATGGATGTTACAGTCAGGGACAGCTCTCAAGGCGTTTAAGACCGTGCTCGGCGCGTAGGGCCCGAGCTGTTTACAGTTTACAGTACGCACCCTTGAGGCGTGGGATTAGGGCCCGTGGGATTAGAGCCCGTGGGATAAGAGCACCTTAATGAGACGGCTGGCTGGTGGTGATGACACATGGCAGCTGCCACCCAGCCGGAGGATCCCCAAAGCAGCGTGATCGCCCGCCTGGGGGGGGGGGGGACAGTTCTTACATGTTCGCGCCCGGAGGACCCCAAGGCGTGAGTTACGGCATAGGGGTCCTCTCCTAGTGATGATGATGATGGATATTACAGTCTGTGTGACACCACTAGTAGAGCCCGCAAGACCACGCAGCGCGCCAGCCTACCAGTGATGCCTGGGGGAGGGTTTACAGTTTTCGCATGTAGGAAGCGCGCCCGGAGGACCCGGGGCGTGAGTTAAGGCCTAGACTTCACGTCTAGGGGGGCTTTACTAGGAGAGCCCGCAAAGCCACGCAGCGCGCCAGCCTGGGGGAGGGGCTGGAACTGGTGGAGCGGCCGCAGCACAGTGAGTGCAGCACCATCAGCCGCCGCATCCCAGGCAGCGCCACACACGGCCCCCACTGCGGTGTCGGGGGGGTCGAGCGTGCGCCGCACACACGGCAGGTCTGGCACACGCCACCCCACTGGCGGCGGTGCATCTGGGAAGAGGGCGCGGCATATGACCGCCCTCCAGGCACCGCCACTGCTGTACGTGCCGAACGCCAGCGCCGCGGGGAGCGGAGCTGCCTCAGCACGAGCTCGAGCGGCGCGCGTAGTCCGTGCGCGTGCTGCGCGCCAGTCAAGAAGCGCGAGCCATGCCCGCAGTGCACTCAGGTCCGGCGACACGGTCACGATCCCCGGCGACGCGGTGCTCGTCGACCACCAGCAGGCTCCCGCCACTCACTCGTCCGCTGTGCAGCCGGCAGCTCCAACCCGCCAATGAGCAGACCTTGAGAGGGCTATAGAGGTCTGGGGCGCCTGGGGCGCCTAGCCGAATTTCTTACCGTGTATCGGACCATGGCCAACCATCATGAGGGGGGATGGCACCTGGGCACACTTCGCACATGTGTCCTCCTCCTTCGATCGGGGGATATACCCATGAGCGCCTCTTGAGAGGGCATGCATCCATGCTGTTGTAAATACTGCATCGACGGCACGCAATGGCGACTGTGGCTGAGAAAGACGCAGAGTAATCGGTGGCCTGGTCCACCGTTGCCACATCGTTGCCGTCATCGTTTGCGCTCCAGTGCACGCGTCGAACGCCAATGCCGCAGAAGCAGCACTTCAGGGGGGCTCTGCGCTTCTCCATGTCATCCTGGTGTACACAGCATGCATGCGGCGTCATGCATGCACGGTCCAGTGGAAGGTGCCGTGTGTTCAACCTGCCCCCGCCCCCGCGCATTATGGCCGCCTCTTTGCGCTGCTTCTGCTCCCAGCGCTTGCGGTTCTTCGGGCAGTCGCGCCAGGTGGAAGGGAAGTCGTCCACAGGCACAGGGAGGCAGCAAACTTTGCAAACCATGACTATCATGAGGCACATGGCAATCATGGGAATTATCATTGCGGCGTTTGAAAAAAATGCTGGATAGGGGGATGGGGGACGAATGGCTGGATAGAAAGCACCGAGCGCTTTTTATCTGTCCGATCCGTGACGCATCCGTGAATATTTTCCACACTTTTTCGTTCAGTCCACACAGCATCCGCGGAAAATCCGCGGAAAATTCGCCGGGGAAGAAAATCGTAAATCGGGAGGAACTGGGGGGGTGAATCGCGATGATTTCGCAGAAAAGTGTTTAATCATTTTCACATTTTCCGAAAAAAAATTACCGTACAGGGCCTGAGCCTTCGCGAATAAGTATTGTCTTGAAGGCCTCGGGAAGCTGAAAACGATTAAATTTTCGCAAAAAATGCGATTCCGGGCGTCAAATTGATGAAAATCGACGAAAATGACCCCCGCGAAGCAATTAAACAATCATTGTTTCGACCCCCCCGCAAAGGCTCAGGCCCTGTACGGTACATGAGCCTTGCACAAGGAAAATTCGCCATATTTCAACGTTGCGGGGCCAAACCGGCATTCTCGGTTTCCTAAAGGACAGTACTGGGTCCAGCTCTTGTTGCTCATGATCAGGTGCTGTTGGTGTCCTGGTCAGCGTGAACCTCGCGAAGGCAGCACTAACTAGCTAGTGTCTCCTACTTTTACATCCTGGGCTCTGTCTCTACCAGAGCCGGGGCATGCAGGGGCTGCGCGCCACGCTGTGCCTCACGCACGCTCGACGAGTACAACCGGGGATGAGGGGAGGGGGGGGGAGATGCAGCACAGGTGTTCGGCTGTGCCGCGGCTGTGCGCATGCTGTGCACAGTACTACTAGTGTGGGCGTGTCCGGTTGCGTAATGCGTGCTCAATGTGCCCGTGCGTCCGAGCAGCCTCCTGTACTTGGACTGCAGTCTCTTGGTGGTCCAGTCAGTCATTTTGTTTGGGGCTCCTGGGAGCCATTGGGAGCCATTTGGCTGCTACGATCCCATCAGATAGAGCTCAACTTACCAAGTTGCTTGATGGTTTAACGATCCCGTCATATAGATCTTGTCAAGAGCATGAAAATTACCTATATTTGATGGTCAACGGTCAACGCCAAAGCAGCGGACGTTGGATCCGCGCGCCGGGCCCCAGAAAGTAACTAGAAAAACTGAAAACAAAATCGCTGGGTCCAGTAGATAGAACATATGTATTGATCGTTGATGGGAGCATTCGATTGGGGCACAGTAGTTGCTTGTTCCGCGGAGGTAAAATAGCTGACAGTGCGCGCGGCTCACGAGGCGCACTTCAGTGGCGCTGCTGCATCATCCTAATACCAAAATCCCAATGTCTCATCCGCGCAGGTGAATGAGGTCATCTGAGACGGTCCGGGGTGAGCCCCAGGCGGTGGTGGGCGCCTGAGGCGGTCGGTGTGGCGCCTGGGGCGGTTGGGATAACGCCAAAGGCAACGCTTGAGGCGATCGTGGGTGCGCCTCAGGCGGTCGGCGCGCCAGAGGCGCCGCCTGATCCGCGCAAGTAAATGCGACGCGCGCCTCAGGCGTTGTGAACGTGGTAGGGCATGTCCTGGTGCTCTTGGCACGCAGCAGTGCGTGTGACACTCGTACGCGTGCAGAACGATCGCGGCAGTGGAAGGGTGGGAGGTGGGAGGGGTCCCCTCACTCACACCACGAACGCCCAGTTGCGCCGCTTCCTGCTCTTCCATGGCGCTTGCGGCGTTCAATGAGCCGGGGCCGGAGAGCGGGGATGGCTCTGCCTGGGATATGCGTGGAGGCAAAAGTTAATGCGGAATGGGGCCCACGGCACAGCCTGAGCAGCACTATTCCCCCCCCCCCTTTGTGACCTACCTGTGCAAAACCAATCAAATTGCGCAGGAAATTAGTGTGTGAATTTGTGAATTTGTGTGCGAATGAAGGTGTGGACCACGCACGTGCGGACGAGCAACAACCCCTGAGAATCGTGCACACAGCTTCCGTCCGTGGCATCGGCATGGCCTCCGAGGGCCAGGAGGCGGCCCCTGATGCGCCGTCCCTGTGCGAACGCTTCAACCTGGCCGTGAAAGCTCTAAAACGGGACGTCTTGGCACTCTACTACGCCGTGCATGATGAGCGCACGCCGCTGCTGGCAAAGATCCTGCCGTGGGTGGTGAGAGGACGTGACGCTCGCGGCAGCGTGGCAGTTGGTGGCAGTTGCATGCATGCATGGGGGTTTGCATGCACATGCACGCGGGGGTGGGGGTGGGGGTGAGAGCAGGGGGTGGGAGGCAGGGAGCGTGTGGGAGCGTCCCATGTATGACACACACGCACATGCGCGCGCGCCAACGTACACACACGCGCGCGCCGCACATGCTGTGTGACGCCACGCAGGTGGTCGCATATGCCGTGTCCCCCATCGACCTCATCCCCGACTTCATCCCCGTGATCGGTCTGCTGGACGACCTGCTGCTGCTGCCGGGAATGATCTGGCTGGCGGTCCACCTTATCCCCAGTGAGGTGCGTGCAGCAGCGCTGGCTGGTGTGGTTCGCCACTTGCGCGCACACACACACACTGCTGCTGCTGCTGCCGGGCATGATCTGACTGGCGGTCGACCCCATCCCGGTGAGGTGCGTCACACACACACACACACACTGCTGCTGCTGCTGCCCGGCATGATCTGGCTGGCGGTCCACCTCATCCCGAGTGAGGTGCGTGCAGCAGCGCTGGTGTGGTATGGTTTGCCACACACACGCACACATACACACACACACTGCTGCTGCTGCTGCTGCCGGGTATGATTAGGCTGGCGGTCCACCTCATCCCGAGTGAGGTGCGTGCAGCAGTGCTGGCTGGTGTGGTTCGCCACAGGCACACACACACACACACACACACGCGCGCGCGCGCGCACACACAATGGATGACCTGCTGCTGCTGCCGGGTATGATCTGGCTGGTGGTCCACCTGATCCCGAGTGAGGTGCACCAGAAACACACACACACACACACACACACACTGCTGCTGCTGCTGCCGGTAATGATCTCACTGGCGGTCCACCTGATCCCGAGTGAGGTGTGTGCAGCACATGCCAGATGCACGCACACACACACACACACACTGGGGGCCCGCTGCTGCTGCTGCTGCTGCTGCCGGGCATATGATCTGGCTTGCGGTCCACCTCATCCCGAGTGAGGCGCGCCAGACACAAACACGCACGCGCACACACACACACATACACATACACACACACAATGCTGCTGCTGCTGCTGCTGCTGCCAAGCATGATCTGGCTGGCGGTCCACCTCAACCCCAGTGAGATGCGTACAGCACATGCCAGATGCACACGCACACAGAGAGAGAGAGAGAGATATCGTTGCAGAGAACTCTGCACGGCAGACCTAGATAGGCTGTTTCTGGTCATCATTGAGGAGATTCCATTTGGAGGCGGGTGACCAACCGTGCGTCAACAAGAGGGTGAATAACCTCATTCAAAAAGCAGTGGGGGAAAGGGGCAAATGCGGGTCACTGACGGCTGTGTTCGTCACTCCGCTTCGACTGAGTTTAAACTAGGTCTCGGCAGATTGACCTCCACAGTTGTGGAAATCTCGCTAAGAGGATCCACTCGGGGGTGACTCGCTTGGACAAGAGGTCCATGAACTCGGGGTGCTTGGAGATGTCGCGTTTGAAGTTGGAAAAGTGGGTGTTTGCGGAGGAACGGAACTTGACGGAGTGGGCGAAAAAGTCGCCGGCGCTGAGCCGGTAGGATGTGATGGCGCCGCCGGCATAGAGCGAAGTCATGTCCGGTCAGCGGTACGCGAAAAGGGCGGCAGTGGGGGGTATATGATGTCGGGAGGGAGTGGGGGGGGAGAAGGGACGGGCGGGTGTGTGGAGATGGAGGGGCGGGGGGACGGGGGAGGTGGGAGGCGGCGGATGAGGGAGCCGATGAACGTAGCACGGTGCTTGTTGATCGTGTCGATGATGGGGAACGTACAAGGGGGGGAGGCATGCATCGTGGCGGTGGAGGTGTGCTCTGTGGTGTGAGGAGGGATGCCCTTGATGAGGCGGAGGAAGCGGTTGTGGGTTACTTCAAGTCGGTGGATGTGGGCCTTGTTCAACGTCCATGTCTGGCAGCCATACAGTAGGGCAGAGATCACAAAGGCGTTGTAGAGGTGGATCTTGGTAGTGGGAGAGATTGAGTTTGAGTTCCAGAACCGGGGAGTGAGACGGTTGAAGGCGTACCAGGCACTTCCGATCCGGCGTGAGATCTCTGAGTCGAGGATGTCGGAATCAGACGTGTTGGGAGCGTCATCAGAAGGGGCGGCGGGGGAGGACAGAATACTTCCCAGGTATTTGAACTTGGAGGTGGAGTGGACCAGGTGGGGGGTAGATGAGGAGTTGGAGGGGATGGTGATAGGGGCGGAGGGGACGGTGTGGGCAGAAGGGTGGCCGAGGGATTGTGCCACGGTTTTGTCGTAGTTGATCGCAAGGGCCAGGTCTGAACAGATGCGGTCGAGGAGGGTGAGCATGGTGCGGAGGTCTTCCTCGGAGGGGGCGAGCAGGGCGATGTCGTCGGCGTAGAGAAGGAGGGGGAGGATGGTGGTCAAAAAGTCCTTGCGGGACTCAGGGGTGTACAGTTTTCCGTCGATCATGTAGCCAATTTGAATGCCAGCGTTGGGGAGCTGGGCAATCAGGGACCGGACAACTGTGTCGATGTAGACATTGAAGAGGAGGGGGGAGAGGGGGCAGCCTTGCTTGACGCCAGCTTTGAGAGGGAAAGGGGCGGAGTATGCACCGTTGACTCGGGCTCTGGCGGTGGCACCAGAGTAGAGGCTTTCGATGCGTGCAAGGAGGGCAGGGTGCGCGCCGCGGTGGAGGAGGGTTTTCCAAAGGGCGGCGTGGTTGACACTGTCGAACGCCTTGGACAGGTCGACGTAAGCCACATGGAGGGGGGCGTGGGCGCGGTGTGACTCCTCTTGGAGACGTCGTAGGGTGAAGATGGCATCGGAGGTGCCACGGCCCGGACGGAAGCCAAACTGGGAAGTGTGGAGGGTGGGCTCCAGCTGCAGCTTTAGGCGGTTGAGGAGGATGTGAGTGTAGACCTTGCCAGCGACGGGCAGGAGGGAGATGCCGCGGTAGGACTTGCTGCGCGTGGGTGGGCCCGAGGATGCGCCCTTGTAGAGGGGGCAGATGTCTGCTTGGTTCCACGCGGCGGGGATGGAGGTGGTGTTCCAACAGGTAAGGATGATCTGGTGGAGGGCGGTTGCGGTTGCGGTGCCGCCGTGTTTGAGGAGGGGGGAGGTGATGTCGTCAGAGCCGGGGGCAGAGTTCCTGAGGGATTTGATCGCGGAGACCACCTCGCTCAGAGAGGGAGGGGAGGCAAGGGGGGGAGGAGGAGGGGGAAAGGGGAGGGGGCGAACGTGGAGGAGGAGGAGGGAGGGAAGGGAGGGAGGGGACGGGGAGGGGGAGTGAGGGGGGGGGAGGGGAGGGAGGGGGGGACGGGAGGGGGAGGGGAGGGAGGGGGAGGGGGGCGGAGGCGGAGCAAGGGTAGTGTAGGAGGAGGAGGGGGAGGGAGACGGGGGCGGTGCGGGGGTGGTGGGTGTGAAGATGAGGTGGGAGGCGAGGGTGGCTTCGTCGACTTCCGAGCGGAGTGGAGTGTGGAGGACACGGAAATATTCTCCAAACGCGTCTGCCACCGCCTGAGCTCCAAAGCACAGGTGGTCGCCGACACGGAGGGCAGGGAGGGCGGCGGAAGGGGGGCGGTCGACGAGTTTGGACAGCATGCGGTGGGCGGAGTGGGGGTTGTTGTCGTCAAAATCGTGTTGCACGCGTTGAGCGACACCGTCCCAATGCTTGTTGGTGGCGCGTGCGATGGCGGACTTGAGCTGGGCAGTCATGCGCGGGGGCGTCACGATTGCCAGTCAGTGCACTGTCGGAACGCATGGACTGAAGGTCGTGGGCGAGTTTGAGAGCCTCGGGGGGGAGGTAGAAGTGGATGGGGACCTCGCGTGGGCGGGGGCCAAGGGTGGATCTGGCCGCTGAGTGGATGGCCGCAGTGAGGTGGCTCGTCATTTGGTCCAGGGTGGGGGGGGTCGGGGAAGGGGGGAGGGTGGCGAGGGCCTCCTCGACTGCTGCCGCGAAGTGGAGCCGCGTGTCAAGGTCTCGGAGCAGGTCGGTGAAATAGCGGGAGGGCGGAGGAGGACGGCGGGAGTGGGTGATGTTCCAGGCTCTGGAGAAGCGGAAGAGGATGCGCGCGGTGACAAGGGCGTGGTCAGAGCGGGCGATGGTGTCAAGTCCCCGGGTCTTGGGGCATCGTGCTCGCACGTCTTGCACGGAGCCCAGGTGAGGGCGGCGGACGAGGATGTAGTCTGGGATGTTGCAATCCTTTTGGGTGTTGCTGTACCAGGAAAATACGCTCGAAGGGGGATGGGGGAAGAAGGTGTAGGTGACGGCAAGATTGTGGGCGGCACACAGGTCGAGAAGCCGGTGACCGTTGTCGCTGATGCCAGGTTTGTGGTGGAACCCGGCAAGGAGGGAGTAGGGAGGGAAGAAGGAGGAGGGGCGGTGGAGGGGGGGGCAGGCGTACGGACCCACCGACGGGTGGGCGTCGGGGGATGCCGCTGTGATCTTGGCGTTGAAGTCGCCTAGGACCAAAAGGAAGTGGTTTGAGGGGGTTTGGGAGAGCACGTCGCGGTGGAGTTGTTCGTAGAACGCGTCCTTGGCGACTGCGTCATCCGCGGCGTCTGTGGGGGCGTAAGCGATGACTGCGGTGACGGGAGGGGCGCCGGCGGGGCGGAAGCGTAGGACGAGGATGCGGTCGCTGAGTGCGGCGTAGCCGCCCTCTTTGAGGAGGAGCTTGGCGATGTCAGGGCTGAGGAGGGCGCCATACGCACACACACACACACACACACAAACACACACTGGGGCCTGCTGCTGCTGCCGGGCATGATCTGGCTGGCGGTCCACCTGATCCCGAGTGAAGTGCGCCAGAAACACACGCGGACACACACACACACACACACACACACGCTGTGCTGCTGCTGCTGCTACTGCTGCTGCCGGGCATGATCTGACTGGCGCTCCACCTGATCCCGAGCGAGGTGCGCCAGAAACACACACACACACACTGGGGGCCCGCTGCTGCTGCTACTTCTACTGCTGCCGAGCATGATCTGGCTGGCGTTCCACCACATACCGAGTGAGTTGCACCAGAAACAAACACGCACACACACACGCGCACACACACTGCTGCTGCTGCTGCTGCCAGGCATGATCTGGCTGGCGGTTCACCTCATCCCGAGCGAGGTGCGCCACACACACACTCGCGTGCACACATACACACACGCACGCACACGCGCGCGCACACACACACACACACTAACACACACGCGTGCGCGCTCACACACACCCACGCACACACACACACACACACACACACGCACGCACGCACGCACGCAGGTGATGGCGGACGCCCGTGTGCGAGCCGAGTTGGAGCCGATGCGCCTCGCGCGCAACTGGCCGCTCGCCGTCGCAATTTGTGTGCTGTGGCTGGCGAGCATCGAGGTCAGTGGTTCTGCTTTGGATCTTGGAGAAATTGTGACTCACCCCGGACCTCACGACTCACTTCCCTCTCTCACAGGGAAGTGAGAGAGGGAGGCTGTTTGGCAAAGAATGTGTGAATGTGTCGATTTCACACTTTTGAGGTCGAAATTCCCGCAATCTCAACGCGTAGCGCCGGCCCGAAGCGGCGCGCCTCACCCCGCAAATGCACATTGTCGGGGTGCGGGGTGGCTGACGGAAACACTTGGTCGAGCTGTGGCCGATGGTTCATGCTTTTGTATTTGGGGTTTGGGGTTTCACGTTTTGGCTTTATGGTTCTTGACAGTCTGTTGGACGCCCCTGGGGCGCCCCTGATGGCGCGCATCCACGCGCACGGCACACACGCACACACGCATGCACACCCACACACAAATGGCACACATGTTGCGCGAACACATACACACACACTCAACACACACACACGCGCACGTAGTCGGGGTTCGCATGCGCACCGTGGGGGACAAGTACCAGGGTGCACACACGCACGCACGCACGCACTCATGCAGGTGGGCTTGTTCTACGGGCTGGCGTGGGGCGCGGAGACGTGGAGCCAGCCAGCGGCGCTAGAGTACCGGCCGTTCGTGATGGGCGGCCTGGCGGCGCTTGCGGTGGGCCTGTTTGCGTGGTGGTTGCCGTTTGCAATCTCCAAGGAGAAGCGGAAGCGCAAGACGGCCGAGGCTGCGGCTGCGGCGGCTGTGGGGGACGCGGAGGGAGGGGAAGAGGGGGGCGGCTGGCGGCTGGCGGAGCCGCTGCTCCCTGCGGACGTGCGGATGAGCTGGCGGGAGTGAGCACTGGTCGGGTGGGTGCTCTAGTTAATAGCTGTTAGTTAGGTAGGTCAGTCTCAGGTCAAGGCCTGTGACGGCCACCTAGGCAGCCAAAAGTTAAGCCGTTTGTGATGGCCTCTGCTTTGAGGCTCCGCGTCGCGCCCCGCACTGTCACGTATGTGCGTTTGGGACCGCTACTGTGTGCTCTCGTGACTGGCCCCGGACCCTGAGATGGTGGGGCTCCGCATCTGGAACGTGCACCGTATTCTACATAACAGGCCTCTGACTGACAGACCCCCTCCATTCGCCTGGTGCCTCGCTAGAGCGAGTTGTGCGCAGCTGCGTCTATCAACAGGCTGCGCGAGATTGTGGTCGATTCACTTCTCCGCGAGGATGGCGAACAGCTCAAGGCCCAGCTCGCTGCCCAGCTGCTTGAATTCCTCGCGTGCAACTCGCTTGGTCCCGCCCTGCTCCACAGTGGTGGTGATGGCCACCAGGTCCTCCTTTGTCATTGTCTGCAGGTAAGCAAAGCACCACTCGCACAGCTCGTCCAGCTGTAGGCGCTCTGCCAGCGCGAGCCAGTGGATGGGGTTGCTCGACTGTTGACGGATGATCGGGCGCGTCTGGCGCGTGGCGAAGGCCACCAGCCGCTCGAGCAGCTTGGCGAAGTTGTACTTGTGCACCACCGCCAGCAGCACGTAGACGCTGTCCAGTGTCAGCTCCGGCTGATCGTGATGTGGGTAGAGGCCGCTCAGGATGTAGGTCCACGTGCCGAGGCTGCCGTCCACCTGCGGGGGAGTGTGCGATGCAGAGAGGATGCTGGTCAGTCGCACCTACACGCGTGGCAGCAACGCCATCTGAGCGCATTTGGCTCACCGAGATCTTGGAGCTGCCTGACACGTCCTCCAGTGCATCGCAGAAGAAGGGCGAGGCCAGCTGAAGGAGTTGGCCATGCACAGGCAGCTCGGCCCCACACGGAAGCTTCAGGGACATGTCGCACGGCACGCCACCTGTAGTAGCAGGCATCACGCACACGTGAGCACGGCATGCTTGAGATGCGGCCTCACACCGCACACATCGACGCGGCCTCACATCGATGCGGCCTCACATCAACGCGGCCTCACACAGCGACACGGCACACATCGATGCAGCCCCACACCGCACATATCGACGCACCTGGGTCCAGCTGGAACCTGTCCTCGCGCTCCACGGTCACGGCGACTTTCAGCACCAGCGTGTCTTTCACGAGCCAGCCGGCCGTCGAGTCCCTGAGCACATTGAGCTCGAAGAATCTGGCGTCCCCCCTCGCAATGGGTCCGTCGCGGACAAACTTGGCCGCGCAATCTGTCTCGCGGTTACCAGGCAGCAACAGAGGAGCGTTAGAGTAGATGCACTGCATCTAATGGAGTCATAGCCATGCTCACTGCGACTGACCGATTGAGTGCGACTTGCTGGCTTCCGCCTGGTTGACCATTTCCAGCTTGAACCTTGCGCTCGGCTCCCACATCGCGTCCAGTGCCTCCAGGCCTACTGACACGTGGGTGCCTGTGCCATCACCGCCGCCACCAGGAAACATCTTGAGCCGCCTGCGCTCAGATCCACCACCACGCAGAACCGTCAGCCCAAGCATTCCAGAGCGGGCAAATCTGCATGCACGCCTGCTTCTACCCACCAGGTGCAGATGCCCGCCTCGAAGCTATCAGAGTCCAGGCGGTCCTGGGGCGCACTCGACAGCTTGCCGAAGTTCTCGATGCGCCACTGCGGCACAGCAGGCGCAGCAGGAGAACAGCGCGCCAGCGCTGCATGGTGTCGGCATGCATGCATGGCGCTGCATGGCGCTGCAGTGGATCCTGTGCCTGCAGGCAGAGTCTTTCTATCTGTCTGCCTCACTGCCTGTCAATGGATCCACTGTCCAGATCCAGATCCCCACCGAAAACAGGTGGTGGCCCAAGGGTCGGTGCTCTGCATCTCCTCCGCGCCGCGCTTGCGGCTGCCACCCCCCGACATTGCCTACTGCACTCCTGATCTGGTCACGCTGATGGGCGAGCTCTGACGTCGAGCGCTGATTGAGGGACCAAAATGTGTGGACTGGCCAACTTAATTAATTGGCAGGTAGACCTGTGCACAGCCGCATAGATCCGTGTTGGACGCACCTATATGGAGAAGAGGGAGGGGAGCGAACTTCAACGAACTTCATTCGCTTCGTAGTGGGCCGCATCGTGACACCGACGTATCCATCGGGGTAGAGGAGAGACGCGCATCCGAGAGCGCATCACCCCGCGACACGGCGGCTCGTAGTTAAACTGGGGGGCTTCTGGCTGCCCCCTGGCTGGAGGTGGTGTCAATGCAGGCATATGCGGTGCCGTCACATGCATGCAGCGCAACCATGCAACGCCATGCGTGCACCATAGCCGTGCAGCGCGTCAACATTGCGCCGTCGGCGTCCACATCAGCGGCGCCGTGTGCCGCACGCGCCACACACCACCACCGAGGCTGCAGCAGCAGCAGCGGCGGCTGCAGCAGCAGCAGCGGCGGCGGCAGCAGCGGCAGCAGCAGCAGCAGCAGCAGCAGCAGTGCCACACACAGCCACCCGGGCTGCCGCCGCAGCGGCGCCAGCGAAAGTCGAACCAGAAGCAGCAGCAGCAGTATACGGCGACGCACCACAGCCGCAGCCGCACCTGACAGCAGTGACAGCGGCGCCGGCGGCAGCGGCCGCCCACCGCCACCGCCTCCACCCTCCGGCAGCGGCCCCGGATCCGACCCCGGCGCCGATCCCAACGGGGGCGGCCACTCCGCCCGCCCGCCCCTGCCCGTGCTGCTGCTCGCCGCGGCTGGGTGCTACGTGGGCGCGGTGCAAGCCGCGGCGGCTGTTGCGGACGCGTACCACGACGCGTACTACGGCTGTTGCACGCGCCTGCCTGCGATCGCGTCTGGCGGCCGCGTCTCGGCCGTGGTCCCGGCTCTGAACGAGGAGCGGTGCGTTTGCGGTGATGGTGATATGAAGTATGCAGTCGTGCGTGACGCACTTGACAGGCAGGCGGCGTATTCAACTTTGCTCGGCGTATGGCGCTTGAGCACCACCGACGGGTGGCTGGGTGGCTGGCTACTGGTGGGGGGTGGGGGTGGGGGGGCAAGTGGGTTTCTTGGGGCTTTTGATGTGGTTTCGTTGCGTCCTCTCGAAACACACTCTGGTTGCGCCTGCTCGCCCCTTTAAACAGCGAAGGCACGCTCCATTGGCAGGATCCCTCATGCAACACGGGAGTGTTTGGACCTCGAAATCCTAGGTTGTGTTTGCGTGTGTGTGTGCGTGCGTGTGTGTGTGGGTGTGTGTGTGTGTGTGCGCGTGTGTAGGAGCTCCTATGTGTGTGAGATCGACTGACCGAGATGGAACCACACCATGGTCGTGCAGGTGCATCGGGGAAGCGGTGGCGGCGGTGAGGGCGCTGGAGCCAGCGGTCCATGAGGTGCGTAGAACAGTGTTTCCGGTAGCCTCACCCCGCACCCCGCAAACATGCGTTTGCGGGGTGAGATTTGCCGATTAGGGCCGGCGCTGCGGGGCGAGATTGCGAGTTCCGAACCGAAAAGTTTGACAATTGGAAATGACACACGCTTTCGCCTAAACACCGGCAGGGTGAGATTAAGGTAATGAGCATGAGGCGCGGGGTGAGCCGTCACTTCCCCAGGATCCTCAGCGGAGCCACTGGCAGAGAACGCTTGCTTGCTTCATGCGCAGAGACACACGCGCGCGCACACTCACACACGCGGCGGTGCACGAGGTGTGGATCAAAGTTTGGGGTGTGGGGGAGACACACTCTCCTGGCCACACGCACACACACGCGCAAACACAACACACGTGCGCACACGTGCGTTGCACACGCGCGCATGACATCACACTCTCTCACACACACACATACACATACACACACACATCCACACACGCACACACACACACACACACACACACACACTGCAGATCATCGTGGTGGATGGCGGCAGCAGCGATGGCACAGCCAAAGCCGCGGCGGCTTCGGGCGCGCGCGTGGTGACAGGAGTGGGGCGGGGGCGTGGGCGCCAGGTGTGTGCGTGTGTGTGCATGTGTGTGTGTGTGCGTGTGTGTGTGTGTGTGTGTGTGTGTGTGCACGGGTGGTGACAGGAGTGAGGCGGGGGCGGGGGCGCCAGGTGTGTGTGGTCAATTTATAGTCTTGTTGGGCGCCTTTGATGGCGCATTAGACTTGTGCTTGCGAACTCAATCCCTGAGCACTCAATCCCTGTGTGTGTGTGTGTGTGTGTGTGTGGATGTGTGGATGTGTGTGTGCACGTGTGGTCATAGGAGTGGGTCTCGGGCGCCAGGTGTGTGTTTGAGCGTGTGTGCATGTGTGTGTGTGTGTGTGCGGAGGGGCTGCCGCGCCCAATTGTCACTTGCCACACACACACACTGCTCCCCCCTTTCACTTACACACCACACACACACACACCACACACACAGATGAACGCGGGTGCATCCGTCGCTTTGGGTGACATTCTCCTCTTCCTCCATGCCGACACGACGCTGCCGGAGGGTTCTCACGGTGCCTACACACACGCACTCACAGACACATACACACACACGCAGATGAACGCCGACGCATCCGTCGCGTCAGGTGACGTTCTCTTCTTCATGCACACGCCGACACGACGCTGCCTCCACCCTCCACCCCCCCCACTCGCTGGTGCCGACGTGAACGTTGCCTCCCCCCCTTGACACAGAGAAACAGAGAGACAGAGAGAGAGAGAGGGAGGGAGAGAGAGTGGGAAAGAGAGACAGAGAGACAGAGAGACAGAGAGAGACAGAGAGAGAGAGAGAGGGAGAGAGGGAGGGAGGGAGGGAGGGAGGGAGGGAGGGAGAGAGGGAGGGAGGGAGAGAGAGAGGGAGGGAGGGACACTCGCCGCAGGTTCCACCGCTGCCTGTATTACGGCTCCCACCCAAGATCCCTGCACACACACACACACACACACACACACGCACACACACACACACACAGACGAATGCCGGCGCATCCGTCGCGTCAGGTGACATTCTCCTCTTCCCCCACGTGGACACGACGCTGCCGGAGGGTGCTCACGGTCCCTACACACACACACACAGATGAACGCGGGCGCATCCGTTGCTTCGGGTGACATTCTCCTCTTCCTCCATGCCGACACGACGCTGCCGGAGGGCGCGGTCGCGGGCGTGCGTGGAGCTCTCTCAGACGCGCGCACCGTGTTGGTGGGACACACTCCGAGGTGGGTTGGTGTGGGGGGGCTCATCGCGACGCACGCGCACACGTGCGCGAGCACACACACAACAATAGTTTGCACAAAACAACGCGCGTCGCTGCCGGAGGGCGCGGTCGCGGGCGTTCGGGAGTGCTGGCGGACGCGCACACCGTGTTGGTTGGACACACTCCGAGGTGTGTGTGTGTGTGTGTGCTTGTGTGTGTGTGTGTGTGTGTGTGTGCAGGGGGGGGGGGGGGGCGCGGGCGTGGGGGAGACTGCAGATGTGCACACGTGTTGGTTGGACACACTCCGAAGGTGTGTGGTGGTGTGTGTGTGTGTGTGTGTGTGCGTGTGTGTGTGCGTGTGTGTGTGTGTGTGTGTGTGTGTGTGTGTGCAGGGGGGGGGGCGGTCGGGGGCGTGCGGGGAGCACTGGCAGATGCGCACACCGTATTGGTTGGACACACTCCGAGGTGGGTTGGTGTGAGTCTGTTTATCGCGACACACGCGCACACGTGCGCGCGCACACACACACACAACAATAGTTTGCACAAAACAACGCTGCCGGAGGGCGCGGTCGCGGGCGTGCGGGGAGGGCTGACGGACGCGCGCACAGGCCGGCTGGACAATTTCCGAGGTGCGTGGGTGGGTAGGGCGGTGGCCATAGGGGTGGCCATAGTAGTAGATAAGAGTGGCGCGTGTGTCGGTGCTGCGGTGCGGGCTGTGCCACAAGCCAGCCATACGCGTGCGTGCGCATGCGCGCACGCAAAAGAGCATGCTGGCAAACAGCGCTCGTGCACGCTTGCCGCGTCATCCCGACCATCGACCCATCCGTGCAACCATCCACCCGCGTCCCGTCCGTTTCGCGCGTGCAGCATTGAGTGCCCTGACCGCCGCTTCCACCTGCCATCCACCTGCCACCCATTCATCCAATCCATCCACCCGCCACCATGTTTTATGGACAACAACAACAATGACAATGACAATGACAATGACAATGACAATGACAATGACAATGACAACAATGACAATGACAATGACAAAGACTACAACAAAACGCCCGCAGCATCGAGATCCCCGGCCGCCGCTTCCACCTGCTCAGTTTTAACAACTGGGCAAAAACGTTCTACGGTCCAATCCTCTTTCAGCCGGTGAACCACGTGCGCGGGCTGCGGATTCTGTTTGGGGACCAGGTGAGATCTGCCCTTTGAGGTCTTAGGGCTGCTCTTTCTCTCTGTGTCTCTGTCTCTCTCTGTCAGGCTCTCTCCACTCTCCCCGCTCTCTCCCTCCGCTCTCTTTTTCTCCGCTCTCTCTCTTTCTCCGCTCTCTCCATCACTCTCTCTCCGCTCTCTCTCCCCTCTCTCCGCTCTCTCCTCTTCCGGCCGATCACGTGCGCGGGCTGCAGATTCTGTTTGGGGACCAGGCAAATTCTGCCCTTTGAAGCCTTACTTACGGCTGGCCGCTCTTTCTCTCTGTGTCTCTGTCTCTGTCTGGCTTCTGTCTGTCAGACTCTCTCCACTCTCTCTCTCTCTCTCTCTCTCTCTCTCCGCTCTCCGCTCTCTCTCTCTTTCTCCGCTCTCTCTCTTTCTCCGCCCGCTCTCTTTCTCTAATCTCTCTATCTCTCTCTCACTCTGCTCTCTGTCCGCTCTCTCTCTCTCCCCTCTCTCTCTCTCTCCCCTCTCTCCGCTCTCTCTCGCCCCTCTCTCCGCTCTCTCTCCTCTTCCGACCGGCCGACCACGTGCGCGGGCTGCAGATTATGTTTTGGGATCAGGTGGGATCTGACCTTTGAGGTCTTAGGGGCGGGCCGACTGGCTGCTCTCTCTCTCTGTCTCTCCGCCTGTCTGGCTGGTTGGCTCTCTCTCTCTCTCTCTTTCTCCGCTCTCTCTCTCTCTTTCTGCTCTCACTCCGCTCTCTTCATCTCTCTCTCCGCTCTCGTTCTCTCTCTCTCCGCTCTCTCTCTCGCTTCTCTCCGCTCTCTCTCTCCCCTCTCTCCGCTCTCTCATTCCTCCGGTCGGCCGACCACGTGCGTGGGCTGCAGATTCTGTTTGGAGACTAGGCAAGTTCTGCCCTTCGAAGTCTTACTTACGACTGGCCGCTCTTTCTCTCTGTGTCGTTGTCTCTGTCAGGCTCTCTCCACTCTCTCTCCGCTCTCTCTCTCTCCGCTCTCTCTCTCTCTCTCTCCGCTCTCTCTCTCCGCTCTCTCTCTCCCCTGTCTCCGCTCTCTCTCCGTTTCCGGCCGGCAAACCACGTGTGTGGGCTGCAGATTCTGTTTTGGGGACCATGCAAGGCCACTGTGTGCTCATGATGCACCGCAGCTGCGGGGCACGATCATACTGATGCTCTGGACTTGAACGCGCTGCCAAATGTGAGCGAGCGACTCGAGCCGCACCTCCCTCACCTGGTCAAGCACACACACTGCTCACATTCTCCACCGCAGGGCGATGCCTGGTAGCCTGCCTCCTGAGGCAGATCCCACAACCCGACGCCCTGAGAGTGCGTTCTGTAAAATGCAATCTGTTACACTGGGCACGCTCGCAGGCTATGGCGTGCCGCACGGCCGAATTCTGAGCAGTCGGCGGATTCAACGACACGCTGCCAATCAAAAGCGCCTCGACCTCCCCTCCCCCTCGCTCGACCATACAAATGAGCATGCTCGCAGGCGATGGCTTGCCCCATAGACGCCTTCCGAGTCGTTGGTGGCTTCGACGACAAGCTGCCAATCATGGAGCGTCTCGACCTTCCCTCTCCCCCTTGCTCGACCATACAAATGGGCACGCTCGCAGGCGATGGCGTGCCGCACGGCCGAATTCCGAGCCGTCGGCGGCTTCGACGGCGCGCTGCCGATCATGGAACGCCTCGACCTCCCCTCTCCCCCTCGCTCAACCATACAAATGGGCACGCTCACAGGCGATGGCGTGCCGCACGGCTGACTTCCGAGCCGTCGGCGGCTTCGACGACGCGCTGCCGATCATGGAACACCTCGACCTCCCCTCTCCCCCTCGCTCAACCACACAAATGGCACGCTCGCAGGCAATGGCGTGCCGCACCGACGCCTTCTGTTCCGTCGGCGGCTTTGACAACGCGCTGCCGATCATGGAACGCCTCGACCTCCCCTCTCCCCTCGCTCAACCATACAAATGGGCACGCTCGCAGGCGATGGCGTGCCACACGGCCGACTTCCGAGCCGTTGGCGGCTTCGACGACGCGCTGCCAATCATAGAGCAAGTCGACCTCCCCTCTCCCCCTTGCTCAACACCATGCCGATGAGCACACACACCAGTGGTGTCCTAAGCGCCCCTACAGCCCCCGCTGCAGGGGGGCAACCCGGGAAATTTGTGGGGAAACTGCGGGGGCGAATCGCGGGCTTTTGGCTATAAAAAAAATGTGAAAATCTGCAATTTTTATGTGAAGTGTGCACTTTCCCGCAATAAGGTCCCTCGTTGCGGGGGCGGTTGTGCATTGTCCCTCCAATATTGCGGGGGTACACACAACATTCTCTGCTTCCTTGAGGACACCGCTGACGCACACGCACCGACCGCAGGCGATGGCGTGCCGCACAGCTGACTTCCGAGCCGTTGGCGGCTTCGACGCCGCCCTGCCAATCATGGAGGACGCTGAGCTGTGCCGGCGGCTGCACCGGTCGGGCCCGAGCGCAGCCACACTTGCTGCTGCTGCTGCTGCTGCTGCTGCTTCGGCAGACACAGACCCAGACCGCGGTGGAGACCCCTCCTCGCGGTTCACGCGCACGTCCTCCGGCCGCGGGCGCGTGCGCATGCTCCCGGGCGCCCCGGCAATCACCAGCGGGCGGCGCTACGCGGCGTGGGGCAGCGCGTACGCGACGTAAGTTCAAGTGGCCATGTCCATACCGTAGTACCGCTTTGCCTTGCCGCCACTTTTATAAAGGGGGTAATTGTTTAGAATTTAGGTGCCTTGCCTTGAGATTTTTGGGGGATTTTCTCCCGTTTTGACGTCACTTTTGGCGGGGTTTTTCTTTTCCGGCAATATCTTTTAGAAATCGGCCTTGCCGCGACGTTCTCCTAATTATTTAGTCAGCAAGGCAAAACGGTACTACGGTATGTCCATGTACTGCGCTCATGCACTCGCCCAAGCAGCAAGCTCACTCGCACGCCCACGCCCACGCCCACGCCCGCTGGTGCCCCCAAACCCGCCCAAACCCGCAGCATCGCACCCGCGTGCCCACCCGAACGGCCACGCCCAACGCCGGCCGCCCCCTTGTGTGCACACGCGCAGGTACGTGCACGTGGTCATCAGCGTGCGGTGGTATGCCGGGGCTTCGTACGACGAGCTGCACGCGCTGTACCAGCGGCTGTACACCGACGCGTATCGGTAGCAGGCTGTGCGCGCGTGCCGTTGTGGGCCGGGCGTGTCGCTTGGGATACGAGTGCCTGCGCCGCAGCCTCTCGGCCGGCCGCCCGCGTGCTGATCAGCACATTTTTTGCCTGTAAGATGGAGGTGACCCAAAAATACGGAAGGCTCAGGGCAATCAACTCGCGCAGAGCCCTGTGTTTGGTCAACAGTGCGGTTCAGGGGTGGTGCGGTTGGTCAACCGTCCCAAATCTGCCCCCATCTCTCCTTGGTTGTCCACCACAACCAACCTAGCCAACAAATGTAGCCTCTGTCACAGAGTCTAGATTGATAAAGGCCCTCCTTCCACAAGCCTGCTTTGTGTGCCAACGCACAACCAACTACCGACAACGTGATCCCACACCTAAACCCTAACTCGACGCACAACGACGCTCGCGTGACTAGCATGACTAAAGTAACAGCATCGCGAGCCAGCATATCGCTCACCAGCAGCCCCACTGGCGTGCTGCTCGTCCCAAGCATCAGAGCCAGCTCGGCGCACACGATGTCACTGCACGCGCTTCCTCCCCAAGTACCGCAGCGCGCTAGTGATAGGGTGGCGTTGCCGACACGCCAGCAGTCCAGTATCGCGCATCCCTCCTCAAGCATGGCGACGACGCTCCGTGTGAGTGTTTCCACAGATCCACCCCCTGTATCTGCCCCATCCATGCACCCACGTGTGGTGTGGTGTATGTAGGGTGGCTTCTCGCCATCATGTGGGCGCTCGCATGTGTTGCTGCTGCTTGCATGACTGCAGGCGTGCCGCGCCGGTGCCCTCTGCTGTCGGCGCCCAGGGTTGCTTGACCGCCCCTCCGCACCACCACCATCTGTGCACACACACACACACTGCCTGCACACCCACATGGCCCATCAACTTCACCGTCGCTCAGTCGACGCCCCTCGCCCACTCGCACGCACGCCCTGGTGCCACCACAGTGGCAAGCGTCCCGCCCCCTGTGCACACACCCGCACACGCGCGCAGGCCGCCGCGATGACCATGCCGCCCGCTCCCGGCTCGAGTTGGCACGAGGGCGAGCGCGCGCTCCAGCAGACGGTCCCGGGCGGGCGCGAGGTCGCAGACGGGATCGCGAAGGTAGGTTGAGAGGGCGACGTGCGCAGGCAACCCGGTTCGTCTCCCCCTCCCTCCGTCTTCTACCTTAAATTGGCCTCTCCCCCCCTCCCTCTGTCTTCTCTCTTATGTTTCCCCACCTTGCCCTTCCCTCTGTCTTCTCTCTTATATTTCCCCCCCTTCCCTTCCCCCTTCCCCTCCTTCCCGTCCTTCCCCCCCTTCCCCCCTTCCCCCCTTCCCCCTTCCCCCCCTCTTCCCCCCCTTCCCCCCCTTTCCCCCCCCCTCCCCCCCTCCCCCCCTTCCCCCCCTTCCCTCATTCCCCCCCCTTCACCCATCCCCCAATTTACCCCCATTCCCCCCCTCTCTCGCAGCACACACAACGTGCGTGGGCGCGCAAATCCCCCCTCCCCCCCTTCCCCGCCCTCTCTCTCACACGCGCCAAACGCCGCGGGGCACACAACTCCGCCCCTCCCCCGCCCCCGCCGCCCCAGTTTCGTGCGGCAATGACCCCCCCCCCAGTTCCTGCCGCACAAATCCATTTCCTGCGCGGCAAGCGTCCCCCCCCCCCCCTCCCTCCCCCCCGTTCCTGCCGGCTCAGCGATGATTTGCCTCTCTCTTATATTTCCCTCCCCCTTCCCCCCTCCCCCCTCCCTCTCCCTCACACGCACAAACACGCGTGCACGCAATTCCCCCCTTACCCTCTTCCCCACCCTCTCTCGCACACGCACAAACACGCGTGCTAATCCCCTCCCCCCCGCCCACCACCCCCACCAGTTCCTGCGCACAGCGATTACGGAGCAGCATCGCGACTTCTTTGACTCGCAGCACCTCATCTACTTCAGCCGCCCCTTCCCCCCCAGTCCCCTCCCTCTCTCTCACACGCACAAACACGCGTGTGCACAAATCCGCACCCCCCCCCCTTCCACCTCCCACCCCAGTTCCTGCGCAACAACTCCACGTTCCTGCACGCAAAACTCCCCCCCCTCGCCGCCCCCCACCAGTTCCTGCGCCCAGCGATGACGGAGCTCTCTTGTATTCCCCCCACCCCCCCCCCAACAATTATACATGTATTCCCCTCCCCCTTTAACCTCCCCCCTCCCTCTCTCTCACACGCACAAACACGTGTGCGCCCCCCCCCCCAGTTCCTGCGCGCAGCGAGATGACGCAACAGCACCACGACTTCTTCGACTCGCAGCACCTCATCTACTTCAGCCCCCCCTTCCCCCCTTCCCCTCCCTCTCTTTCACACACACAAACGCGCGTGCACGCAACTCACCCCTCAGTTCCTGCGCACAACTCCAGTTCCTGCGCGCCCCCCCCCCCCCTCCCCCTCCCTCCAGTTCCTGCGTCCAGCGATGACGCAGCAGCACCGCGACTTCTTCGCCTCGCAGCACCTCGTCTACTTCAGCCGCCCTTTCCCCCCTTCCCCTCCCTCTCTCTCACGCACAAACATGTGTGCACGCAATTCCCCTCCCCCCCAGTTCCTGCCCCCAGCGATGACGCAGCAGCACCGAGACTTCTTCGACTCGCTGCACCTCATCTACTTCAGCCCCCCCTACCCCTCCCGCTCTTTCACACACACAAACACGCGTGTGCACAAATCCCCCCCCACCCCTCCCACCCCTCCCACCCCATTCCTGCGGCGCAACTCCCCCCCCCCGTCCCCCCACCACCAGTTCCTGCACCCATCGATGATGCAGCTCTCTTATTCCCCCCTCAAAAAAATTTATATATAAATATACATATATTCCCCTCCTCCTTCACCCCTTCACCCTCCCTCTCTCTCACAAGCATAAAACGCGCGTGCGCGCAACCCCCCCCTCCCCCCCCACCAGTTCCTGCCCACAGCGATGATGTGCACAGGCAACCCAGTCCGTCTCCCGTCCCTCTGTCTTCTCTCTCTTATATTCTGCTTTCCCTTCACCCCTTCCTCCTCCCTCTCTGCCACATGCACAAACACGCGCACCCCCCCCTCCCCCGCCACGCCAGTTCCTGCGCACAGCAATCCAGCACAGCAATCACCACCCACGCCGCCCCAGTTCCTGTGTACAGCGCAACTCCCCCCCCCTCCCACCAGTTATTGCGCACAGCAATGACACAGCAGCATGGAGACCTCTTCGACTCGCAGCACCTCATCTACTTCAGCCTCCCCTTGCCCCCTTCCCCTCCCTCTCTTTCACACGCACAAACACGAGTGAGCGAAAATCCCCGCCCGCCCCCCGTTACTGCGCACAGCGATGACGTGCACAGGCAGCCCAGCCCGTCACCCCCTCCCTCTGTCTTCTCTCTCTTATACTCCCCTTCCCCCTTCACCCCTTCCCCTCCCTCTCTCTCACGCACAAACACGCGTGCGAACTCCCCCCCCCTCTCTCTCACACGCACAAACGCGCATGCACGCAAATCCCCCCCCCCTTCCCTGCCCTCTCTCACATGCACAAACACGCGCGCACCCCCACCCCCCGCCCCAGTTCCTGCGCACAGCAATCCGGCACAGAAACCACCACCCCCGCCGCCCCAGTTCCAGCGCCCAGCGATCCTGCGCACAGCGCAACACCCCCCCCTCCCCTCCCCCCTTGCCTCAGTTCCTGCCACAACTCCAGTTCCTGCGCACAACTCCCCCCCCCCCCCCCCCCCTCAGCTCCTGCGCCCAGCGATCCCGCACAGCAATCACCACCCCCGCCGCCTCGGTTCCTGTGCACAGCGATCTAGCGCACAGCGCAGCCCCCCTCCCCTCCCCCACCCCAGTTCCTGCGCACAACTCCAGTTCCTGCGTGCAACTCCCCCCCCCTCCCCCACCACCACCAGTTCCTGCGTCCAGCGATGACGCAGCAGCACCGCGACTTCTTCGACTCGCAGCAGCTCATCCACTTCAGCCCTTCCTTCCCTCCTGCCCCTCCCTCTTTCTCACACGCATAAACACGCGTGCACGCAAATCCCCACCCCCCCTTCCCCCCTTCCCATCCCACTTCATGCGCACAACTCCAGTTCCTGCACAGAAATCACCACCCCCGCCGCTCCAGAGCATGCGCACAGCGATCCTGCGCACAGCGCAACTCTCCCCCCCTGCCCCCCAGTTCCTGCGACCAGCGATGGCGCATCTCTCTTATATTCCCCTCTCCCTTCACCCCTGCCCCCTCCCTCTCCTTCACACGCACAATTGCGCGTGCGCGCAAATCCCCCTCCCCCCCTTCCCCGCCCTCTCTCTTGCACGCACAAACACGCGTGCGCCCAAGTCCCCCCTACCTCCCTCCGCCCCTTCCCCGCCCTCTCTCACACGCACAAACGCGCGTGCGTGCAAATCCCCCCTCCCCCCCTTCCCCGCCCACTCACTCACACGCACAAACGCGTGTGTGCGCAACTCCCCCCCCCTCCTGCCCCAGTTCTTACGCCCAGCAATGACGGAGCAGCACCGAGACTTCCTCGACTCGCAGCACCTCATCTACTTCAGCCCCCCCTTCTCCCCTTCCCCTTCCTCTCTTTCACACGCACAAACACACGCGCATCCCCCCCCCCCTGCCCCAGTTCCTGCGCACAGCGATGACGGATCTCTCTTATGTTCCCCTCCCCCTTCGCCCATTCCCCCTTCCTCTCTCTCACACGCACAAACGCGCGTGCAGCAACTCCCCCCCCCCCCCCTTTCCTGCGAAAAAAACTCCAGTTCCGGCGCTCAACTCCCCCACCCCCCCTCCCCACCACCAGTTCCTGCGCCCCCAGTTCTTGCGCACAACTCCAGTCCCTGCGCGCAACTCCCCCCCCCCTCCCACCAGTTCCTGCGCCCAGCAATCCTGAACAGCAATCACCACCCCCGCCGCCCCAGTTCCTTTGCACAGCGCAACTCCCCTCCCCACTCCCCCTCCCCCCAGTTCCTACGCACAGCGATGACGGAGCAGCATCGAGACTTCTTTGACTCGCAGCACCTCATCTACTTCAGCCGCGAAAAGCCGACCGGCGGCATGCAGGCGGCCGTGCTGTCCGGGGCCCCCGGCTTTGCGTCGTCCCCCGAGCCGCACGTGCTGCTGCTGGCGCTCGACCGCATGGACGTGCACAGCCACGCAATCGCTGGCAGGTGATGATGATGATGATGATGATGAAGAGGAGGAGGAGGAGGAGGAGGAGGGGGAGGAGGGATTTTATTGTCTGTGTGCGACGCTAGTAATGATGTCTGAGACCGCATGGACGTGTTCAGCCGCTCAATCGCTGGCAGGTGGGTGCCGACCGCAGTGCTCCAAGGAGGCTTCCCAGAATTTGATCATTTTACCGCCAATTATCAGAAATGCTTGCACACACACACACACACACACACACACACACACACACACACACACACACACGCACACACGCATGCATGCATGCACGCCCACGCACGAAATGCACGCATGCACAGCCTGTCAGTGGGCGAGCGCATTGGCATGCTGCAGCTGCATGACAGACACACACACACACACACACGCACACACGCACACACACACAGCCTGTCGGTGGGCGACCGCATCGGCATGCTTGGGCTGCAGCTCCACGACCGCCGGCGCAACAGGCTCAACGGGCACGTGGGGGCAGTCAGCGCTGACAGCGTGACGATCCGCGTCGACCAGGCGTACGGTGACTGACTTGAGCGGGCAATAAACCAGCGGGGAAAATCTGTTTCGGAACACAATATTAAGGGGTGCAATAAGCTACCAGTGGGGAGGAACATAACGTAATAGTAAGGGGGGCGCTCAAGCCCCTGGTGCCCCTCGTGCCCTCGTCCCTGACCTTCCCCCCCCTCCCCTCCCCACTCCTCCCTGTGCGTGCATGCACAGGCAACTGCCCCAAGTACATCCAACACCGTGTGGCCATGTTCGACCCCCAGCTGCACCCCAGCTCCCCCCCCCAACACACAGCTTGACTCCAGCTCGACCCGCACTGGTGCCGCATCCCCGACCTCTCCCCCACTCTACCCCTCTCCTCCCTGTGCACGCCCTCCACAGGCAACTGCCCCAAGTACATCCGGTGATGCGCGCTCACGTTCGCCCCCCAGCTGGACCTCAGCTCGCCCCAGCTTGACCCCAACTTGCCCCTCGCTGGTGCCCTCTCATGCCCTTGTCCCCGACCTTGCCCCCCCTCCCCCCCTCCCCCCCCCTCCCTGTGTGTGCGTGCACAGGCAACTGCCCCAAGTACATCCAGCGCCGCGCGCTCACGCTCGCCCCCCAGCTGGACCCCAGCTCGCCCCAGCCTGCCGTGGCCACGACGACCGGGTGCGGTCCGCTGCCGCCCAACATCGCGAGCTTCGTGCGCGCGGCCGACACCTTCTTTGTAGCTTCCTCCTACCGCGGCAGCCACGCGCGCGGTGAGTGAGGCACTTGCGTCCTCCACCCCCCCTGCGGAGCTGGGGCTTGGGGTTAAGGGTGGCCCCTTGCTTTAGTAGTGTCGGACGCCCAATCGCGAGCTTCGTGCGCGCGGCCAAAACCTTCTTCGTAGCGTCCTCCTACCGCGGCAGCCACGCGCGCGGTGTGTTTGCCTCTGGACACTTGTATCCTCACCCCCTCGGGTTTAGTGGTTGGGTTTTAGGATATTTGGGTTCAAGTTAAGGATTGCTTTTCGGGATCAAGAGCTTTTAGCTAGAGGGTCTAGGCAGGGTCTAGGGGTAAAGGCAGGGTAAGGGGGTTGGGGTTTAGTAGGGTCAAGGTTAGGTGTAGGGTTTAGGGGTTTTCCTTTGTCTGTGCCGTCCCTTGGTCTCCTCCACCCTCCCACGCGCACCAAACACCGCACCCCAGTGATGTTGTTTTCACTCTTCACAGCCATTTGGCTGTGTTCCAGCCTTGCTTTGACCCATGAGCTGAACCGATCCGGTAGATTGAAAGTCGGACGAGCCCGCCAGACAGAGCTCGTCAAAAGCTTTCAAATTACCTAGGTCTGAGGGCAAACGGCCAACGCGAGGCTAACGGTCAACGCGGTCAAAACGGTCAAAACGGTCAAATGTGGGTGTGCATTTATTTATAAATAATGACAATTTATTCCGTTTCTTTATTATCACTGCCGCACCCACACACCCACACATCCACACACCCACAAATCCAACAACACATCCACGCAGACGTTGGCGCAGACATGTCGCACCCACACATCCACACATCCACACACCCACACACCCACACACACACACATCCACGCAGGCGTGGGCGCGGACATGTCGCACCCACACATCCACACATGTCGCACCCACACATCCAAACATATCGCATCCACACATCCACATTTTGCATCCACACATCCACACATGTCGCACCCACACATTCACACATGTCGCACCCACATGTCGCACCCACACATCCACACATCCTCACACCCACACATTCACACAGGCGTGGGCGCAGACATGTCGCACCGCGGCGGTGCGCGCGGGTTTGTGCGTGTGCGCGAGGGCGGGGGCGTGCTCGCATGGGCAGACTACGTGGGCAACGGCATGTTCCAGACGCTGGGAAACCTGGTCACCAATCCCGACTGGTGGGTGGCACCCACTGGGTGCATGCGGGTCAATGAGCCACGGCGGTGCGCGCGGGTTTGTGCGCGTGCGCGAGGGAGTGTGTGTGCTCGTGTGGGCAGACTACGTGACAAGACTGTAGTATCCATCATCACGCGGGCAACGGCATGTTCCAGACGCTGGAAAACCTGGTGACCAATCCTGACTGGTGGGTGCAGCAGGCATGTGTGTAACAGTTACCCTATATAAATAAGGATATAGCCTGGCAAGTAACGATGTAGCCCGAAGGGTGCTACGGGTCAGAACCAGCCAGTGGCCTGACCTCTCACGATCCGACACTTTAAATCCCTCTGGTAAGAGGGTAGGGCACGCTCCATAGACCCCGCTCTGCTTTCATCCCCGACTCTCGTGGCTCGAGTTGAGAGATGTGACAGGCCAAGTCAGGCCAGTCACAATGTGCACGTGTGGGTGGGATTGGGTCGGGGAACGGGGGGCTGTGTTCATGTGCGTATTCAGAGGTCTGATGTGAAACATTGGGACGGGGGTCTCATCAGCAGCTGCTTAGGTAGGAGGGTGCCTCAGCGACCTCTCGCTCTCAATGTGCACGTGGGGGTGAGACTGGGCCGGGGGGCTGTGTTCATTTGTGCATTCAGAGGTCTGATGTGAAACGTTGGGAGGGGGGCTAATCAGCAGCTGCTTAGGTAGGAGGGTGCCTCAGTGACCTCTCGCTCTCAATGTGCACGTGAGGGTGGGATTGGGTCGGGGGACTGTGTTCATGTGTGCATTCAGAGGTCTGACGTGAAACGTTGGGACGGGGGCTCATCATCAGCTGCTTCGGTAGCAGGGTGCCTCAGCGACCTCTCGCTCTCAATGTGCACGTGGGGGTGGGATTGGGTCGGGGGGCTGTGTTCATGTGTGCATTCAGATGTCTGATGTGAAACGTTGGGAGGGGGGCTAATCAGCAGCTGCTTATGAGGGTGCCTCAACGAACTCTCCTGCTCTCTCCCTCTCTCTCCCTCTTTCTCTCTCCCTCTCTCTCCCTCTCTCTCCCTCTCTCTCCCTCTCTCTCCCTCTCCCCCCCTCTCCCCCTCGCCCCATCTCTCCCTTTCTCCGTCTCTCCCGCTCTGTCCCTCTCTTCACCCACACGCGCATGCACACGCGCAGCTCCCTGCTGTTTGTGGGCTACGAGACAGGCGTCATCCTTTTCTGTCCCCCTCTCTCCCTCTCTCTCCCTCTTCTTTCCCTATCTTCCTCTTATCTTCCTCTCTCTCCCTTTCTCGCCCTCTCTGTCCCTCTCTCTCCCTCCCTTCTCCCTCTCTCACCCACACACGCATGCCAATGCATGCACATGCAGCTCCCTGCTGTTTTTGGACTACGAGACCGGAGACGTCCCTCTCTCGCCCTCTCCCTCTCTCTCTTTCTCTCTCCTTCGTTCTCCCTCTTCACTTTCTCTTCTCACCCACATACATATGTCCGCGCAGCTCCCTGCTGTTTGTGGACTACGAGACAGGTTGCATCCCTCTCTTGCCCTCTCTCTCCCTCCCTTCTCCCTCTCTCACCCACACACGCATGCCAATGCATGCACGCGCAGCTCCCTGCTGTTTTTGGACTACGAGACGGGCGACGTCCTGACGATCGACGGAGATGCACAGGTATGAACCCCCGGCCGTGCCCCACACGGGGAATTTTGATCTGGGAGCCGAGTGCCCTGTCTAGGTCCACAGTCCCGACCCACTAGCCCCCTACCACCAGTAGCCAGCCACCCGTCTGTAGTGCTCCGGCGCTATGCGCCGAGCAGGGTCGAATACGCTGCCTGTAGGTGGTGCGTCACGCACGACTGCAACATCCATCATCACAGGTGGTGCTTGACATGGAAGCTGTCGGAAAGCTGCCCGGTGCGGAGCGCATCGTGACAGTGGCCGTGCGCGGGTGCGTGGCAATGGGGTGTTGCAGGTCATACATGCACGTTCCCAGTTCCGTGTAGAGGTTCTGTTTGGATTTGGGAACTCCTAGGGCGGGTGGGTGGTGATGTGGCAGAGAGCGTCATGCCCTGCGACTCGCGGTGCTTGTTACGTGCAGGCCGATGGCCAACTCTATGGTAGCAACTGTGTCTGGTCACGCGCGCGGTGGCGGGTGCAGTGTGGTCGCTGAGTAGAGTGTTGCGGCGGGTGCCGCGTTTGGCCGCTTTCGGGTGGTTGAGGGTGGGCCTTCTTGGTCCCTTCATGGTCCTGGCTTTACAGCCGGTTGTACCTGGGGTCTGCCTCCGGCTGCTTTAGGGCTGAGTGTGGTGCCTGACTTGCGGTGCTGCTTGCTTGGCGCCCACCACCTAGTGTGGGTGGCGCTACTGTGGGCTACTTTTGTAGCTTGACCTTTTGGTGGGCCTTGTGCCTGATTGTCCCGCTGGAACTTTGGAACTGATTGTGACCGCCGGCAGTGGATGTGTAACACTACTCTCTGGTCAGATGTGGTGGGGGTTCGAGGGAGGCTCAAGCGCGGGCGCAGGGGTGCCGTCGTGGTGGCCTGAGGTGCCGTGGCACGATCTGAGCCACATCATCTGATACACTGCATCAGGGGTTCAGGGTATAGGGTTTAGGGTTAAGGGTCAAGGGTTTTAGGGTTTTAGGGTTTAGGGCTAAGGTTGAACCCTAACCCCAGCACTGCATGCACATTGTTAACCAGGTGGACGCACACAGCGGCCGCGGTGCCGATCGCGTCGTGCACCTGGATCGATGCCAGCCCCTACAACCCTCCCGACAGCGCCGATGACGTTGTCGGTGGTGGCGCGCAGCAGGCAGCGGCGGCGGCAGCTGGCCAGCAGCTGGAGGTGCTCCACGTGCGCGACGAGGCCGAGGGCGTCGAGACTTTTACGCTGGCCGCGCCGCCCGGTGGTGCGTCGGGCCTGCTTGCCGGGATGTACGCGGCGTTCTCGTTCCCGGCGGGCTCCTTTGGCGACGGCGTGCCGTCATCCGACGTCACGCGCACGTGGACGGTGTCGAGCTACCACGCGGTTGGGGAGCTCCCAGCTCCATCCGACGGGGGCAGCTTCACGATCAGCGTAAAGCGCGAGCCCGGGGGGCTCGTGTCGCCTTACCTTCACGACGCGGTGGCCCCCGGGCAGTCGCTTCGGTTCCTCGGCTTTGCGGGCGAGTTCACGCTGGAGGCGCTGCTGGATAAGCGGGACACGGTGCCCCGGGCAGCCGTGGGGGAGCCGGAGGGTGTGCTGGAACAGCCGGTGGTTGTGATGCCTGCAGCAGGCACAGCGGAGGCCGCGGGGGAAGGGGCCCAGCAGGCCGGCGGTGGGGCTGATGCCGGTCCCGGGGGTGGGGGCCGACCGGTCGTGCTGCTGAGCGGCGGCATTGGCATCACGCCGCTGCGCCCGTTCCTGGCCGAGCTCCAGCGGGCGCACAAGACCCGCGACGTCACGATGTTGCTGTCCGTCCAGACGCACGCGCAGGCCGCGTTCGCGGGTGAGCTGCTTGCGACCGCGCGCGCGAGCGGCGGCCGCGTGGCGGCCGTCGTAACGGCCACGCGCGGTGGCGGTGGCGACAGCGCTGGCACGCTGCCCGAGGTGGGCAGCCTGAGCCGCGAGGGCGTACTGGCTGCGGGCGGCGGCGTGCGCGCGGGTGGGCGTGTCACGTCTTCCGTATTGGCTGCGCTCGTGGGGCCGAGGCTGTCCGACGCAATCGTGTTCATGTGCGGGCCGGGCGCGTTCATGGGTGCGATGGAGGAGGCGCTCGAGGCGGCGGGGGTGGACGCGCGGCGCGTGCACCAGGAGAGCTTCACCTACTGATGGCTCAACACTCCAATCGGCCTGCGCGCGGCCTGCCCTTTATCGTTATACCTCTCTCTCTACCGAAGCTGGGGAGGGGGGGGGGGGGGGCGCTCCACTGGAGGAGGGCAGGATGCAGGATCGCGGCGCATGATGGCGACGGTTCCTCGGCGCTGCTGGATAAGCGGGACACGGTGCCTGGAGCAGCCGTGAGGGAGCTGGAGGATCGCGGCGCATGGTGGTGACGGTTCGCAACGGTTGATGGCGGCGGTTGAACTGTACTGGAGGGGGGTGGTTGGAGGTGGTTGGTTGACACGCTGGTGAAAAGTGCAATGCTGCAAGGACTGGAGACACGGTTGGCAACGGTTGACGGCGACGGTTGAACTGGACCGGACGTGGCTGGTTGGAGGTGGCTGGTTGACACACGCTGGATAAAAAAGTACACTGTTGAAAGGACAGGAGACACGGTTGGCAGCGGTTGACGGCGACGGTTGAACTGGACCGGACGTGGTTGGTTGGAGGTGGCTGGTTGACACGCTGGATGAAAAGTACACTGTTGAAAGGCGCGGTTGGTAACGGTTGACGGCGACGGTAGAACTGGACCGGACGTGGTTGGTTGGAGGTGGCTGGTTGACACACGCTTAATGAAACGTACAATGTTGAAAGGACTTGACACGCGGCGCGTGCACCGGCACCGTGCACCGTCACAACCTCTCTCTCGCTCTCTCTTTCTGTAAAGGGATGCTCTATGAGGGGAGGGAAGGGCGCAGGGTCATGCCGCACGTTGATGATGCAGATGCATGATCATAGTTGACGGACCTCACACACACGAGCCACTTGATACACACTACCATGCACACTGCCGGAAAAAACACGATTGGATGCAATTGCATCTTTTCTATGAGCTGACACATTTGCTGTAATTGCTCTGCATTGGATGTTCCACCCCTGTGCCTGACGCCCTTGCTGCCACACTCTGCCCCTCTCATTCCCCAGCACCAACGGCATGGAGGCCACATCTCCCTCTCAAGCCACTCTCAAGAACGCAAGTCTCAGATCCTCGTGCGCATCACCCCCATGCGGCATGTTGGATTGCAATGGGTGTTATATGGAGGCAACACCTTCAAGGCGGGGTTGAGTGGCATGGGGAACCAGGTGACCAAAAGGGCGGCAAACGCTCAGGTCATAGTTTACAAAACGGTGTCTCCCAGTTGGCGCGGCATCTATGCATGCGTGCGTGGGGTGAGATCCGGCTGTGAATGCAAGGCGGGCCCCAACGACCGCACGCCAACATAGTGGAGGGAAAGCAGGGCGGAGACTTACGTGTGTGCGTGTGTGCCACACCTCCAGCCACTTGCAAGCCCCTCTACTCATACATCCGTGTGACTACGTCCGGACACTTCAAATCGCTGGCCGCGGTACAACCGGTGCTGCTGGAGGCTCGCTCCTCCGGCCTCGCGGGCGCAGCTGGCGTGCGTCACGACGACGCCCTGGACGGGCTGCCCATCTGCACCTCGATGGGGTGCAGCAGCTGGCGGCCCTTGTACGTCAAGCTGGCGCCAGGCTGCCGCTGCTGCTCCAGGGGGCCCGAGTGCGGCGACCCACCACCGCCCCTGCCGCCGGCGTCCTCGTCGAGAACCCAGCGGTTGACTGCGGGGGACCCGGGCATCGCGGGCAGCACCACCCGCCCGCTGCCACCGACGCCGCCGTGCTGCGGCGGCGACCGGCGGGGCGCCGCTCCAGGCCCCGCTGGGCTGCTGCTGCCGCCGCCCAGCCCCCGCATGAGCTGCTGCTTCTGCCACGCGTGCGCCGCCGCGCCCGCGCCCGCGCGCGGCCGCAGCAGCACGCCGTCGCTCGCGGCAACGCTCGCAGCGTCCCAGTCGGCGTCGGTGTTGGTGCCGGGCAGCGCGGACGAGCGGCGGCGGCCGGGCGAGCGGGTCGCGATCGACGGCAGCAGCCCGCTGCCGACACCGCCACCGCCCCCATGCGGCGTCGCCCGCAGCCCCGCGACCTGCAGGCCCAGGCTGTGCGCTCTGCCGTCGGAGATGGCAGGTGGTGACGCGCCTAGCGTGCCACTAATCGTGTGCGGCGGCTGCTCGAACGGCCCCGAGCGCAACACGGCATCCGCGCTGCTCGACTGGCGCAAGCCGCGCAGCGCAGCGGCAGCGGCGTGTGGGCTGAGTGCCGCCGCCGCGTAGCTGCCGTGCGGCGCCGCGCGGCCCGGGGCGCGCGGCGGCGTGCCGTGCCCTTGCCCGTATCCCCCGCCCCCCCCACGCCCGCTGCTTGCCACCGACGCTGTCGGCGTCGACCCCGGGGGCGGTGACGCGTCCCGCTGCTGCTCCTCGCCCGAGCCCGGCCGCGGCGCGGGCCCGCTGAGCGACCCTCTTCGCAGCGCGACCTCTGGCCCGGTGCGCGTTGAGCGCTGCACGTCCTCTGGTCGCAGCTTCTCTCGCTGGTCGACCGTGTCCTGCATAGTTAGTGAGCGTGTGTGCGCGTGCGTGTGCAGGTTAGGGGGACGCGCGCGCGGGTCGGATGAGGCGGTCTGTGCGTGAGCTTGTGTGGCAGGCACAGGCAGAGGAGCTCCTACACAGCGATGCGGTTCCACCGACCGACTGGCCGTGCGACTCGCAGTGATGACGCCACCACGCGCCCGCCTGGCCGCCGGCCTGGCACACAGTACACAATAGGTGCACGCATGCTGCCCCTGCCCCCCTCCCGGGCACACACGCACGCGCACGCGTGCACGCACATAAACACAAACACGCATGCACGCGCACCTGGAGCCTCCTCAGCCGCGCCCCGGGGTCGCGCATCTTGGCGTCCCTCTTGTCGCGCGTCGCTCCCGCTTTCTGGCGCTGCTGCCGCCGGTAGTACGCCTCAGCCGTGGAGAGGTCGGCGAAGCCCCACTCGGCCATCAGGGCCTCGAGCTTCGCGCGGTAGCGCACCGCGCGCGCGGCGGCCGCGGCGTCGGCGTCAGCAGCAGACGCGGCGTACGATGTGGATGGGCTGTCTGGCTGGCCAGCCTGGGTGTGTGTGTGTTTAGGCAGGGCGTGGGTGGGGATGAGCAGGACGGGGATGGGCAGCAGCAGGATGGCTCCCCCCAAACACGCACGCACCTGGTGCATATAGGGCGAAACGCCCACGACCGACGCCGAGTCACCCACGGTGCTGCTGGGCCCGCCGCCCCACGGCGCTGGCGACGTCGCGGCGCTCAGTGCTGGCGAGGGCGGCGCCGCGCCCGGCCCCCCCGGGTGCGCCTCGACCCACGCCTGCACGTTTGTGTGGTGCGGCTGCCCGTCATCGCCGCCGCTCTGCCCTGCATCGTGGCCGTGCTGAGGCGCCGCGTGCGCTGCGGCTGCGCCCGACGGGCTCGGCACGTGCAGCGAGGGCGGCCGGTGGTCCGAGTGCGAGCGCGCGGCCGCGCTGCTTGCCGTCTGCACCCCCGCATCAGCCGCCCGTGCCTGCCCGCTCGCCTCTGCCTGCTGCTGCTGCTGCTGCTGCTGCTGGGGTTGCGCTGCTTGCGCCGCGCGCGGCTGCGCCGCCAGCGCGTGCGCCGCGTCCGCCATGAACGCCGGCTCCTCTGCGGCGAGGAACTCCCCGACGCCAGCGAGCCCTGCCATGAGGTCGTCCGCACCCGCGCCAAAGTCGAAGTCAAACTCGCCGTCAACGCCACCGCCGCCGTCGAGGTCGGGGTCGACGAAGCGCGCGGCGGACAGCGCGGCGCGCAGGCGCTTGCGCACAAGCAGCCCCCGCGCGGCGGCCTGGATGCGCGCGGCTGCGGCGTGGCGGCGCGCGCTCGCGGCGGCGCGCAGGCCACGCAGCACGCTGCCACGCCGCGCCGCGCACCCGCGCCACGCCGCCTGGATGCGCGTCGCGGCCACGGCCACGCGCCGCTGGTGCGCCTCGCTGCGGTACTCGCCCGCGAGCAGGCGCGCGGCCCGCGCGCGCCACGCCGCCTGGAGCACCGCCGCGGCCGCGCCGGCCACGTCCAGCTGCCGCGCGTAGTACGAGGCACGCAGGACGAGCGCGCCGTCACCGTTGCCGTCGGCGCGCGTGGCCGTGGCGGCGCGCGAGGCGGCCGCCTGTGCCGCTGCACAGTGTTGTGACCGCATCCACGCGGCTGCGGCTGCACCGTCTGACGCCCACGCACGCGCGGCCGGCTGCTGCACCGCACCGTCGCGCGACAAAGGCGCGACGGCGGCGTGCGGCGGGGGAGGAGGCGGCGGCAGCGCGGCGCCACTGCTGCCGGCTGTGCTGCGCCCACCGCTGCCGCCGCTGCTACCTGCTCCCACACCCAGCTGCAGTGACCTCAGCGATGGCGCCATGCGCGCAAAGGCGTGCAGCGGCTTGCGGTCGAGCAGCCGGCCGTGCTGCTGCTGGGCATCTCCCCACCCCAGGAGCGGCGCAGGGCCGCATCCGGGCAGCGGGGCAGGCTCGAGCAGCCCGACTCGCGGACCTCCGCCCGGCAGCAGCTGCGCAGCAGCTGCGACCGAGTCATCGGCAGCGCGCGCGGCGTCGGCGGCAAGGGGCCCGGCCGCCGCCCACTCGGCCTCGACCCCCTCCAGCCACTGCCGCGTGGCGCTTGTGCCTGCGTGCACGGGGAGCGCATCGATGTGGCAGCCGCGGGCGCTGGCGTGGCGCGCTAGCAGGGACGCGGGGGCCCCGGCCGCGGGCAGGCCGCCGCGCGCGGCGGCCGACACCGCGCACAGCAGGCGCGCCTGGCCCAGCTCGGCGCGCACGGCGGCTGCAGAGGGCTGCGCCACTGCCGCCGCCTCCACCGCCACGCCTGCCCCCGCATGGTCAACCGCACTGGAACTGCCGCCGCGCGTGCCACACCACGGGGCAGGCAGCACCGACAGCGCGCCGCTGCGCAGCGCGAGCAGCACGGGCAGCACCAGCGCGGGCGAGCGCGCCGCGGCGCGCGTCGCGCGCGCGGCCGCGTCGCCAGCCGCCAGCGCCTCCCCATCTAGCACAGCAAGCCACGGCGCGGCGGCCGCGACGTCGTCGTGGTACCCCGCCAGCGCCGCGAGCGGGTTGTCGTTGAGCACGAGCGTGGACAGCGACGCGAGCGGGGCGATGGCCGCCAGCACGGCGGCGCTTGCGCCGGCCGTCAGCGCGTTGAACGAGAGGTCTAGCTCGGTGATGCCGGGCGCGGCGGCGAGCGAGCACAGCGACGACAGCTGGTTGTCCTGCAGCAGCAGGCTCCGCAGCGCCGGTAGCGGGGGCACGTCCCGCACTTCGGTCAGCCAGTTGCGCGAGAGCTTCAGGCGGACGAGCAGCTGGTACGGGTGCTGTGCGCCGCCGCCGCAAATGGCGGCAGCGCCAGCTGCGCCGCCACCCTCGTGGCGCGGCCACGGAAGCAGGGTCGCGCACTCGATCTCGTTCGCGGACGCGTCGAGGTCGGTGAGCGCGCCGCACGCGTGCAGCCCGCCGAGGCTGGACAGCCGGTTGCGCGAGACGTTGAGGCGCGCGAGGCACGCGCACACGCCGAGGCCGGCCAGGCTCGTGAGCGCGTTCCCGCTGAGGTCGAGGACCGTGAGCTGGGGCGCGAGCAGCGTGAGAGTGGGTGCGGGGTGCCACCCGCTGGTGGTGGCGCCGCCATCAAAGGCCGCCCGACCCGCCCCGTGGTGCGCGTGCTGGGGGGCCACGCTCGACAGCTCGTTGCCGGCGAGAGACAGCTCGGTCAGCAGCGGCAGCGGCGGCAGCGGCGGCAGGCCGCTGAGACCGTTTGCGTCGAGGTGCAGCCGGTGCAGCGAGGGCGGCAGGGCCGCCCACGCGGCCTGCGCTCCCGCGTTGGCGCCCGCGGCCTCGCACCCAAGGAAGTTGTCCCTCAGCGACAGCTCGCGCAGGTGGCCGAGGCCGGCCAGGCCGGCCAGGCTCGTGAGCTGGTTGGACGCTGCGCTGAGCGACGCCAGCCGGGGACACACGACGCTCAGTCCGCCCAGCCCGCTCAGCTGCTCGAGCCCGAGGTCCAGGTGCACGAGCGCGTCGAGCGGGACGCCGGGCGCGAGCGACGCGACGGTGGCGCGGGACAGCGGCGCGCCGCCGGGCGACGGCGCCGCGCGCCGCGCCTTGTGCTGCGCGGCGGGCAGCGGCTGCAGGGGCAGTCGGTGGCCGGCGGCGCGGGGCGCGGACGGCGGCCGCGCGCCGCCCCCGCCCGGCTGAGCCGCCGCTGCTGCGCCGCACAGCCGGTGGTACAGCGCGCACACCAAGTGTGCGGGCGCCGAGGGCGGCGGCCACACCCAGTGCAGCGCACCGCCTGCGTTGCCAGGATCGCCTCCGTCGCGACGGCGCACCAGCTCGACGCCCGCTGCAGCGACGGCGTCGTCAGTGCCACCGCTGCCGCCGCTGCTGCTGCCGCCCGCTTCACCGACGCCCTCGGCTCGCGGCCGCTCCCCCGCCTGCCAGCCGAGGAGTTGCGGTCGCCCCCAGTAGTCGCGCGAGACGGTCGCGAGCGCAAACGAGTGCGCCGCGTGCGCGCGCACCACGCGTGTGTGCAGCGCCGCGACCGACAGCGCCAGGCGCGCGTTGAAGCCTAGCCCGAGGTCGGTGCACGCGCGCAGCTGCGGCCACAGCGCGGCCGCAGCCGCAGTCGCGGCCGGGAGTGCGGATGCCACCGTGCCCTCGGCGCAGGCGGGCAGCCCGTGCCCGCCCGCGTCGCCCCCCTCCTCGAGCGCGCTCGCCAGCGCTGCCACCACACCCTCGATCGCGACCGCGGCCTGGCCGGACGGCGACGGGCCACCGCCCACGTCAAGCACCTGCGCGCGCAGCACTGCCAGCAGCGCGGCCGCGGCGCCCACGCGCCGCGCGCCCAGCTGGCGCGCCGCGAGCTCGGCGTCGGCGCCGCAGCCCGCGCGCGCCGCCGCGCGCGCCGCCGCGCGGAACTCCCGCAGGCTGCCGCCCGCCGCGGCCGCATGCAGCGCGCGCACAACGTGCGCGCGCGCGCCCTCGAGCGCGCGCCTCGCGTCCGCGACGCGGTCGTCGTCGCAGCCGAGGCCCAGGTGCACGCACCGCGCGTGAAGAGCCGCGTACGCCGCCGCGTCGCCGCCGCGCGCCGCGGCCGCCATCGCCGCCACGTGGCGCGCCTGCTGCTCGCGCAGACCCGCCTCGAGCGCAGCCGCGTCGGCGTCCATGCCGAGCGTGGCCGCGCGCGCGGCCAGCGCGGCCACCTCAGCCGCGCTCGCGCCCGCCGCGTTGCGACGCAGCTCGCCTGTGGGACGGAGCGCAGTGTGCGCGCATGCGGGCGTGTTTGCGTCTGTGCCGGTGTTTAGGGTATAGATTGTAGGGTTTAGCATACACGAGCGCGCGTGCAAGCGTGCGGGCGGTCCTGCGCGTGCCTGTCAATGGGTGCGCACGCGCGAGGTGCCATGCGCGCGTGAATCCCATAGGTGCGTGACGCTCATATGCATGGACGCACGCACGCACAAGGCGGCCGTCCGGGCGCTTTGGGACCCAATCTTCGCTGTCCGCAGGCGAGCTTGACCCATATCGCATCTCCCCCCCCCCCCCCCGCCAACCCTGCCCACTTCTTCCATCCCACCACCCCAATCCCTCCTTCCCCTTTATGCGACTTAAAACACCCACCCCACCCACCCCCCAACCACAGCCATCTCATGCACCCACACGATATGCACGCGCCCGCCTCACCCGCAAGGCCGGCCTTGCAATGCTGTACTACGAGCTGCGCCGCGCGCGCACACAGCCCCACCCACCCGCAATAAAAGCCATCTGATGCACCCACACGATATGCACACGCGCGCCTCACCCGCAAGGCTGGCCTTGCGCCGCTGTACCACGAGCTGCGCCGCGCCCGCGTCAGCGTGCAGCCCAAGCTGCGCCGCGCGCGCGCGCAGCGCCTCCACGCGCCCCACATCCAGCTGCGGCGCGGCGGCCGCGTCGCGCAGCTCGCGCGTGAGCCCCGCGTCGCGCGCGCGCGCCGCCGCCAGCGCCGCGCCCAGCGAGCCCGGGTCGGCGCCCAGCTGCGCGGCAGCTTCCAGCGCCTTGGTCACGTCGCTCAGAGGGGAACTCGCGACCGCGCGCTCCAGCTGTGGGGGCAGCAGCAACACGCACGCCAGTGATTTCCTTTTCAGCTCTACACAGCCATTTGGCTGTTTGCCAACTGTACTTTGGCCTTGCACACAGCTCAACCCATCCAGTGGATTGTTAGTCTGACAAGCCCGCCAGACAAAGCGCGTCGACAGCTTTCAGATGACCTATTTATGAGGACAAATGGTCAGCGGGAGTTCAACGGTCAACGCGGTCAAAGCAAAATCCGGCTGTGGAACAATTAATTATAAAATCATGAAACGGAAATCATTGACGCACGCGCAAACGCGGGAGCAGCAGCAACATGCACGCACGCGCATGTGGTTGCGTTTTTGGCTGTACACAGCCAGAATTCCAGTCAGATGGCTGTGGAAGACTAATTACAATCCTGAAAAGGAAATCGCTGACGCACGCACGCCGACAGGGCGCAACACGGCCCAGCGTTCAGCAACACAGCTCAGCGGGCAGCCACACACACACACGCACGCACAAACACAGCCACACACGCACGCACACACGCCGACAGGGAGCCACACGCTCAGCGGTTGTACAAGGAGTGCACGCCGCCGGGACAGAGGCCGTCCCTGGAAGAAACCGGATAGCCCCCTCGCCTCGAGCAGGCAGCACACGCGCACATGCGCATACACCGAGGTGAAAAACTGTGCATGCCCCCACCCCTCCCCCCCCCGCCCCCCCGGCCGCGCACCTCCTTGTTCGCGCCCGCCTGCCTGCCGCCGTACACCGCCTCGCTCTCGGCCACCAGCCCCGCAAGGTGCTCGAAACGGCGCGCGGCGTCGAGCGCGCGCTTGTACGCGGCGTGCGTCCCGCCCTGCGCTGCGGTCACGAGCGCGGCCGCCGCGGCGGCCGCCGCCGCCTCCATCGCTGCGAGCCTGGCTGCCACCTCATCTCCCAGGCCTGCATGATGATGATGGATCTTACAGTCTGTGTGACACCAGTAATGATGTATAAGACCGGTGTCGGCGCTAGCGCCCGACACCTTAAACTCAGTTTCAGTGGGAAACTGGCTGGCTACCTGGTAGGGGTGAGGGTAAACCCCCACACGCGCGCACGCACTGGACCTAGACAGGACACTGGGCCCCCAGATCCACCCTATACCACCCAGGTAGTGACAGCAACGCATTGTTGGTGTGCGCCTGTGTTCTACTACTAGTCCCGCCGCCGCCATTGGCTCCAGCAATCTCCTCCATGCCCGCCAGCAATCTCCTCCACGCCCGCCAGCAATCTCCTGTATGCCCGCCAGCAATCTCCTCCATGCCCGCCAGCAATCTCCTGTATGCCCGCCAGCAATCTCGTCCATGCATGGGCGCCGCCATGCGATCTCCATGCGCCGCGCCGCGCTCCATGCGCGCCAGCACCCGTACCACCCGCCTCATTCCCGTTCTTTAGCCATTCCCCGTGACACCTATGGCTGATCCTTGTTCCGCCGTCCCCTTTGGCATCTGTAACCCGTATCCTCTCCCTGTAGCCTCATTCCCCGTTCTTAACCGCCATCTCCATTATGGTGCCCGCCCGCTGGTGGGGCCTCGCCTCGCCCCATGCCGCACGGCTAGTGTATTGATTGCTGCGCCATCTATAATCTGCGCCTTGGGGCAGGGAACCCCTGCGCCACAACCTCCTCACAAAGCCTAGCCGCATGTGCCTCGCTTCCCATGTTTCTCAATTTCTCGCCATCCGCTTCCATGCTGCCGCCTGCAATCTCCTCCACGCCCGCGAGCAATCTCCTCCATGCCCGCCAGCAATCTCCTCCATGCATGCACGCGCAGAGCGCCGCCATGCAACCCCCATGCGCCGCGCGCGCCATGCGCGCGCCGCGCCCGCCAGCTCCCGTAGCCTCATTCCCCGTTCTTTACCCATGCGCCATGACGCATTAGCCTTGTCCGCCGTCCCCTGGCATGCATAACCCGTAGCCTCATCCCCGGTAGCCGCATTCCTCGTTCTTAGCCGCCATCTCCATTATGGTGCCCGCCCGCTGGTGGGGCCTCGCCTCGCCCCATGCCGCACGGCTGGTGCATCGATCGCGTCGCCATCTAATAATCTGCGCCTTGGGGCAGGGAACCCCTGCGCCGCAACCTCCTCACAAAGCCTAGCCGCATGTGCCTCGCTTCCCATGTTTCTCAATTTCTCGCCATCCGTCTCTCTCTTCCATCCAGGCACAGTAAACCATTAGGAGCCGCAATCTGCTTGAGTTCCGATCGTTGTGAGAGGGGGTGCATGCTCGCCGCAATTCTCGCCATCGTGCATCGTGCTCTCCATCGTACCGCTGCCCCATCTGCCACATAGCCTCGCCCCATCAGGACCAGTTCATCAGTAGCGCTGTGCGTCACAGCCGCTCAGGGTAAATTTCCAGATTTTCAGCCGCCCAGTACCAAGCGCAGTTGTCCCGGTTGTCCGCCATCGAGCGGCGCCAGGGCGGGAGCCCCTGGCGAAGAGCTTATGAACTTAACATGGTAACTGAATGCAACAAATGCGGGTGCTTTGGGTTAGTACGCAGCGGGACGCATGCCCTGCACTGCGGCCGCGCCCAGTGCGGCGGTCGCCGCCTCCATCGCTGCGAGCCTGGCTGACACCTCGTTGCCCAGGCCTGGACATATGCAGGGCTGCCCGTTGAGTTGACGGAGTGAAAGACAAACTGGGCGGTGGGTTCGATTGGGGACGGGGGATGGGGGGGACGAGCGCGGCAGCCTCCGTCGCGGCGAGCCTGGCTGACACCTCGCCTCCCAGGCCTGCGTGCAGCAGTAACGTCAGGAACATCAGTAACATCAGCAGCATTGTCCAGCAGAGACGTCTAATGGGGGGAAACAAACACACCGCTCAGTGGGTGCTCGTGGTTGGGTTGGGTCGGGGCTGGGGGCAGGGGGCCGCCTGCATCGCGGCGAGCCTGGCTGGCACCTCGTCGCCCAGGCCTGCATGTGGTGATGGATTTTACAGCCTATGCGACGCCACTAGGACGCCACTCCTAGTGGTAGGAGCATATGTTGAGCTTGGAACAAACTGCGTTGGTGGGTGCTTTGGGGTAGATCGAGGACGGGATTTGTGCCAACAAAAACATGCCCAGAGCAGCGCTTCCGTGGCCACACACGCACACGCATGCGCACGCACAACGCACCAACTGACTGCGCCAGCACGAGCGCGTCCTTGGCGGCTCCTAGCTGCCCACGCGCCGCTGCGTCCTCCAACCGCTGCCTCACGTCCCGCTGCCCCGCGAGCCGCGCGCCCTCCCTGCGCGCCGCGCGCGCGCGCACTGCGGCCTGCAGCGACAACGGCAGGTGTCAGGTCGCAGTAACAGTTCCGTAGCACCGCTTTGCCTTGCCGTCGCTTTTAGAGAGTGGGTAATTGTTCAGAATTTGGGTGCCTTGCCGCGGGACCTTTTTGTGAGTTTTCCCGTTTCGACCCAACTTTTGGTGTTTTTTTGAGTTGGTGCTGCAGGCGTGCACCGCGGCTTGCAGTGCCAACGGCCGGTGTCAGCGCGCAAACGCAGGTAAAGGGCGCATGCTGATGATGGATTTTAGTCAGTCGTGCGTGACGCACCTACCGGCAGCGTGCTCGACTTTGCTCGGCGTACAGCGCGCGAGCACTACAGACGGGTGGCTGGCTACTGGTGGTGGGGGGCTAGTGGGTCGGGGCTGGACCTAGACAGGGCACTCGACCCCCAGATCTGACTCCTCCCCGTCGGGGCACGGCCGGGGTTCACAGGCCCGCGGGATCGCGCCCCCGTGACCTCCACCGCGTGATAGTTTGGCGCGTGCTCCAATCAATCTATGACAAGCCCTGGACTAGCATTCCGACCTGCAGCGTGGTGACTGCGGCAAGTCACGTGGCACGCGCGGGGCTGCCGTGGTACGCCGCCCACGCGCGCCACACGCGTGCTCCAATCAATCTAGGACAAGCCCTGGACTAGCGTTCCAACCTGCAGCGTGGTGACCGCGGCAAGCCGCGCGGCGCGCGCGGGACTGCCGCGGTACGCTGCCCACGCGCGCCACACGTGCGCTCCTATTAATTTAGGACAAGCCCTGGACTAGCACTCCAACCTGCAAGCCCCAATACATCTAGGACAAGCATTCCGACCTGCAGCGTGGTGATCGCGGCGAGCCGCGCGGCGCGCGCGGGGCTGCCGCGGTACGCCGCCCACGCGCGCCACATGCGCGCGGCCGCGAGGTGCGCGCGCGCGCACTTCACGACGCCGTCCTCGACCTCTCGCACCATCACGGCCAGCTGGCGCTCGCGCGCCGCTGACTCCGCGGCCTGCCGCGCGTGCGTGTGCGGGAGGGGGGCGGGGTGGAGGCGTGAGGGGTGCGGGTGGGGTGCGTGTGCGAGGGTGGAGGCAGCGAGGCAGGGAGTGAGGTGCGGGGATGGGTAGGAGTGTGTGTGCGGGGGGGGGCGGAGCGGGGGGGGGGGGCGGGGGGTCTCTGCGGCCTACCGCACGTGTGCGGGGTTGGGTGCCGCGCTCGAAATGAGAGACGCGACAAAACCAACCTACTCGCGAGCCTCTGTGGTGTGCGATAATCCCCCGCGGCTTAAATCCGGTCGTTGACGATGATGGATGTTGCAGTCAGGGACACCTTTAAAGGCGTATAAGACCGTGCTCGGCGTACGTCCCAAGCACCTTGATGCGATGGATGGCTGGTGGTGGTACGGGAGCCCCACTCTGCGAAGAGCGTGGGCGCGCCCCCAGGTCCCCTACCGCAGCAGCAGCAAACGCTTGTTGAAGCCATTATGTAACACCGACCGTGGCGAGCGCTCACCATCTCTGCGGCCCGCGCCTGGCGCTCTGCCCGCTCCCGCTCCCAGCGCTCCGCGCGCGCCGCCTCCGCGGCCTCCGCTGCCGCGCGCACGCGCGCCGCCGCTGCCGCCTGCTCCTCCAGGCGCGCCACGAGCGCTGCGTGTGCCTGATGCAGCAGGTGGCGTGATGGGGGGGTTAAATCGATGGGGGGGGGGGGCAATCGAGACAATGATCAATGGACAGGGGGCCGGGGACAAGCCGCCGCGCGCGCGAGCGTGCTTCCGCTGCCGCCTGCTCCTCCAGGCGCGCCACGAGCGCGGCCTGCGCCTGCGTTCACCAGGTCGCGCGATGGGGGGAGGTTACATTGATGGGGGGGGGGTAATCGTGTCAACGATCAATGGACGGGGGGGGGGGCCGGGGAAGGGTCTCCGCGCGCGCGTGCGCGCCGCCGCCGCCTGCTCCTCCAGGCGCGCCACGAGCGCGGCGTGTGCCTGCGTGCAGCAGGTGGCACGATGGGGGTCAAATTGAGGGGGGGGGGGAATCGGGTCAACGATCGATGGACGGGGGCCGGGGACGGGCCGCCGCCGCGCACGCGCGCGCTGCCGCTGCCACCTGCTACTCCAGGCACACCATGAGCGCCGCGTGCGCCTGCATGCAGCAGGTTGCGCAGGTGGCGCAAAGAGAGGGTTAAATCGATGGGGGGGGGGTAAAACGAGTCCACGATGAATGGACGGGGACGAAGGCCACTGCCCACATGTGTGCGCACGTTTGTATGCCCGCCCCCCCTCCAGCCCCTGCTCCAGCCCCCGCTCATATGCATACACATAAGACACACAGACAGACGATACGGTCTCTCGAGACTGTGTTGCCCCCCACCCCACCCCATCCCACCCCAGGTAAGCTGGCGCGCTGCGTGGCCTTGCGGGCTCTCCTAGTAGAGCCCCCCTAGACGTGAAGTCCAGGCCTTAACTTAACTCATGCCCCGGGGTCCTCCGGGCGCGTACGTGTAAAACCTGTACCCCCCCCCACCCCCACACACGGCACCTGCGCGCGCGCGCCCTCGTCCGCGCGCAGCCGCGCCTCCGCCTCATCCGCGTCCCGCCGCGCGCGCGCCGCCGCGTCCGCGCGCACGGCATCCCTGCCCGCCACGCGCTCCGCCTCGTCCCGCTGGTACGTCTCCCTCGCCGCCTGGCGCTCCATTACCGCAGCGGTGAAGCCGTCCGCGCTGGGCACGCTGCCGCCCGCGCCGCGGGCGGCCGCGGCCGCGTCTGCGTCTGTCGCCGACGGGGTGGCGCAACCCGAGGCGCCCGCTTGCGCCTCGTTGGCAGCGAAGCCAGTGAGCGCTGGGCGGCTGTCAGGCTGTGCGTCAGCGTCACCGTCGCCGAGGCTGCCCACCCCATGCAGCGCCTGCAGAGCGACCAGCTCTTGCAGCCCGTGCACCGCAGCCGCGACGTCGACGGGCGCTGCTGCCGCTGCTGCTGCACCACCGGTGCGCGCTGCCCCGCCGACGGCGCTGCTGTCCCCGTCGTGCGGCGCGCCCGCGTCGCCCTGGCCGTATTCTTCCGTGCCGCCGCCGCCGCTGCCGTCGCCGCCGTCGCTTCCGTACTCGCCAGGGAGTAGCGTGCTGCCGAGCTCCGCGCCGGGCGCCCGTGCCGCGGCAGCCGCAACAGCGACTGCATCTTGCGCGCTCGCGAGCTCCGCCTTGAACGTCGACAGCTGCTGGTCCTGGCGCGACATGGCCTCGCGCAGCAGCCGCAGGGGCTCCGACTCATCGCCATCGTCGCCAGACTCGTCGTCGTCGTCATCTGCCGAAAGCCAGGCAGGTCACAAAACCGTGCGTGTGTGCTTGCGGGCGTGAGTGGCGGGCGGGGTGCAGAACATGTGCTCGTATGCTCGCCCCCTATGCTGTGCTGCGCATCACTCTACGCTCCCATAATTCCCTCTCTGCATCATGTCACGAACACCCGGCACACCCTGGCACACCACCCGACAGCGCTGCATGGGCGCTGCGTGTGTGCCTTGCATGGGCCCATGCATGCATGCGCGACCATCGCCATCGAGCAGCCACAGGCTCACCCGAAAGCTGTGCCAGCGGGAAGGAGAGTGGCTCCAGCGACAGCGGCTCTAGCAGCACAGTGTCGTCCCCTCCTCCATGCGCGTCCCCCGTTCCAAGCAGCGCCAACTCTCGCTCCCATTCCGCCTCAGCCTCCGCGTCGAAATCCCCACCATCGCTCATCTGTGGCGTGTCTCACCCCCCGCACCAAGGGGCGAGGGGGGTGGGGGACGTTCGTGTTACAAGCCTTTGCAGCGCCCTTGTGTGTAATTCAGCCCAGGTGTTGCACAGATCGCTCGTCCGGGGGGTCAGCGTCCTGACCAGTACCGGGACGCTGACCCCGGTACGTTCCCGCGGTATTGTAATGGCTGGCGCAGCAGCGAGCAACAGGTCCACACACTGTCCCCATGAAAGTATGAATTCGCTGCCGTTGTAATGCGACAACGATATCTCATGATCTGATGGTGCGATGTTTTCGGCGCTGCAGCGGTGGCGAGGCCGCGAGGCGAGCGACACTCCAGCTGTCTGTGTTGCCATTTTGTTGATTTGCACCGTCTTGAACACGCGTTCAGTCACTGGCGACGTTGGCAATGCTGCGTGGACGGCGTGGGCAACCAATGCGGCAGAAACGTGTAGCTCCCAGGAGGTTTGTGGCGCCAACCACCGCGCCATGCACCCAACAAACCGCATGCACACACACACTCACACATACACACAGGTACACACTGTGCTACAAACTGTGCATACACACTGTGCATGATCATACACATGTCCCTGTCCCACACACACATGCACACATGCACATGCACACACACACACACACACACGCACGACGTGTGTCACACGCACACACACACGCCAGGGGGGGAGGCCCTGACGCACGCACCCCACCCCCACACACACTCCTACGGCACAGTTGGTACCGCTGTACGCCGGCATCGACGCCGACCTCGCACCGTGGTCGCCCGGTACCGCTGCTGGCGAGGATCCGGGGTGGGGCAGACGTGGCATGCAAGTGCGCTCATGCACACGCACACACACACACACTCACAACTGCAGCAGCAGTGGTGGCGGCATCGGGCAGGCTCTCATGGATCACACACACAAACACACACACACAGCAGCAGCAGCAGCAGTGGTGGTGGTGGCGGCGTCGGGCAGCCCTAATGGACCTCTCCCTCCACCCCCCCAACACACACACAGCAGCAGCAGCAGCGGTGGTGGTGGCATCGGGCTGGGCCCGATAGGCCTCACTCTCTCTCACACACACACACACACACAACAGCAGCAGCAGCAGCAGTGGTGGCGGCGGCATTGGCCGGGTCTGATGGGCCTCTCTCTCTCCCTCTCTCTCTCTCTCTCTCTCTCTCACACACACACACACACACCAGCAGCAGCAGCAGTGCAGGCGGCGTTGGGCAGGCCCTAATGCGCCCCTCTCTCTCTCTCTCTCTCTCTCACACACACACACACACACACACATGCATACACAAACACATCAGCAGCAGCAGCAGTGGTGGTGGTGCACCAGTGATGGAGGCGGCATCGGGCTGGTCCTGGTGGACCGCTCTCTCTCCCTCTAGCTCTCTCTCTCTCTCTCACATAAACACACACCAGCAGCAGCAGCAGTGCAGGCGGCGCCAGGCAGGCCCTAATGGATATCTCTCACACACACACACACACACACACAGCAGCAGCAGCAGCAGCAGTGGTGGTGGTGGCGGCATCGAGCAAGCCCTAATGGACCGCGCGCTGCTCGAGTATGCTGGGCCGGACGCCAAGGGCATTGCCGTGCTGTTTGAGGTGTGTGTGTTTGTGTAGAGGTTTAGGTGCATGCGTGTGGAGGTGTAGGAGAGGAGAGGCTCCTATGTGCAGCACGTGTATGCGTGTGCTTGCATGTGCGTGTGTGTGTGTGTGTGCATGTGTGTGTGTGTATGTGTGTGTGTGTATGTGTGTGTGTATGTGTGTGGCTGCACGCCAAGGGCGTCGCCGTGCTGCTTGAGGTGTGCGTTATGTGTGTGTATGTGCATGTGTGTGTGTGTGTGTATGTGCGTGTGTGTGGCCGCACGCCAAGGGCATCACAATGCTGTTTGTGGTGTGTGTGTGTGTGCGCTTGTGTGTGTGTGTTTGTGTGTGTGTGTGCATGTGTGCGTGCATACGTGCGTGCGTGTGCTTGCATGTGCGTGTGTGTGTCCGCGTGATCCGCGCGCCGAGGGCTGTTCAAGGTGTGTGTGTGTGTGTGTCCACAACTGTGGGATAGCATTTGCCGTGGGGTGGCCGAGGCAGCAACAGCCCCACCACAACCGTAACCAGACGCAGCAACACTACAACTGAACGTTTTATGATGAAAGCCAATGATACAAGAATCAATAAAGCAAAATCCCCAAGCCCATGGATATCCTCTCGTACTAGCGCATATGGTTGGTCACCCGCAGCGAACGAACTTAAGATCCATGGGTGTTTTTCGACTTCTGAAACGATTGCCGGGGTGTGTGCTTTAGTCAGCACAGGCATGAGCCGTAATCCAGGTTGCCCGTGCGGTGGGAACCGTAACGAATGTCTCTCTCTCTCTCTCTGTGTGTGTGTGTGCGGGCCGAGGGCGTCATTGTGCTGTTCTAGGTGTGTGTGTGTGTGTGTGTGCGGGCCAAGGGCGTCATTGCGCTGTTCTAGGTGTGCGGGGGAACCTGCCCAGAGCTGGGGGGTAGTTGGGGAGCTGTGTGCCCGCCTAAACCCTTGACCTGCTGCAACACCTGCTGCAACACCTGCAACACTTGATGCAACACATGATGCAACACCTGATGCAACACCTGATGCAACAACGGCTGACAGGACACTGTGCTGTGTAACTCATCAGCGACGCGCGCGGAGTGCCAGGCAACTTGCAACACCTGCTGCAACACCTGCAACACCTGCTGAAACGACACTGTACCTCATCAGCGACGCGCGCGGAGTGCCGGGCCACCACGCATGTGCCCCTGCCCCAGGTCTTGTGCCCCCCCCCCCCCCCCACACACACACACGCAACACCCGTACCCAACTGCAACACCTGCAACACCTGTTGCAACACCTGCAACACCTGCTGCAAAACCTGCTGACAGGGCGGGGTGCCGTACCTCATCAGCGACGCGCGCGAAGTGCCGGGCCACCACGCGGGACTTGTGGTGGGTTCGGAGCGTTTGTGTCTGTCAGTCGTTAGCTGCTAGTTGTGATCTCACCCCTCATTTGATCGTGCAGTGATTTCCTTTTTGGCTCTACACAGCCATTTGGCTGTATTCCGGCTGTACTTTGACCTTGCACACAGCTCAACCCATCTAGTGGATTGTTCGTCTGACAAGCCTGCCGGACAGAGCACGCCAACAGCTTTCAGATGACCTGTGTATGAGGACAAATGGTCAACGGGAGGTCAACGGTCAATGCGGTCAAAGCAAAATCCGGCTGTGGAATAATTCATTAAAAATCCTGAAAAGGAAATCACTGATCAAGTGCCACCCTGCCGCCCGCCTGAACCTGTTGCTTCCCATGAGACGGATGTTTGGCGATGCATGCCCCCTCCCCCTCGCCGCCTCTCCTCCCTTCCCCTCTACACACACACACACACACACATGCACACACACACACACACACACAGGCCGCCCACCTGCGCCTCTTCCTCGCCATGGGGAAACTGTTTGGCGACTCGATCCCCGACGTCGAGTTCGTCGTTGCGACGGACGACGCGCCGATCGTGCGGCTCGACCGGCTCACGGTGTGTGTAGCGTACTTGAGGGTTTATGGCCAAGGAGCTGGCGCAGTTCCTTGGCATTAGCAGCAGCAAGGGTTGGGGCAAAGTTCGGTTTTGTCCCTGCTTTGGAGCCCTCCAAATTCCCTGCATGCAAGCTCATTCCCCAGCAGTCTCTGCTCAATTTCAAGCTCCTGCTTTTATACCCTACGAGACCTTGCTTATCTGTACAGAAGTACTGATGTCCAATCAAGTCTGGATGACTCCTTATAAGGACTGTATAAATACAGTCATGAAGGCGGGTTGGCTAAGCTGAACCACTGCCTTGCCCCCCCCCCTTCCCCGCAACGCCGCCAGCCTTCAGATGCCTGTGGTGCGGTGTCCCCGCAAGGCATCCCGCCTATAGCCAAGGAGCTGGTACAGCGCCTTGGCATTAGCTGCGGGGTCAGGGCATTTTTTCTTTCTTTCTTGTGCCCCACTTTTGAGCCCCCCCCTCGAAACTCCCTGCACGCCTGTCCAGTTCCAAGCTCTGCTCAATTTCAAGCTCTTACAGGGATCCTGCAAGGGGCCTTGCTTATCTGGAAAGAAGTCATGATGTTTTAAGGTCCTCCCCGACCTTATCCTTATACAGTCGTGAAGGCGGGCTGGCTGAGCTGAACCACTGCTCGCCTGCCCGTGCAGCCCGTGTCTACCCCCTGAACTTCCTAAAATCTTAACCCTTACGCCTGAAACCGGCCCGTGCTCCGTGGCCTTTTCACAGCACCGTCAGCCGCCGACGCCTGTACTGCGCTTCTGCAAGACGGACGGCCATGCAGACATCCTCGTGCCGTACATCCACTTCCAGGTGCGATCTGCTGGGCACGCACGCATTCAGTGATTTCCTTTGTGGCGTGTGGAGCCGGATTCGAGAGAGCCATGGAGCCGGATTTACAGTTAATTGGCTCCAGAAAACTGCATGTCGTTCGTGCGCTGTGAGCCCTGCAAGACGGACGGCCATGCGGGTATCCTCGTACCGCACATCCACTTCCAGGTGCGAGCTCTGATAGGTACTCGCACGCATGCCAGTCCTGTCGACCTGCGCTCGCTGCCCCACTCAAGTCAAAGTGATGATGATGATGGATTTCACAGTCGTGTGTGACGCGCCTGCCGGCTAGTGTATTCGACCTTGCTCGGCGTGTAACGCCCGAGCGCTACAGACGGGTGGCTGGCTACTGGTGGTGGGGGGGCTAGTAAGACGAGAGGAAGAGACAGCGAAGTGAGACCCCTGTGACTCCAGGGTTCGGACACTGAGGCCTTAGGTGACGAGACAAAAACGGCGACCTAGCCCCGCGGTCAGCAGCTCGTGAATAATGGTGAGTACACACCCTCGAAGTGTCAGTATCGCACGCTGTGGGGAAGGCCGCCAAAAGTTGGGCGGGCTTCTCGTCACCTGTCCGAACCTCTGAGTCACAGGAGTCTCAGCGAAGTGGCATCAGTTTGTCTCCCCTTCTCCTCACTGCTTTGAGCCTTGCGAGACGGACGGCCACGCTGACACCCCCGCCCCCCCCCCCCACACACACTTCCCAGGTGCACCCCGCTTCATAAGGTGCACCCCACTTCCCCTGCCTGGCAGGTGCACCCCACTTCCGCAGGTGCACGACTTCAGCGCCCCTTGCATCGCACCCTTCTCAACGCCCCGCCCCTCGCCCCCCCCCCCCCCCCCTACTGAAGGATTCCGCAGCCTGTGTGACACCACTGGTGCCACCACTAGCGATGACTACTCCCCCCTCCCCATGCAGTCTGAGTGCCACCAATAGTGATGACTACTCACCCCCTGCCCCTCCCCCCCATGTTTCAGATGCGCCACAAACGTGACGCTGCTGTCTGCTCATGGACTCCGCAGTCTGTTTGACACCACCAGTGATGACTTCTCCACCCCTCATGTTTCACATGCGCCGCGTCAACGCCACACTGCTGTCGCGCGCGCCTGAGCTCGCCCCTCGCCCCGCCCCCCCCCACACCCCCACCCCCACACTTACCCCACACCCACCCACCCCAAAACAACTCTCAGATGCGCCACTTCAACGCCACGCTGCTGTCGCGCGCGCCCGAGCTCTCCGCAGCCCACCCCTGGCACCCCACCCCTTATCTCACCCCACCCCACCCATCTACTGCTCCAGATGCACCGCTTCAACGCCACGCTGCAGTCGCGGCGCCCTCGTCCCCTCCAACCTCCCCTCCCACCCACAACACCCCTCCCTCCTCCCCCCCTTATCCCCCCCCCCCCCCATCTCTCAGATGCGCCGCCTTCAACGCCACGCTGCTGTGCGGCGCCCTCGTCCCCCTCCAACCTCCCCTCCCACCCCACCAAGCACCCTCGTCCCTCCCCACACACACACTTACCCCACCCACCCCCACCCCCCAAAACACTATCAGATGCGCCGCTTCAACGCCACGCTGCTGTCGCGCGCGCCCGAGCTCTCCGCAGCCCACCCCTGGCACTCCAAGAACGCCACGCTGTTTGGGCGGTTTGCCGCATATGAGCGGCGGGTCGACACCGACGCGCGCGGCGTGCCGGTGGGCGGGACCGGCCGAAAGGGCTTCCGCGGGAAGCGCATCTGCCGCCAGGACAACAAATACTTCCAGGCACGCAAACTTCGTGGGGTTTAGAATTTAGGTTGAAGGGATTAGGTGCCGGGACCCAAGTCCGCGGAAAGTGCAACTGCCGGCAGGACAGCAAACAGTTCCAGGTGTGGGGCAGGTTTGGTGTGGGGCTGCCACTACCGGAGGTGTGTGTGTGTGTGTGTGTGTGTGTGTGTGTGTGTGTGTGTGTGCGCGGGTGGCTGGTAGGCGTGTCCGGGTGACCGGTGGGCGGGGCCGGCCGCAAGGAAGCACTTAATGGACGTGTGGGCCAAGATGCACGGGCGGCACTAAGGGGGAAATCTCACTGATGCTGTGACTTGCTTGGTTCACACACACACACACACACTCTCACACACAAACACACACACACTTGAATACGTGTCACAGTTCTGCCCTATGCGCACACATTTTATGGACGAGTGAGTCCAAGATGCAAGGGCACAGAGGGAAAATCGACGTCGCACGCACGCACACACACGCACACCCAAATCACACACACGCACACACACACATGCACACACACACACACACACAAGCACACACGCTCTTGCACGTGTCACAGTTCTGCCTCGTGCGCACGCACTTTATGGACGAGTGGGCAAAGATGCTCGGGCGGCACGGAGGGAGCATCGACGACGCACGCACACACACACGCACACACTCACACCCAAATCACACACACACACACTCTTGCGCGTCACAGTTCTGCCCCGCGCGCGTGCACTTTATGGACGATTGGGCTAAGATGCTCGGGCGGCACGGAGGGAGCATCGACGACGCACGCACACACACACGCACACACTCACACCCAAATCACACACACACAATCTTGCACGTGTCACAGCTCTGCCCCGTGAGCGCGCACTTTATGGACGAGTGGGCAAAGATGCACGGGCGGCACGGAGGGAGCATCGACGTCGCACGCACGCGCACACACACACTCACGCACACACACACACACACACACACACTTGAACATGCGTCGCAGTTCTGTCCCGTGCGTGCGCATTTTGTGGAAGAGTGGGCCATGATGCACGGGCGGCATGGAGGAAGCATCGACGTCGCACGCGAACACACTCATACCTACACCCAGCACACACACACACACGCACACGCACACTCTTGCGCGTGTCAAAGTTCTGCCCCGTGCGCGCGCACTTTATGGACGAGTGGACCAAGATGCACGGGCGGAATGGATGGAATATCGACGACGCACGCACACACACACACACGCACACACACACACAAACACGTACACTCTTATGCGTGTCACAGTTCTGCCCCGTGCGCGCGCACTTTATGGACGAGTGGGCCAAGATGCACGGGCGGCACGGAGGGAGCATCGACGTCGCACGCGCACACACACACACACACACCCTAATCACACACACACACGCACAAACACACACACACACACACAGTCGTACACGTGTCGCAGTTCTGCCCCGTGCGCGCGCACTTTATGGACGAGTGGGCCGGAAGTTGCACGGGCGGCACGGAGGAACCATCGACGTCGCACGCGCGCACACACACACACACCCAAATCACACACACACACACGCACACACACACACTCACACACACACTCGTACACATGTCGCAGTTCTGCCCCGTGCGCGCGCACTTTATGGTCGAGTGGGCCGGAAGTTGCACGGGCGGCACGGAGGAAGCATCGACGTCGCACGCGCGCACACACACACACACACTCACACGCACACACACACACACACTCTTGCGCGTGTCACAGTTCTGCCCCGTGCGCGCACACTTTATGGACGAGTGGGCCAAGATGCACGGGCGGCACGGAGGGAGCATTGACGCCGCACGCGCGCACACACACACACACACCCAAATCACACACACACGCACAAACACACACACACTCACACACACACACTCGTACACGTGTCGCAGTTCTGCCCCGTGCGCGCGCACTTTATGGACGAGTGGGCCGGAAGTTGCACGGGCGGCACGGAGGAAGCATCGACGTCGCACGCACGCGCACACACACACACACACACACTCACACACGCACACACACACACTCTTGCGCGTGTCACAGTTCTGCCCCGTGCGCGCGCACTTTATGGACGAGTGGGCTAAGATGCACGGGCGGCACGGAGGGAGCATCGATGTGGCACGTGGACCAAAAGTCACAATGACCGACCACGCAAAGTGAGTGCAGCCTAAGCCAGGTACCGTGTCGTGTTGCTCTGTCTATCTGGCTGTCTGGCTGTCTGGCTGTGTGTCTGTTTGCCTTCCTGCCTGCCTGTCTGCCTGTTTCTTTGTCTGTCTGTCTGTGTGTCTGTCTGTCTGTGTGTCTGTCGGTCTGTGTGTTGGTCGGTCGGTCGGTCGGTCGGTCGGTCGGTCTGTTGGACCGATCTTTAAGTTTTCCGGGCGGCGCGGGGACAGCATTGATGGTCGATGTACGCGGGCCAAGGGTAACGATGGCAGACCACGCAAAGTGAATGCGGTTTGCAAATCAGCAATACATGTGGCACATCGATGGCCAGAGCCATTGCGCGCACACACACACACACACACAGGGACACAGGGACACACACACTTATACACACACACGCACACACAGGTACAAGTACCTGCTTCACCTCGACGGCCAGAGCTGCTCCTCACGGCTAGAGCAGCTGCTCGTGATGGGTTCGCTGGTGTTCAAGGTGTGTGTGTGTTTGTGTGAGTCTGCTCTAAACCTTTGCATGGCTTCCCCAAAGCCACTTCACACCCCACCCCCCCACCACCACCAACCACCAGGGTTTAGGGTTAAGGGTTTAAACCCGAAACCCGAAACACACCCCACCGCATCCGCACCACCAACCACCACAAACATGCCTGTGCATCGTGTATTCGAGGAGCGGAGCAGCTACTGAACACCTTCTACCACCACCTGTTCAGCAGCCTGGAGGGCACTACATAGCACACACACACACACACACACACAACACTCACACAACTCACACACACACACAGGAAGACTCGGGCTACCGTGCCTTCTACCACCACCTTCTGGAGCCCTATCAGAACTACATTCCCGTGTACAAAAAAATTCCGGAGGACGTCCTAGAAGCAATGGAGTGGGCGCGGTGGGTGTGTGGAACGCTCGAGCCTAAAACCTGCGTACAATATGCTTTAAACCCTAAGGAATCGTGCACAAGAAAGTGCCGGAGGACGTGTCCTACAAGCACTCTGGAGTGGGCACGGTACGTATGTGGAGCGCTCAAACCTAAAACCCACCTAACCCCTGCCTAAAGTCAGCTTGAAACCTGAGAAAGTGTGTTTGAGAAGGTGCTGGAGGACTTTCCAGAAGCATCGGACTGGGCGCGATGCGTGTGTGGAGCGCTTCAACCTTAAACCGAAATCTAAGCAACCAAGACCTAAAACCATAGTACGAGAAAGTCCTGGAGGACGCGTCCTAGAAGCACTGGAGTGAGCGCAGTGCGTGTGTGGAGCGCTCATCCTAAATCCAGAACCCTGACATCTAAGACATTAAAGCAATGTCACGAGATAGTGCTGGAGGACAACCTACCGTAGTGATACATGAACTTCACGTTACGTGTACTTCGCGTCAGCCAAAATGGCTGCCGAACAATGTGTGTGTGTGCCGAACACTGCGTACATGCTGCTGTTACACTGCTGAGTCACCACATGCGCGCGCGCACACACACACACACACACGCACACACACACGCACATAGGTCTCATGACACAGAGGCCCACGAAATCGCTGCGCGCGGTCAAGCGCTCTCTTGCTTGCCGTTTCCTCAACCCGACAGCGGTAACGTGCTACTGGTTCACGCTGCTGAGTCGACCCATATACACACACACACACACATACACGCGCGCACACGCACACGCACACGCACACACACACACACACACGCACACACACAGGTGTCATGACACAGAGGCCCACGAAGTCGCTGTGCGCAGCCAGGCTCACCTCCCGCTGCCTAAATCCAACTGCTGCAATGTGCCACTGCCCCACGCTGCTGAGTTGACCCATACACACACACACAGAGAGAGAGATATCGTTACAGAGAACTCTGCACGGCAGACCTAGATAGGCTGTTTCTGGTCATCATTGAGGAGATTCCATTTGGAGGCGGGTGACCAACCGTGCGCCAACAAGAGGGTGAATAACCTCATTCAAAAAGCAGTGGGGGAAAGGGGCAAATGCGGGTCACTGACGGCTGTGTTCGTCGCTCCGCTTCGACTGAGTTCAAACTAGGTCTCAGCAGATTGACCTCCACAGTTGTGGAAATCTCGCTAAGAGGATCCACTCGGGTGTGACTCGCTTGGACAAGAGGTCCATGAACTCGGGGTGCTTGGAGATGTCGCGTTTGAAGTTGGAAAGTGGGTGTTTGCGGAGGAACGGAACTTGACGGAGTGGGCGAAAAAGTCGCCGGCGCTGAGCCGGTAGGATGTGATGGCGCCGCCGGCATAGAGCGAAGTCATGTCCGGTCGGCGGTACGCGAAAAGGGCGGCAGTGGGGGGGTATATGATGTCGGGAGGGAGTGGGGGGGGAGAAGGGACGGGCGGGTGTGTGGAGATGGAGGGGCGGGGGGACGGGGGAGGTGGGAGGCGGCGGATGAGGGAGCCGATGAACGTAGCACGGTGCTTGTTGATCGTGTCGATGATGGGGAACGTACAGGGGGGGGAGGCATGCATCGTGGTGGTGGAGGTGTGCTCTGTGGTGTGAGGAGGAATGCCCTTGATGAGGCGGAGGAAGCGGTTGTGGGTTACTTCAAGTCGGTGGATGTGGGCCTTGTTCAACGTCCATGTCTGGCAGCCATACAGTAGGGCAGAGATCACAAAGGCGTTGTAGAGGTGGATCTTGGTAGTGGGAGAGATTGAGTTTGAGTTCCAGAACCGGGGAGTGAGACGGTTGAAGGCGTACCAGGCACTTCCGATCCGGCGTGAGATCTCTGAGTCGAGGATGTCGGAATCAGACGTGTTGGGAGCGTCATCAGAAGGGGCGGCGGGGGAGGAAAGAATACTTCCCAGGTATTTGAACTTGGAGGTGGAGTGGACCAGGTGGGGGGATAGATGAGGAGTTGGAGGGGATGGTGATAGGCGCGGAGGGGACGGTGTGGGCAGAAGGGTGGCCGAGGGATGGTGCCACGGTTTTGTCGTAGTTGATCGCAAGGGCCAGGTCTGAACAGATGCGGTCGAGGAGGGTGAGCATGGTGCGGAGGTCTTCCTCGGAGGGGCGAGCAGGGCGATGTCGTCGGCGTAGAGAAGGAGGGGGAGTATGGTGGTCAAAAGGTCCTTGCGGGACTCAGGAGTGTACAGTTTTCCGTCGATCATGTAGCCAATTTGAATGCCAGCGTTGGGGAGCTGGGCAATCAGGGACCGGACAACTGTGTCGTGTAGACATTGAAGAGGAGGGGGGAGAGGGGGCAGCCTTGCTTGACGCCAGCTTTGAGAGGGAAAGGGGCGGAGTATGCACCGTTGACTCGGGCCCTGGCGGTGGCATCAGAGTAGAGGCTTTCGATGCGTGCGAGGAGGGCAGGGTGCGCGCCGCGGTTGAGGAGGGTTTTCCAAAGCGCGGCGTGGTTGACACTGTCGAACGCCTTGGACAGGTCGACGTAAGCCACTGGAGGGGGGTGCGGGCGCGGTGTGACTCCTCTTGGAGGCGTCGTAGGGTAAAGATGGCATCGGAGGTGCCACGGCCCGGACGGAAGCCGAACTGGGAAGTGTGGAAGGTGGGCTCCAGCTGGAGCTTGAGGCGGTTGAGGAGGATGTGAGTGTAGACCTTGCCAGCGACGGGCAGGAGGGAGATGCCGCGGTAGGACTTGCTGCGCGTGGGTGTGCCCGAGGATGCGCCCTTGTAGAGGGGGCAGATGTCTGCTTGGTTCCACGTGGCGGGGATGGAGGTGGTGTTCCAACAGGTAAGGATGATCTGGTGGAGGGCGGTTGCGGTTGCGGTGCCGCCGTGTTTGAGGAGGGGGAGGTGATGTCGTCAGAGCCGGGGGCAGAGTTCCTGAGGGATTTGATCGCGGAGACCACCTCGCTCAGAGAGGGAGGGGAGGCAAGGGGGGAGGAGGAGCGGGGGAAAGGAGGGGGGGCGAAAGTGGGGGAGGAGGAGGAGGAGGAAAGGGAGGGTAGGGAGGGGACGGGGAGGAGAGTGAGGGTGGGGAGTTGGGGAATAGCGGGGGCAGTGCGGGAGGAGAACGGGCGAGGGGAGGGGGGAGGGAAGGGACGAGCGGAAGCGGGGGTAGTGGAGGGGGAGGAGGGGGAGGGAGACGGGGGTGGTGCAGGGGTGGTGGGTGTGAAGATGAGGTGGGAGGCGAGGGTGGCTTCGTCGACTTCCGAGCGGAGTGGAGTGTGGAGGACACGGAAATATGCTCCAAACGCGTCTGCCACTGCCTGAGCTCCAAAGCACAGGTGGTCGCCGACACGGAGGGCAGGGAGGGCGGCGGAGGGGGGCGGTCGACGAGTTTGGACAGCATGCGGTGGGCGGAGTGGGGGTTGTTGTCGTCAAAATCGTGTTGCACGCGTTGAGCGACACCGTCTCAGTGCTTGTTGGTGGCGCGTGCGATGGCGGACTTGAGCTGGGCAGTCATGCGCGCCTCCTTGGGGGCGTCACGGTTGCCAGTCAGTGCACTGTCGGAACTCATGGACTGAAGGTCGTGGGCGAGTTTGAGAGTCTCGGGGGGGAGGTAGAAGTGGATGGGGACCTCGCGTGGGCGGGGGCCAAGGGTGGATCTGGCCGCTGAGTGGATGGCCGCGGTGAGGTGGCTCGTCATCTGGTCCAGGGTGGGGGGGGCCGGGGAAGGGGGGAGGGTGGCGAGGGCCTCCTCGACTGCTGCCGCGAAGTGGAGCCGCGTGTCAGGGTCTCGGAGCAGGTCGGTGAAATGGCGGGAGGGCGGAGGAGGACGGCGGGAGTGGGTGATGTTCCAGGCTCTGGAGAAGCGGAAGAGGATGCGCGCGGTGACAAGGGCGTGGTCAGAGGGGGCGATGGTGTCAAGTCCCCGGGTCTTGGGGCATCGTGCTCG